>CM044014.1:3150296-3375488 GCA_024085815.1 Flaveria linearis | reverse complement strand
ATAATAATAATAATAATAATAATAATATAATAATAATAATAATAATAATAATAATAATAATAGTGATACTAATATTAATTATATCAATGACAAGTAACTAATAAGTGTTAATCTCGTAATAAATGAAGATAATATAAGTTTTATTATGTGAAAACTGTAATTAATAAGTTTGAGCATAAATAATAAAACTATGAAACCCCGGGGACCAAACTGCAATTTAATTTAAACTAAAATTGAAGTTTGGTATTAAATAAACACAATTCTAACTACAGGGGTCAAAGCTGTAAAATTGGAAACCCACTCCCCAACTCTTTCTCTCTCCTCGATATCCCGGCCACGGCCGGCAACGCCCGGCGCGGCGCCGGCGCGAAGCCGAAACGGCCATTCCACCCTTTAAATTTAACCCAAACGATGATGCAATCGCTTCGGGGAAACGATTCGAACTCGGGTACATACTTTAATTAGAAATTAAACACTGTTATTAAGAGGTTTGAACATCAAACCGAACCCGAAACCAATTTACAATCGTTCAACTTTCAATTCGCGATTAATCATCAAAATTAATAAACCAAAAACGTTCGTATGATTATTGTAAAGCTTAATGAGCTGTTAATTTCGAATTAATCCACCAGTTAATCATTCGATTATAACTGAAACACTCGAACCATACTCGTAACTCATTCGGCACCTTAACGTACAAATCAGGGCTATATAACAGAGGGAATGTTCCCTTCGATCCCTTTAAACTCATCACTCACTCAATTGCTGGAAATTACCACGAAAAGATCATAATCCAAACCTCTACTTGTCGAGTAAAGAACCGAAGCAAAACCGAGCATAAACACTGCAATTGGATCGTAATCAGGTAAGTTTAATACATCATTGGTCTCGGTTTAACATGGTGAATTAAAGCCCTATGATTTCTTTCGTTAACAACATCATTTAGGTGTTCAATTTGAGCAGAATCGAAACTAGGGCTCATTCGATTTTGGAATTGTTTTGTAACTTTGTTTTTAACATTTAAAAGCCGTTATGTCACGGCCACGGCCAATGGTTTACTGGTAACACGCAGCCACCATGAGCAGGAGGTCCCGGGTTCGAACCGGGCCTCTGCCACTTTTGTGTTTATTAGATTTTTTTGTATTTTATAATTCAGAAAATTAGTATTACGTTATTAAATCAAAATAAAAATTATTTTATTAACTAAAACAATTCAGAAATTATCAAATAAATTTGAGGGTTTTTAAAACTTATTTTTTTTTAGAATAACTCAAATTATAAAATAAACATTATTAATTATTTTATGTGATTTAAATGCTTTAAATTTATTATAGCACAAATTTAGATTATTTCAGAACATTTTAAATCTACCATTATTGTAAATGATTTATTATTCACATAATTATTTAAATCATAATATAAATAATTATTTATTCAACTATTCATCTAACCATGATATCATGAATAGTTAATCATTTAAATGACTAATTATTTAACTATGTATGACGTAAATAGTTATTAAATTAGTTATTTCTTTACATAATATATACTTAACATTTATTAAACCAATTATTATAAATTAAATTATTTGATTTCATTAATCACTCATGTTCGTACTCAAGTATAATTGATTTATTTTATCTTTACTGAATCTAAATATAATGATTACATTATCTTATCTTATTATCATAATTATCAAAACCCCAAATTCCACCTAAAACCATAGTTCACGTTAAAACATTAAAACTTATTATTAAAACTTTAACCTTGTGAATGTATATATATATTTAGGTGCCTTGTGATGATTCATCTTGGAACGACGTTTATTATTCTTATTAATCATCATTGCATACTTATTTGACATGTGAGTTCTCCATGCCCCTTTTTACTTTATTTCACACTATTTTGGGGTGAAACATGATACTTATACAACTTACACTTAAAACGTTTGAGACTTGTAAAGCACTTGCAATTCATCTTTATATTTTGTCATGGTTTGTGTGTTGTAAGTGTTTATATGAGATACATAGTTTGTTTACAATCATTAACTATTGCTAGCCTGGCGACGTCTTAGATCTTTGGGCCTGACAAGCCTATTTGGTGCTAAAGTCGATGTATTGCCGACTCCTAGGAGCCGTATGCTTGTGCACTAGGGAACCAAATACACTTAGCCAATCTTATATACTTGTAATCAAGTCGAGGTTTGGTTGTAACGATATGTGTTCTATAACCTTACTAGCTTATAACCTATGACATGAATTGCTACTTAAAAACCCATGGGATATTATGTATGTGAAAAACTTGGAAACTCACCAACTATTCTTAGTTGACCTTTATTTTTATCATGTTTCAGGAAAACCCCCAAGTTTGAAGTGCATTTATGTTGCTGGCATAATCTAGGACTTGGACCTAGTTAACAAAATCATTTGATTGTACTTTGTTATGTTTTGTCAAATATCAGTTCATTGTTGAAACTTATGAATGTAATGTTACCTTCGAAACTTATGAATAATATATTTAGATTTAATAATAGCGTTATGTGGCTGTGAACGATCTTAACTCTCACACCTCGACGTTTCCGCCGTCAAGGTTGGGGTGTGACAGATTGGTATCAGAGCCTATAACTATAGGGATTTAGGTATTAGAAATGGTGACCTAGACTATAGCTTATGCATGAACCTTATAGAATGATATTCATTCTTGTAAATATACATATGGTTTGCATGCTACATAATGCTATGCCTTCTTATGTGCTATTTGATGCCTTAGAATAGGTGTGCCTTATAATTATAAACTTGGTTACTTGTCTCCCTAAACTTATCTTTGACTCTTTGACTCTCCCCGACAAATGAAACTTCTTAATCTTATTCTCGACGACATGTGGAATCTACACTTATTATCGTGGGTTTATTCCTTAGACTCTATGTCTAATCTTTGAAAATCTCATCAAGGTTTTGATTTCATGAACCTAAGAAATTTGTGTGACCATAGACACCTGTATTCTGGATTTCCTGGCAAAAGGCCTTCGGGCTAAGGCAAGCATATCGTATAAATCTCATTGCGAGACCAGTTATGCTTACCTGGGGATTTCTGGGATGAGTGATAAACTATGGTCAACATACACAAGTCTCTATGGCAAGTGGGTCAATTTACCTTGACGTGTCAACGATTCCAAATGGTAATGCGTTACCAAATGGAACCATTCTCTTTGTATCTTAAAAATCTTTGATTCCTTGAACTGGTTTCTTCTCATTCTTATCATACATAATGTTCCTGTGATATTGAACTCATCTTACCTTTCAACACCTACGTTTAAACATCGTTACACGTTAGGCGTTTCATGTAGCTATTTCTATACCTTGATCAACGTGTACATGACTCTTGTTATACCCAAAGATATTGGGAATCTAAACCAAATGACCTTTAAAACTTTAAATCGTTAATTATGGTTTTCAAATCTTCCTAAGGGTGTGTCCCATAACTAAAGACATTCAATGTTGTAGGTGGAATTCCTACATCTCGGGATACTCTGCTAATTGAATGTTAATTTTGCTAACTCAAATATTATAAGTGGTCACTCACCTCAATGATCAAATAAACTAATTATAACTTTGTTACCACTTATAAGCGTACGTGTCTTCAATAAGGTTATGGCTGACCTCATATCTTGAGAAGTCCATGTATTCCCTTCGATTGTGAATCGAATGTTCACATCTCATTGTGATGTCGGATCATTTTTGTACTTGATTTTGTCTTCCTGATTTAAATTATTCAAGATTTGAACACCATCATAACAATTCTGCTATCTTGAACCTTGGTCTTAAGCTTGTAAGAATGATTTACTCTTTTGTTACATTGATGTAACTTGAAATTTTCTGAATTTCTAATTAATATTCTTTTCTTTTCGCTGTTATGTCAAACTTCATACCGTTTGCATCGTGGGAGATGCAAGAGCTTGTAAGTCAACCTATGACTAAGAACATTCGTATCTTTAAATAATTCTATCTCGCCAAAACAGAGGTGATCCCCTTACTTTGGTGATGATTTTTATTCGTTTCAATAAATGGCTTCCAATTGTGTGTTTTATGAAATTTCATCCTATGGATTAGGGTGATTTCCTTATCTCGAGAACTGACTTCAATTATTCTCTTTGGAATTTGCATTTCACAAATGACATGATCTCACCAAAATAGGATTGAAACCCGTACTTTGGTGACAAATGTCAAACTTCAATTGTTTTCTTGTTATTATGAAATTCAATCATCAAGATAGGCGTGAAATCCATACCTTGATGATACTTTCATTTTCAAGGTTTGTATTTTCTCAAATGAAACGACCTCATCAAAGTAGGAGTGAATTCTGGATTTTGATGAAGAAGTTCATCCTGTTATATTTTGTTTTTGTGAAACTTCACCGTTAAGATAGGAGTGATTTCCCTTACCTTAATGGTGAGTTACCTCGTCTTATTTCTGTGGATCCTTAATAATGAGTTGGGGATCGAACTTTTTGATTGGTAAGTTAGTGGTCATACCTTGGGAGTACACCATCAAGTTAGGAGTGAAAACCACACCTTGATGACTATTCTCATTTCTTGATCATCAACTTACCAAGGTTATAATCAAGTGACGAGAGGCATGTAGTAACTTGAAGGGTGAAACAATGATTAGTGTTTCGATCTAGCAAGCCAAAGCATGATCTCTGAACTTGAAAGGAAACCCGATCACTCTAGGTTGATTTTGATTCCGAGCTTGGAGTATGTAAATTCTTAAATCGATTTCTTTTCCTTTATCTTCATGTTTTGATTTGATCTAGCTATATGAAACCATTTATTCCTTACTTATCAACTTTCATTTTGAGATATCATCAAACCCATAAGTATAGTCTTCCTAAATAATCTTTTGTCAAATAAAGGTATTATCAAATACCTATCCTATTGTTTGATGAATTACGTATGCAATCTACATTTGAAAATTTGTTACCTTGCAAAACATGGTTACAAATACATTCATATTGTCTGTGTCACTTCTTCAATCGCTTTTGAACCCTTAACCTTAGAAATCTTCAAAACTCTATTTGATTTCGAACAACGAGACTCGTTATTACTTATATTGTGACGTGGAGGTTCATAAACATTAGTAACTTGTAGTCATGGGTTTGGCATAAAGGAAAAGACGTAACTTGGTATGTGTCCAAGTGTCTTACCTTCACATATGACAAGACCTAACATTCGTGATCCTATGGATCTCCTGTTTAACTTTTCGTTCAACTAAAATGCTTCTTATCTTAGAGGTCATATTGACTCATGTGGGATAACGAGTCGAGAAAATTACTTGTATCTGCTTCAAATATTCGTATACCGTGGTATGACGTTAAAGCATCGATCGTTATTGTGGATGACCGATTCATTTTCTGCTTTTAATAATGTTCCTAATCATCATCGCGAACTCGTTTCAAAATCTTCGCATATCGTATTATTCTTAGACCGATGGTTGGTCAAGAGAGAAATACATATTTCCAAGAAATGCGTTAAGATCATTTTATATAGCGACGTTTGGGATTCTTAAATCTCGACGGTTAATCTTTCTTACCATTGTTGGTCCTTTATTGATTTCTAAACATCATTTTACTACGAACTTATATAGTAGAAGTTGTGGCTTATAAGTCTAACATACCACGGTAACTCGTCATCATTTTCCAACGTTTCAACTCAAAACGTCTTGTATTTCACTAGAAGAGTTCAAGTTGGAATATATTATGTCAAGAATCTTGTAAGATTCCATAAAGTGAAGCGTTTCATCTGTAATCAAACGTCAAACATTGTTCGTTGTACACTTACCTTGCATCATAATTCCCTTGTTCATCTAAGTTCATTTATAATTTCGGGACGAAATTCTTTTAAAGTTGGGGAGACTGTAACATCTCGTATTTCCGTTAAATAAAAGTTAACCTTGTTAAAAATCTTGTAAGGACCTTTTATTTCATTTGAGAAACTTTGGGGGCTTATTATGCTTGTTAGTTTAAAAAGTTAATAAGTTAGTGTATCTACATAATAATAATAATAATAATAATAATAATAATAATAATAATAATAATAATAATAATAATAATAATAATAATAATAATAGTGATACTAATATTAATTATATCAATGACAAGTAACTAATAAGTGTTAATCTCGTAATAAATGAAGATAATATAAGTTTTATTATGTGAAAACTTGTAATTAATAAGTTTGAGCATAAAATAATAAAACTATGAAACCCCGGGGACCAAACTGCAATTTAATTTAAACTAAAATTGAAGTTTGGTATTAAATAAACAAATTCTAAACTACAGGGGTCAAAGCTGTAAAATTGGAAACCCAACTCCCCAACTCTTTCTCTCTCCTCGATATCCCGGCCACCGGCCGGCCAACGCCCGGCGCGGCGCCGGCGAAGCCGAAACCGGCCATTCCACCCTTTAAAATTTAACCCAAACGATGCAATCGCTTCGGGAAACGATTCGAACTCGGGTACATACTTTAATTAGAAATTAAACACTGTTATTAAGAGGTTTGAACATCAAACCGAACCCGAAACCAAATTTACAATCGTTCAACTTTCAATTCGCGATTAATCATCAAAATTAATAAACCAAAAACGTTCGTATGATTATTGTAAAGCTTAATGAGCTGTTAATTTCGAATTAATCCACCAGTTAATCATTCGATTATAACTGAAACACTCGAACCATACTCGTAACTCATTCGGCACCTTAACGTACAAATCAGGGCTATATAACAGAGGATAATGTTCCCTTCGATCCCTTTAAACTCATCACTCACTCAATTGCTGGAAATTACCACGAAAAGATCATAATCCAAACCTCTACTTGTCGAGTAAAGAACCGAAGCAAAACCGAGCATAAACACTGCAATTGGATCGTAATCAGGTAAGTTTAATACATCATTGGTCTCGGTTTAACATGGTGAATTAAAGCCCTATGATTTCTTTCGTTAACAACATCATTTAGGTGTTCAATTTGAGCAGAATCGAAACTAGGGCTCATTCGATTTTGGAATTGTTTTGTAACTTTGTTTTTAACATTTAAAAGCCGTTATATGTCACGGCCACGGCCAATGGTTTATTGGTAACACGCAGCCACCATGAGCAGGAGGTCCCGGGTTCGAACCGGGCCTCTGCCACTTTTGTGTTTATTAGATTTTTTGTATATTTTATAATTCAGAAAATTAGTATTACGTTATTAAATCAAAATAAAAATTATTTTATTAACTAAAACAATTTCAGAAATTATCAAATAAATTTTGAGGGTTTTTAAAACTTATTTTTTTTTTAGAATAACTCAAATTATAAAATAAACATTATTAATTATTTTATGTGATTTAAATGCTTTAAATTTATTATAGCACAAATTTAGATTATTTCAGAACATTTTAAATCTACCATTATTGTAAATGATTTATTATTCACATAATTATTTAAATCATAATATAAATAATTATTTATTCAACTATTCATCTAACCATGATATCATGAATAGTTAATCATTTAAATGACTAATTATTTAACTATGTTATGACGTAAATAGTTATTAAATTAGTTATTTCTTTACATAATATATACTTAACATTTATTAAACCATTATTATAAATTAAATTATTTGATTTCATTAATCACTCATGTTCGTACTCAAGTATAATTGATTTATTTTATCTTTACTGAATCTAAATATAATTGATTACATTATCTTATCTTATTATCATAATTATCAAAACCCCAAATTCCACCTAAAACCATAGTTCACGTTAAAACATTAAAACTTATTATTAAAACTTTAACCTTGTGAATGTATATATATATTTAGGTGCCTTGTGATGATTCATCTTGGAACGACGTTTATTATTCTTATTAATCATCATTGCATACTTATTTGACATGTGAGTTCTCCATGCCCCTTTTTACTTTATTTCACACTATTTTAGGGTGAAACATGATACTTATACAACTTACACTTATAAACGTTTGAGACTTGTAAAGCACTTGCAATTCATCTTTATATTTTGTCATGGTTATTTGTGTGTTGTAAGTGTTTATATGAGATACATAGTTTGTTTACAATCATTAACTATTGCTAGCCTGGCGACGTCTTAGATCTTTGGGCCTGACAAGCCTATTTGGTGCTAAAGTCGATGTATTGCCGACTTCTAGGAGCCGTATGCTTGTGCACTAGGGAACCAAATACACTTAGCCAATCTTATATACTTGTAATCAAGTCGAGGTTTGGTTGTAACGATATGTGTTCTATAACCTTACTAGCTTATAACCTATGACATGAATTGCTACTTGAAAACCCATGGGATATTATGTATGTGAAAAACTTAGAAACTCACCAACTATTCTTAGTTGACCTTTATTTTTATCATGTTTCAGGAAAACCCCCAAGTTTGAAGTGCATTTATGTTGCTGGCATAATCTAGGACTTGGACCTAGTTAACAAAATCATTTGATTGTACTTTGTTATGTTTTGTCAAATATCAGTTCATTGTTGAAACTTATGAATGTAATGTTACCTTCGAAACTTATGAATAATATATTTAGATTTAATAATAGCGTTATGTGGCTGTGAACGATCTTAACTCTCACACCTCGACGTTTCCGCCGTCAAGGTTGGGGTGTGACATAACCCCCGAGTTTAGAGTGATCTTTTGAAGCTTGCAATAAAACTAGGATGTGGACCTAGTTAAATAAATGAAATGTTATGTTATGTTTGATATTTGCTTGAATGTATTTCATGATTGAGACTTATGTTGTAATTCCTGTTGAAACTATTAATCTGATTATTTACATTTAAACATAGCGTTATGTGGTTGTGAACAATCGTATTACTCACGCCTCGACGATTCCGCCGTCAAGGTTGGGGTGTGACACATATCCCCTTTTTATATCATTTCTTATTTGGGGGAAATCATGTGATACAATATATTCAATCATGATATTCTATTGTTATTTCATTCTAAATTCAATTCAGGACAGGTTATGTTATTACTTGCAATTATGTGAACATACTATGATAAACTGGACGACAGTAAAACCCTAATTCAATCAATCAATCCTGGTATCAATGGTAGATCTACTGGTTTGGATAACCCACCCCATATGGCTTACGAGTGGTGATTATGCCAGAGGCAATTAGTCAATCTATGGTGTTTGTGTGGAGTCTATTATATGCAAGTGTCAAGTCAAGGGGTTTATATTGTGACGGTTTATCTATATGCTTCGCTATTGCCATGTAAGTCTTAATATTACCTTGTGAATTGAATTATTCTTAATCAATCAATCAATCTATATGTATATTCAAAACTGTGATTACTCACCAGCTAACTCGTTAGCTGACTTTATTTTCTCACATGATTTCAGGTTAAGCAAGATAGTGGACTTCTACGTGCTCATTTAAGACACGGACTTAGTCAAAATAAAAGACAAATACTATTTGTGGTTCAATTGTTGTATTTGTGTAATTGAACGTATGTTATCTTGTAATCTGATTTTAATATTATTTCCACTATTAGACAACCATGTGTTATGAACAATCAATCATTCACTCGTCCGCTCCGATGATTCCGCCGTCGGTCGGGATGTGACACTTTTGCTCAGAAACAACTAAGGTCATGAACGAAAAACTACTTGATATAGCTTTTAGAAAAGACCGGACACTTTTAATAAGTAAATTTATTTTAATACTTTGTAATTAAGTGTGTATGTCATTTTAGGGTTTAATTTGTGTTTTTGTATATGTTTGTTTATATTTTCTCTCTACAATTGCCTTGCCAATCACGTTTATACAAATAAAGATTGATTTTTAAACATTAAATAAAAGTTCACTCTTCAATTATCTTTTACTAAAAAATTCTACATATCAAAACTACGTGGATAGTACATACAATATTATTTGTAATATACTTGTTTTCCATTACCAGTATTCATAATTTTAAGTTTTATTAGTGTCTACATACATATACTCATAAAACTATAAGATCATACACAAATTTTAAAGAATATGTATGTCTAAAAATAAGACAAACCTTGGGTCTAAACCAATAACATTTAAAAACATATTAAGATCTAATTTAAAGATACTTAAAACGCTAACAGAGCACTTGACATATAAATAAGGATGTCTTGAAAAAGATTGTTATCCATGAAACTAAAGACTACCTTGAAGTAATTTTTACGTGTTACATATAACTTTTGTCATGGAATTTAAAAGTTCTTACAAAATGTGCGATGATAACTTATAATCATTCAGAAACAAAGGTAGATAATTACCAATTATAAAACCAATAAACTGTTACAGACAAATACCAAGGTCAACCTAAATATCAAAAAGAGTCTGTTATTACTTAACGTCATCCATTTACGAGTTCTTATTTCTCAACCCATATCTATATTAACTAACACGTATAACCATTTTCTTTATAAAAACGGTGGATCTTGAAACAACTAATAAACATACTGTTTTGTGATATTAAGGTCATGAGTTCAATCTGTAGAAATAAGTTATTATAGAACATATAGCGTAAAGTTATGCACATCAGATCGTAAAAGCGATCAATCTCTTTCCAGGTTTCTATACAAACCAAAAGCTCCTTGAACACAGAGTACTATCTTTTTTTAACATTTTTTGCGAAATGCAACGAGCAAGGACTAAAAAATACATTTTTAAGTAGTGTAGGGGTCAAACAGACACTATGACTATTTTAATATCACATGAAAATAGTGAAGTGAGAGAAGAAGATGTGGATGAGAAGGAACCAAAAATCAGTTAACACTTAAGAAACCCCCAATTGGATTCCCTCTCGAAAATCTCAACGAATCAACCGACTTTCTGACGTTATTAATCTCACCGATCAATTTCCGGTGACCGATTGTTAAACGATCGTTTTCGTCACTGCTATCACTCATATTTTCCGATGGTGCTCACCGGACACGACGACGGAGCTAATTCGTCGGAGTACAATTACATCAGAAGACACCATAAGCATGAGCTTAAAGACAACCAGTGCACTTCGTCTCTTGTTAAACACATTAAAGCGCCTGTGCACCTTGTAAGACCTGGAATCTACTTGAATTATTGTTCGTTTGATTAATTCAGTTTAGTCGGTTGTTACTTTGTGGATCCGATCTAAAGTTATCCGTGGTTTTTTTAGTAACATGAATGATGAATGCATGATTTGGATAGAGCGGAGTATTCCGATCGGTTGCTTTTTGTTCGTAATATTAAAAGTTAATTGATACAGTATTCCGCTTATTTACAGCAAATTAGTAGGTGATTTGTTAGTTGTGTGTGGATTCAATCAGCGTTTATGCTCTTAAGATGTATCGATTTCTTCATTTTTTTGAGTGAAATCTGTAGAAACCCTAACGTAAGGAGAATTTGTGTTTAGTAGGAACATAATTCCTTTCTATCAGTGATAGCCAATCCGATCACATCTATATCAATACGTGTATTGGATTTGATGCATGTATATCTTCTATGATCGTATTTTCTGCTGGTTTTAGTGCTGTTTAACACGTTATTTTGAGGCAAATCGAATCAGAACGAAATTGCATTGATCACTTGTATAGTCTAATTAATGATGCGATGTTTAGAGTTACTTCTGGCTCGTTAGTGGTAGTATGCACAGGACAAATTTATCGATGTGCTACCATATCATGCTTTGGTGTTGGAATTAAAACTTTAAAGGTGTTTTATAAATGAGTGAAGATGATCAGATGATACAAAGCAATACCTAAAGATAACTTTCAATCTGATGCTTGTTGATTCAAAAATATTCTGTATGTTTACTTGTTTTTTAAGGTATGGTCTCTAGTGAGGAGGTTTGATCAACCACAAAAGTACAAACCCTTTGTGAGTGGGTGTAATGTGCAAGGTGACCTTGAAATAGGGAGTGTGAGGGAAGTGTGGGTTCGATCTGGTCTTCCTGCTACCACAAGTATGGAGAGGTTAGAACTTCTCGATGAAGAAGAACATATCTTGGGCATAAAAATAGTAGGTGGTGACCACAGGCTTCGGGTATGTCTCTTACTCGATCTTAGTATGCCCATGCACACACACACTTCTTTGGTGAACATATGTTATAAGAGTGGATGTTCAATATATAACCAATAATAAGGAGAGAGCTGCAATAACCACATGTAGCTGTTGCTTTAAGTATAAAACGATATTAACTGCATCTTTTTCAAGTGGTTTTGTAATGAACACTCCCCTATTGTATAATAGCTATCTGTCTCAACTTTCATGTCCACCTCTCAAGATTATGTAATGAGCGCGTCCCTATCATATTATTTAACTGGTCATTTCCTGATGTGTACAGCTACTAACTGTTGATATTTCTTTGATCTTGATATGTACAGAACTACTCGTCGATTATTACACTTCATCCAGAGGTTATAGACGGGAGGCCAGGGACCTTGGTGATTGAATCATTCGTGGTGGATGTGCCGGAAGGTAACACAAAAGAAGAGACATGCTACTTTGTGGAGGCCCTCATCAAGTGCAACCTTAAGTCGTTGGCTGATGTCTCAGAGCGTTTAGCGGTGCAAGACCGAACAGAACCCATAGTCGGAGTGTGAGTTTAGTGGAAAGAAGGATTAGTAGTAAGTAGCCTGGTTAATATTCCATCATCTTTGTGCATATTCAAGACTTGTGTTCCTAAGTGGACAAATACTGTGGTTGTGTTTTGTAAATCCTATTCCTCTTTCTGAACAACATGTTTGAATCTCATTGTCAATAATATCATCATCCAGGTGAGAAAAGTCGACTGAAGTTAGGAGTGGTGAAACGTTTTATTTGAGAAGAGTTAAAGTCCCACCTATAATAGTTTGACGCAAATAAGTGTAGTGTGACTGAAGTTAGGGTGTTTGTTTTTTGAAAAAACTTATTTCCCACCTCTTCATCTGCGCGCTCGCAGACGCGGGAAGAGGTTTTTACTTCGCAGACTGTTTGTTTTCTTCTTCAACACCTCTGCATGGAGAAGAGGTGGAACAATGTCTTCACACCTCTTCTAACCTCTTCTCTATTTTCTACCCACCACCCCCACTCTTCACAATGGCCACAGACCCCCTACTCTCCGTCTCCCCATCCACCACCATCTCCTCCGACCACCACCACCACCCGCTTCCTCACCCTCCACCGCCTCAAACACCCCGTCGTCCTCCCCTCCGCCACCACCACCACCACCACCACCACCATCTCCCCCTCCGCCCAATCCCGAGCCATCGACTCCCTTCGTAAATTCCAACACATCATCCACTCCCTCAACATCCCCCCTCCCACCTCCGCTGTTGATGTAAGTTAGGGCTGGATGGTTGAACAGGGGGTGTAGGATACGAAATAGATCGCTGTTGTTGTAAGTTAGATGGAGGCATAGGATTGTGAAATACGGGGTGGTAAACGGGGTATTGAGGGGTGTGGGAGTAAGGGCCGCCGGTGGCGGTGGGTGGCGGATACGAGGCGGCGGAAGACGTCGGAGGATATTGGGTGTTAGGGTTTGGTGTAATTGGTGGTGGTGAAGATGAAGGGTTTGGTGTAATTGGCGGCGGAAGATTAAGTAAACGTGTGAGCTGTCATTCTAAAAAAATAATAAGGTCTTACCTTATAGTGTTACACCGTTCACTATCCTTGGGAGCGTTTAAAAGCTATATTCTTTATCAATATATTAACTTTTAGAAATGATAAAAGAAAAATTGTGAGCCGATTGAACCTATTTTGATCCGTCGTTATGACTTGAAACGAATTTGCAACATGGTGTATTCAATAAAAATGGAAAATTGTGATGTTGATTGAATGATCTTCGAAATGGATAACATTTTGTAAAAAAAAAAAGTCACTCAACCTAATTCTGTTTCACTTGACTATAATTAATGAACTTGTGCAATTTTTTTTTTTAAAATAATGACTTGTAGATTTTATTTATAGAACATAAACAAAACACTAGAATTAAGTCACTGTGTTTCAAGTACGTCTTTATTCTAATGTAAAGATACTTTTTTATCATATGTAAAGATACTTTTTTTATCATATAACCTTTTTTTTTGGCAATTATTCCCTAAACGTCATATTTACCTTTATGATGAAACTTTTTACACGTGTTTATTTTTATTATGTTAAAACATTTTAATTATCTCAAATTTGGAATCTATAGCATATAATAAATCAAGTTTTTTTTTTTTTTTTTTTGTCATTTGTCATTCTCTTAACCCATGTTTTTACCACTTGTTCTATACATATACATATTAATTTCCTCTCCAAAGGGTACTATAGTAATTTAAACACTTATACAAATTTCTCTCTCTTATTAAAAATAAATTTTATTAATTGCTAGACTTCTCTCTCTTATCTGGATTTTTTTTAAAATTAAACTATCTTTTTTAAAAATAGATTTACTAAGGAAAATTTAAAAAATCACATATTTTGATTAAAACCAAAATAGTAAAACAACAAAAAATTTATATAATATGAAATTTTCTAAAACAGTAATCTTTTTTAAACAAAATATTTTAAATCGTTTTGTTTTAAAAAATTATAAAATACAAAATACAACAAGCTATTCTTTTTGTAATTCATTTTTCTTAAAATAAAATATTTAAAGATCATAGTTATTTTATAAAACAAAATTTTAAAATAGTGCATCATTGTTTGTTTACTTAAGATAACTATATACGTAATTATAATAATATTTTTTCTTCAAGCATTATTTTATAATGCATAAATTTTTATTATTAATTATTTAATATTTTATTTATGCAATTCGTGTAACACACGGTACTAACCTAGTTAAATATAGAAACGTATTTAACAAATAACCTAAACAATGATGAACTTGCATAGTTGCATCTACTATAGTCCGTAATTTCGTTTTTCCGTATGACGTCTAACCTAGCAACTGGGCTTATTTACTGGGCCCTAAAAGTGGGCCCAATATTGCTAATCTTCAAGTTATAGTGGCCGTAACTCGCAAGTCCGTAACTGTTAACAGTTGACAGTTAAGATTTAAAACTGTTTAAAGTCTTTTAGAAGGAAAAATATAGTACACTAATAACCATAAGTAAGGTCATAGTAAAATTAGTATTTAATTTAAAAGAGTAAAAATATTTCTGGAATTAAAATTTTTCATATTGTTTTAAAGAGGAGAATATTTTGGTAAATGTGTCAAATACGTCAGGTAATTGTGTTTAATACGTCAAGACGTCAGGTTATTGTGCCAAGTATTTTTCATCATTTGTTATGTGTTTATTATTGTGTTTTACGTTTTATATCATTTCGTGTTATTTTGTCATTGTTTTTATATACTATATAAAATTGTTGTTATGTTATTATTTTGTATTACAATTAAAATAAAACTCATACATCATTGTTTACTAAACAATGATGTATGAGTTTTATTTTATCAACAAGAAAATTTGTTTCATATAACGAATTGGAAATTTATATCGACGTTTTATGTAATGAAGGCCCATAATCTCACTCAGATCTTGGGATCTTGGGCCGTTACCTGAGCCAATGGGGCGGCCCGTATTCATCGAGCATATGATGGGTCACACCTCACAAGTCACAACCTCAAACGAGTTGATGTTTAAGGATGTTTTGTCATTTGTGTAGCTTCTTTTTTTTTTCTTACTTTGAATAATTGTAAATCCTGAAATATAAGGGATAAAAATCGTAGGATAATTAGAATACTTTTTTTTCAAGTTTTGTATTCCTATATATTCCCAAGCTTATGGGATATAAGATTTCGAGCTATTGAAAGTAAGCTTAAATTTATGATCTAACTAGTTTGTGTGGTTTGTTTTGAATATTGATTATCAATTACAATTATACAAGTTGAACTTGATACGTGACAATTATAACACTTAAGTGCTTATCGGCTATGGTGATTATTAATTTATTATTATTATTTTTTTATCAAAAATGTTAACTCACATATCATTTAATTTTACTTTAAGTCTATATGTATTTTAAAAAACAAAACCATAATAAAGATCTTTTTACAACATAATACCATAGTGCCAGTAAACTAGAACCTAGAACCTTTTCGGTTAATGCTTTATATATTTAACATTAACGTTAGTGAAGTGATACATCAGTCTAAAAAGTAAAAGAAAAAAAAATATTTTTATGAACGGCGTATGGAACCTCATCTAATACCCAATTGAGCATTTCTGAAATGAGATTTCAACTGTTGATATTGATTTTGACGCTGTAGACTAGACTCACCAAAAAAACAACATGAAAAAAACATCACTATAAAAATTCATTTGAATCACCAAAAATCTACCAAAATCTTAATATTTTAACCATCAATCAAATACCCTTAGAGCATTCACAACTCACTCTTCATCTTCATTACTATAATTATTCTAAAAATTATCACTTTTTCTCTTTTCTTTTCAATTAAATAATACTTTTTATACCTTTATTATTACATTTTCTCTCTACTCTACTCACAAGCACTTTCAATAAATATTAAAAAATGAATAGATATGAACAGTGTTTCATCAAATATAGAGATAAACAGTAACATGTTCTCTATCTTTTAGTCATAACCATCAGGGCTTGCCCTGGTGGCCACCTCGATGAGGGATAGAGTTCTGTGGCCAAAAGGTCACGGGTTCGATCCTGAGGGGGGAGGGTTTACCCACAATACGTGGGGTTCCCGCCCGGAAGGCTTTCCCACCGGTTCGAGTTACTGTGATCACGGTAATTCCTACGGGTTCACCCACAATATGTGGGGATCCGGTGGTTCGAACTTGTATGGTTTAGGTTGTCACGGTATAGGCTTTCAGCTGAGACACTCACCTTAAAAAAAAAAGTAAAAAGGCATATGGTTTCTTGATTTTGTCGAGTACATGCACACACACGTATATGCTTTTAAAAAGTGACATTTTATTCTGAATTGAAAATCTTCTCTCACGTGTGGTAAGGAGGTCAGTAGGGAAAGTGTCGGTGTTTTTAACAGGTACTTTGTTTGTCAGCAAGTACACGTGCCGGTGGCTTCTACTTCTTCATATGACCCCCCTTCAACCAACGCCCATTGTACAGCGACACGTGCACCATATTGACGTCAAAAGCACATTATTCTTTTCATTTTGGTTTATTATTACTTTTCATTATTGTACTCCATTTAAGCCTACGTACAAACACCGATAGCGTCACACTAGATATGCCACGTCTCCTTCCACTTTCCTCCCTATATAATTCACCTAAAATTTGAATATATTGCGATTAAACGTCTTCCTCTGCTCAACGTATCTTTAGTGGTGAACATCCATAATTTTCATACGAAATACGCTTAACATTTAAATAGAGAGAAGTGAAAGTATCGAGACATAAATCAGGATGGAATATTCAATACGTATAACATTTTCGGACGAAATATGCATAAGTTTTTACTCTGACGCAATTAACTGGTAACTATATACCTCTATCAAATTACAATAATTACTATAATACTCTTAGACTACACGTAATGAATCAAAAATGGAGGCCACAAAACATGGAAACTAATCTTGCGTTAAAGCCACTACTTCAAGTTTAAAAGGGAAACCAAGATGGTTCATCATCAAGCCCTTAATTGAGTGTGAAAATAAGTTTCTTTAGATTTGGGGGTGGGAGTGGGAGTGGGGGTGAGGGTGGGGGGGGGGTTAATTAATGATCCGGATCAGTAAAAACAACTACACTTAGGGGCTGTTTGATTGCGCTGACTGAGTAAGATCTGACTGAGTAAGAAGCTGACCCAATAGAGGTTCTGACTAAGTCTGCATCTGACTGAAACTTGACTGTTTGATTTAATATCTGACTGATTTTGCTGAATGATAAAAATAACATTATTGCCCTATACATACCCATATACATACCCATATACATACCCATATACATACACATCTACATACCCATATACATACACATCTACATACCCATATACATACCCTTTTCTAAAACAAAATCCTCTCAACTCTCAAACAAAATCCTTTTGAAACAAAATCCTCAAAATCCTCTCAACTCTCAAACTCCTTTTCTCGAAGCTCTCTCTCAACTCTCAAATCTTTTGAATCCTCTCTCGGTTTCTCAAAATTAGTGATGATGTTGAAGGTGTGGTGTCGGTCGATGGTGGTTTGGGTGTTCTTCGACAGAGATGAGTTGCGGTCGGAGGTTGTTTGTCAATCGGCAGAGGATGGTGGCTATTGATTTGGTCGAAGATGGAAGATGGTTTGGTTGATGATTATGGTTGCAGTCGGTTCGCAGGTGGCCGATTGGTTCGATGGTGGGTGTTCGGGAGTGGTTGTGGTCGGTCGAAGGTGGTTATCCGTGGTGTTTGTTGGTTCGCAGATTGATTTGGGGATTGGGGCTGAAGGTCGAAGGTGGTTCGTACGACAAGGGATGGTGTCGGTGGATGGTGTTGTGTTGGTTGACAGTTGGTATGAAGCCGACCGAGAGCGTGGGGGAGGGGATGAAGCCGACCGAGAGCGTGGGGGAGGGGACGACTGAGAGCGGAAGGAAGGGGCTGATCGGGTGGGTGGGGTGGGTCAGAAGAGAAGAAAAGGATGACTCGGTCAGTCCTTCAGTCCGGGCCAGAACTACTAGTCAGACGAATCAAACATACTGACTGGTTGACCGGGTCAGCCAGTCAGTGGTCAGACGTTGGGTCAGTAAAATCAAACAGGACCTTAAATCATTTGCCTATTTGACATCTACATTTCATTTTAATTAAAAAATTAGTCAAAATCGCTACACATGATCTTATACTTTTAAGGAGTCAAATATAAAATGAATACCCCATATATATCTCCTTTAAAGTATATGTTGTGACAAACATTTGAGTATTCCACATAATCATAGGATTTACTCTCTTCGGCTCTTATTAATTAATGAGGATTGAGGATTAAACATTTTTCTTATGATATATTTAGAAATTACCTGGAATAACATACTTTCAATTTATTATTACGTCAAGGTGTCAACTATACATTAAATTTATATCATCAGTATATAATAAACATACTTTTGTTTTTCTACCTCTAATAAGCTTACTTGATAGGAAAGAAAAGTACACTACTATATATTTATATACGTTTTAAAAACATTGTCATTAGATTTAGATACTAATATAAACTAGTGAGTCATTACACGCGCTCCACTACATGTTAGAGAATGTTAGAATTCATAACATTCGTTTTCAATGACTTGTACATTATTATTAATCTCATGAAAAAAATTTAAAAAAAAAATATAGCGTAGAAATAAATAAACAAATCAATCATAAAAAACATAAAAAAAACTAAAAAACTTTATTGATAATTTTATTACACTTTATATTCTTATTAGAAATAAATATTAATAAAATCAATATGTATGAAAGTAACTTTACGAAGGAAGTAATATCATACAAAAAGTTTAAATTTTAAGTGACACTCAAATATATAATATTATCTCTTATTATGTCGATTATTTTCGAAGACCTAGTCAACTATATAAAATAATGAAATCATCACTGGTTCAATGTACATGTACTATGAGATGAGCATTTAACACAATACTTTGCACTTTTTAAATGTTATCGTTGATTGTATACTCGTGTATCAATATTATAACCATCAACGTTATGAATGTTATATCTCTCATGACTATATCAAATGTAAACTTAAGATTACGGATTTTAGTGTATATATGATCGAAAATTGATAGGTTCAACAATACGTGCATAAGTTTTGATATGGCACCATCGAGTCGAATAATTAACGGATCTGAACTTATATTACTTAAGTTGATTGACGGTAATTAATTAATTGTTAATTGTGCACGTCGCCATATAATATGGCAATAAATTTTGGCTTTAGATTCAAGGGAATCTATTGACTTTTTATTTTTTTTAAGAGCAAACGAGAGTGCGTACGTGTGGTGACCAATATTCTATCGTTTTTACTTTAATAACACTGAATTTTAGTGAAGCTTCCATGCATGATTTAAGGAAACAAGTTCTTACTTTTAACTTAACTATTCTTAAATCTAGGTCAACTTTGCAACCAAGTTACTAACTTTGACCAATTCTTATTTGGTTTTTTAATTTAAAATGCTAATGCCTAATAGCCTCGTCTTTTTAGCCTATTTTGAAAATGTTTATATTCAAACCTAATAAGTTAGAAAAGTAAGATCTGCATGCTAAGAAAGCTAAAGATTATACTACACGTAAACTTAAAAGTAACGGGTCTACCAAAACAACAGACATGTGAAAAAAAAACTAGCTACACATTAGCACGACAGTTAAGATTCATCCTACTTTTTCTAAACGGATAAAATCTAGACTAAATTTTCAAAGACGTCTAGAAAACTTAGCATAATTTTTTCTAGACTGCTAAAATTATCATGCATTTTTATGGGTTGAAAGTCAATGTTTATTTGATAAAAAAGATCAAAATCTTTATTTTCATGATGTAAATGAGAGATGAATAGGGTGAAATTTTAATGACAAATCAAAATCTTATATGAAAGTAACATGTAACTTGAATAACTTTGCCTAAATTAAATACACACACACAAGATTTTTTCTTGTAATAAAAAAATGTTTTCTTCTTTTAAGAAAATTATAGATCCAGAGTGAAGTGATATGGTAGTGTACTATAAAAGGGCAATGAGCATGGATCTTATAATCACTCAGAGCTGCCTCCTGAAGAATGGGTGACGACAAACAAAAACATCTGCATTTTGTCTTCATGAACTATGATCCTGAATATGAGCGTCTTCAATCTGATAGGTCACTTTTCTAATTTATTTCAACACACCACCATCATCATCATCATCATCATCATCATATAGTCATATGGTGTTTATAATCAACATCATATCATATCATTTCATGTATGTTATATTCATTATCATTATTTGTATTTTGCAGAACAAAGAGAGGAGCAAGAGAGGTTGAAATGTACTTGAGCAAGAAGCATAATGACTTACTTGCTAAGAAACTTGAGCCTGGAACCTACACCAAAACCTTATCTTTGTTCATTGTTGATGCTTTTGCTGTTCAAATCACGGATGCTCAGGTCAACTCTTACTACTCTATCTATCACTCTCTATCCGCCGATCTCTCGAGTTAATTTAGTGACGTAACCAGAGCTTTTTAGTCAGGGGTCTTTGTAAGATTATCATTTTTACAAAACTAAGGGTCAAGGTTATGTTTTAATTTCTTCAAGAACGTACTAAGTTTTTTAATCTAAGAAAACTGGCAAAGTCCGGTCAGTGGACTATCTTGACCCTCTTTGGTTGTACCCTTGCTCTTGACTTTTTGAAGATCATGATGGTTAGATATGTTTAACTTTGCGGTGGTTCAGGCCGATATTCTCAGATCTGCGAAAGAAGTGAGGGTGGTGGAGAAGAACCAGGAACTTGCTTGAGATATGATCTAGTTCTACGTACCTAGAGAAATGTAGTATATATATATTCTCGTAATATTTGTGGTTCTGTACATCGTATGATATTTGAGTTTTGTGCTCGACTGCCTTACGCTACAATCATGAAGACTTCTTGACTTGCATTGTTGATTGTCTAGTTTCTAGTTTTTCTACAATATGAATCATTTTCTTGTGGATTTGGATATCTTATTCAAATGATGTGTTACAAACTTTATGTTTCTTTTTTCTTCTTAGATTTCTGTAACTAAGTTATTGATACTAATATATGATGATTTACATACCAATATATAACATATGTTATTTCAAATAATTGCAAATAACTTGAATGGTCCATATTAGGGGAATAACTAAGACCGGCCTTTTCACTTTTCAGAAAAAAAAAAAAAAAAAGCGAGACGACTTTTTTTTGGTGTGAAAATTCTCCATCACACCATCACCCCTTTGGTTTCTGGGAAAAAAAAGCAAATAAAACTCCATTTTTTTGTTCTTTCGGCAACAAATATATATTGCAAAAGGCTACAAGTTATGAAACATTAACAAGAAAGAAAAGAAAACAATAATTATTAAAATTACTTGACATGCCATCTGACCATCATGTATAAGATCATGCGGAGGGACTACACATTATGTATCAAAGATTGAAGATAGAGCTTCGCGCCTTCAAATAATATGGGTTTTTTTTATATATTTTTATACGCAATATCTTATTTTAGAGCTTCCATTTTTTATTTTTACAACTAAACTACCAACCTAATGACAAATATTAGGTTTGATAGTTTTTGAAATTGAATAATGTTCCATAGCTAAAACCAGAATTTTGTAGGATGGATATATTTTTATAGTTCTAAAAAATTAAGAAGCCCATGATAATATATACATATAATACATATATCATATAACATACTTAGCGGCATGCGAAGTAACTTTTGTAGCGGTATTAGTTATATCTTTTACAGAATATCAGATAATAATGAGTAAGAAACAAAATTTATCTATGTCATCCAAAAGTACAAGTGTACAAGAACTCGACCGAAACTAAGATCAAAAACCAGTTAGGGTTAAACCCTACTGCTACTTTGTCATCGTAATGTAACATGTCTCGTTTACAGAGGTTAAACCCGAACCGAATCAGTCAAAAAACTAGAATTGAAACAAACAAAATCTATCCCTCCCTCTTCAAAAGTGGTTCGTAACATGAACCAGTTCTATCAAGAATTTTTTTTTATTTTTTTATTTTCATTGCTATAAACGGAACATGTTAAAAGAAAATTTGAAAAAAGATTTGTACACCTCGCCTCTGTCCGGTAAAAGGAAAACTTTATGTATTTTCTATTGCCCTATTGATTATGACAACAAATTGAATGGGCCTTACTTATGGGTCACATAAGGCCCAGATTAAACAGTCTATACTCTATATTCTATAAGCTCATTTCAATGTTTAAACTCTCTCCAACGGCTCAGCTAGCGGCTAGCCGATAGCCATTCGGCGCGCTAAATCAGCCGACCAAAGTACCAGAATTAGGGTTTCATATTCGCACTGAAAAAACAATTGATGAAATGGTGTAATTTAATCAACTCTGTACGTACACATTATCTCTGTTTTTGATCAAAGAAATGACTTCGGAGCCTCCGAGAACGACAGAAAGCGAATATGAACAAGCAGTACGACAATGTGATCCGATGATCAAAAGAGCTGAAAGCTCATCGGTGAAGTGTAATAACAATAATAATCCTCCGGTGGTCGTCTTTGCTCATGGAGCTAGTGCTCCTTCAACTTCTCATTGGATGATCAGGTTTAGCCTTTTATTTTCGCAATTTGTACGATTACAATGTGTATATCTTCTGTCAGATTTACTTGATTTAGTATGTTATGCTAATTGTACTAATTTGTTCATTTTGATAGTTCTTTTTGTTTTAGAAAATATAGCGATTGTTGTGATCGGATTTAGTGTTCAATTTACCTTATTAATGGCGGAGTATGACTTTTATGCTTTAAATTAGTATATAAGAATGTCAGATACAACTGGTTTAACTTTGCAATTTGAAATGATAAAATTAAAGTGATACAAGTTTAATGGTTGAAGACATGTATGTAAATATCTTCATTTTTTCTTACAAGAAGATTTTTGTTGAACATTATGCTTGAGTTTTATGCAGATGGAGGAACTTGTTGGCCAAAGCTTTAAATGCTGTAGAAGTTGTAACTTTTGACTACCCGTGTGAGTGTTCGTATATGTATAGTGTATGAGTCGAGGATGGTGTTAGGGTAACTGATTTAGGTTTCTGGCAGATATTTATAGTGGAAGAAAGGCTCCACCAAGGGCAGAAACACTGGTTGGGTTCCACTCAGATATTGTAAGAAGGGTTGCTGCTAAGTATCCAGAACATCCTTTGATTTTGGTTGGGAAGTCCATGGGTTCAAAGTAATGGTTAGATGTTCATTGCATTATGCAAGCTGGTCTTCTGTAAGACTTTCATTAATCATGGATTGCTTTGTAAACTGTCACTAAAAGGATGTTCATTGATTTCCTTGCAGAATCAGTTGTATGGTAGCTGCAGAAAATGATATTGAGGCTTCAGCTGTGGTCTGCTTGGGATACCCGCTAAAGGTTTGCTACTAAACTTTCGTTTATTTATTTGTTTGAATTTTGTTCTATGTTGGCTCTTTAGTGTGTGTGAATTTTTGATGTTGTTGACCCTTATAATTCTTTGAGTAAGAAGCATGTCTGATAATTGCATTTTATTTTAAGACTGCTCAACAAGTTTCTGTTACTGCATTGTAGATGCTCGGTAGAACATGTAAATATGGAAATGAACCAAATACTGTTATTGCTGGGCACACCAATGTCGATATGTAATGTTGTAATTGCTTAGGTACATGATTTTTTGTTTGGTTTGGGTGCTAAAAATGAAGAACACAAAAGCAAGATATAGAAAGTATGAAAAACAGCTTAATTACATATGTAGTATATTATTATGAGATTGACATATTAGATATTGTTGCAGGCCCCAAACGGAGTCATTTCTGATGAACCCCTCTTGCAACTTACAGTTCCTATTATGTTTGTTCAGGTAAAACAATGAACATTTATGGAACTATTTCCAACATAAGCAAAAACAGCTTCTCATGCACTGACCTGGCACAAGTTTTATTTCTTTCTTTTTTCTTTTATTTCATTTTTTTTGTCGTAGATGAAATTTATTGGTACATTACCGTAGTTTATAACTAACCTGCTCTTTCTTGCATTTTTTTGTCTGATGCAGGGTGGTAATGATGTTTTCTGTCCCCTGAAATTATTACAAGTGGTTAGGAATAATTTAAAAGCTGTAAATGTTTTGCATGTCATCGAAAATGGGGATCATTCGTTCCAAATTGCAAAGAAGAATCTTGACATAATTGGACTGACTCGTGAAAAAGCTGAAGAACTTGCTGCCGAAGCTATTGCAGTGTTTGTTTCACAAATTACAAAGGTAATAAATGGGGCTAGAGCAAGTTTATATGAGTGATTATTTTATATCATATTATCATCATAACCATAAGCATCCTAGTTAGGAAAATAAACTTGTGGCAGCGTGCTCTGCTATGTTGTAATTTCTTTGTTGCTTTTGACTTCTAATCGTGTATATGAAATATGATATTGCATTATATTAGATTATAGCACAAAAGCTATTGTGGGGCTAGCCCACATGGTAGAGGCGAGGCACAAGCCTCTCAAGTGGAGGTCCCAGGTTCTATCCCAGGCAAGATGTAATGAGGTGTAGTTAGGGCTGTTAAATATATTTTAAAAAAAAGAATAAAGATAATTGCACAGTAAGTAAAAATGGTAGGTTCCTACACACCAATTTCAGTAAAGCTCCACAACCACATATTGTGATTTATTGATTATAATATGCATATAAGTATAATTATTTATGCATAGCTAGAGCAGGTCTCACATCTTAAATACGTTTCACTGAACATCTTTTTCTTCTTCTTTCTTGAGTTTTTGTCGTTCTTTTTGTGATTATCAACTCTAGGTATGGAGTTGCTCATGCTGATTCTTTCTGTTTTGGGCTAATCGGTTTTGGCCAGTGTTTGATCGATGCCATTGTTTGGTTGATCATGGTGGTGTGCGTCTGTTCAGCCGCCATCTTGTAAGCCAATTTGCCATTTCTTTCATTTTGTTGGTACAAGAGTGTTCATTTTCTTTTCGGTGACAGCTGGAACAGGTGTTGTTACATTTGTTTTGGCATGTTGATGGTTTTGGTGTGGTTGACCGGTTTTGATGTGGTCAATTGGGTTTTGGTAGCCACATGTGGTGTGTTTTGTTCTGGGTACCAACTGTGGCATGGCTATGTTGATTGGTGTTTTTGTTTGGTCAGTTTATTCTTTTGGGCTTGATTGATTGTTCACTCACGCAATGTAGCCACATAGTGGAATATGCATATATAGAGAGTTCTGAAACGAGAATTGAATTCCCATTTTACAAAGCTGATATTGGATTCTAACATCTTCCACAAATAACCACTGTTCTTGTTTAAATTCTACAAGTTGTGACAACCATTTAACATTATGATTCAATTTTATTACAGAATACGACAGGGCTGCCCTACGAGCATGTCTAAAAGGCATTCTACCTCAACATGTATCAAGGACGGAAGTGTGTTTTGATGATAATGCTGCTGATGAGCAGAATAATCAACCTATAAAGTCCCAACCAAGGTATGAAGAATTCAGTATTGCAAAAAAAAACAACCAACTTGGAACTTCAGGAAGAGGAAATCAGAAAGGATACTAAAAAACAAGCTCAAAATATCTGTTTTCAACAAAGATGGAAGAGGATCCACCATTGACAAACCGTTATGCATAGATGATTAGATATGGATCGAGTGCTTACGGAACCCAGTATGCTTTATGATGGCCTTTCATTATGAAACTCGGCTGATGGCTTGTGATTATATGTTTTTAGCGTCACCGCTAAAATAAACTCGTTAACCATGGACCATGGTGTTACTAGTCTGGCTAATCAATCATCAGTGTCTGTTATTGTATGATATCAGGCATTCTTGTAGAGTTGTAGTCTTATAATTTTTTTTATGTGACAATTTTTATGAATAAATATTTTCTTTTTAAACCATAACTTGTCACTCTTTACTGAGAATGACTAGTCTTTAAGAGGGAAATTGGATTTAAATATGATATCTCCCAAGGATCTCTTTTAGTAGGGTGTGCTGTGTGCACGGTGCGGTTCGGAGCGGTTAATACAATTTTCAAAACCGAAACCGCAAGTTCGGTTAATACCATTTTTTTAACCGCAACAGAAACAGAAACTTCGGTTAACCACACTTCGGTTAACCACCGTTTATGGTTAATTTGTGGTTAATTTCGGTTAATTAACCAATATATTTAACATGTGCTTTTAAACCAAAATATTAACTAATGAAATGTTGTTAGGATAGGTTTGGACCAATTTTATAAGGGTGTGCACGATATGGTTTTTTTTAAGGTCTTGCCAAAATCGAAACTGAAGTCGGGGTGTGCGTACAACAATGCGTGCATGCATTTTTGCATTGTTTATGTTTGTTATGATGTTTCTTCAATACAAAACGGAATTCATTATGTAAATATATTTTTATAAATGTAAATTAAAAAGGGTGAATATATGAAATTTTAGTAAAATCATGAGGGGGATTGTAAGTTTATTATATATTAATGATATTCGGTTCGGTGCGGTTAATGCGGTAATCTGCACGTCAAAACCGAAATATATTTTTATAAATGTAAATTAAAAAGGATGAATATATGAAATTTTAGTAAAATCATGATGGGGATTGTAAATTTATTACATATTAATGATATTCGGTTCGGTGCGGTTAATGTGGTAATCTGCATGTCAAAACCGAAACCGAACCGCAATGTGCGGTTAATCGGTTATGCCTTGACCGAACCGTCGGTTAATTGTTCGGTTCGGTTAATTTGGTTCGGTTAATACGGTTAATGCGGTTAATTCGGTTATGGTTCGGTTAAT
This sequence comes from Flaveria linearis, assembly GCA_024085815.1. NCBI lineage: Eukaryota > Viridiplantae > Streptophyta > Magnoliopsida > Asterales > Asteraceae > Flaveria > Flaveria linearis. Next base: position 3,348,013 of record CM044014.1, on the reverse strand, counting down.
TGTTCACCCCTAATTTTTAGTGTTGATGTAATCAGACTTAAAGCTTAAGGATAGTGGAAATAACATGTACTTTTAAGGATGGTGGAAACAATGTATAAGTGCTTAATCTTGTATTTTAATAATTTATTATATTTAATGTATAAGTCTTAATCTTGTATTTAACTGATAATTTAAATCATTTATACCGATAATTTGACCTAGACTATTATCTTTATTTTTTTTTATTACAAACAACCCCACTTTACTAATCATCATAATTTGACCAACGAGACCTATATCTTAGATTTGTGTCAATCAGGTAAAATGTCTAGATTACTAAAGTCCAATTGCTAGATATAAATACCAGTCATTAAATTAACGTGTGGACGTTCTTGACTTAACGTAAGAAGGATATTTGATCATCAACATTTTCAATTTAATGTTATTACTTATTACCCACCAGAAGGATTAAAACAAGAGAATATGTAGGTAATAAATATACCAACTCATGATAGAAGATGTTCTTAGACTATCACAACGCTACAGCTCATCTTTCTCACAAATAGTCCTAATCAGCATGTCACATCAGCTTTCACTTAAATCCACTCATTCTTCCCACAAACACTTATTCCCCAACACCATCCTTCCTACAAACACTTTTATTTTTCCACCTCACATTTTATTTTTAATTTACTTTAAATAAATATATTTAAATTATTATATATATATTTAATTAAATTAATAATGAAATTAAATATCAAATGATCAAGTGAATACTTAAATAATTGTGATTTAAAAATATTAGAATTTTTTTATTTGACTAACATATTACCTAATTACCTAATATGAAATTAGCAATAATAAATGCCATGAACAGTAACCATGATGAACACTAGCCATGATGAATAGTTCCATTTTTGCTTTCACGAAACCCTCTCAAATTTCCAAAATTCACCTCATTCCCATCTCTCTTTCACCACCAAACCCTTTTCTTTCACCTTCTCTCTTCATCTCGCCGGAATCTGATCGCCGCGACCATGTCCTCCGGCTTCCCCGGCAGCCGCCCAGAGTATTTCAACATCAACACCACCAACGTCGCCGGAAGACCCATGTCCTTCATCAACGGAAACAACGCTCAAAACTCTTTCCGATCGCCTCTCGCTGGAATTCTCGCTGATTCCTCCTCGCATATCGGTCTCCGGCGCCCGTAGAAACGATCTCTCGCGGTGTTTCAACACCATCAGCACTCCAACAAGCGGCCTTTTTCTTCAGAAACGTGAAGCATCGGCCCTATAATCACCATCTTGCTGAGTTTCCCACTTCGCCGGAGGTCTCGTCGGTGTCCAATACGTCGTCGGTTCCTCGGTATGGTGTTCCGGTGATGCAGCAAATGAGACCAAATCTTCAAAGTTTCAATCTTGGGGTTATGGGTAGTTACCAGAATCATAGTAATAATCATATTCACAATAATAATAATAATAATCGGGTGGGTTTTCGATTGTTGGTTTGTCGAATTCACCGGCGAAACTGTCGCCGGCGATTCAAGAAACAGAGGGGAAGATGATGAAGCGATTACAGGAGCTTGAGAAGGAGCTTTTGTTGGATGATGATAATGGAGAAAACGACGTCTCCGGCGTTACTAACAGCGAGTGGTCGGAGACTATACAGAATATCCTCAGTTCAACTCCGGTGGGTAAGCCGGTGAACACCATAGTATCTCCTTCTCCGACATCGTCATCGTCTTCTTCATGTGCATCTTCCTCTGCATCTCCGGCGACCCAAATTAGCCCAAATCAGTTATTCTCCGCCGCCGCCGCCGCCATCTCCGACGGCAAATCCGACGCCGCGGTGGAGATTCTCAACCGTGTTAACCAATTCTCAAACGCCGTTGGGACCCCTGAACAACGGTTGAGCTTTTACATGACGGTGGCGCTCCGATCACGGCTCAACACCACCACCGTTACTCCGTCGCAGCTGTACGGAAAAGATCACATTCTATCGACCCAACTGCTGTACGACAAATCTGTATGCTTCAAGCTCGCTTTCATGAAGGCAAACGCCACCATTCTCGAGCTTACAAACACCGATAAGACCAACAAAAAGAAGATCCATATCATCGATTTTGACATCGGTCAAGGGGTTCAGTATGCGTATTTACTTCAAGAGATCGCGGCGGCGCGTAAGGATGCTTTATAACCGTTGAAATTAAATCTTTGTATAAACATGGGTGATGGGCGATGACGATTAGCAAATAGCCTTTAAAATTGTTGTTTTGGCGTGGTAAACAGTTAGTTTGCAACCATAACAAACTGGCATTTCCGAGCCCTCTTCCAAGTTCTTTAAGCGTCGATTCAACGCCGCCGCGAAGCGCGGTGGGAAAACAACTAGTTTATATTAAAACTAGTAATTATGGTGCGCGCGTTGCCGCGCGTATGCGAGTTTTAATGTAACCCCAAATCAAAATCAAAATGAATGTTCAAAACCATAAAATCAGTAAAATACACAAAGTAAAACACACCAAGACCCCAAATCCATAACACACCAGAACATGCGAACCCAAAAACTAAATCAAAGCCCAACACCATACACAAAACAAACGAAAATCAAAGCCGTAAGAAAGCTACACAGTCCAAAATAGAAAACCGACGAAAATCAAAGCCCCAAAATAGCAAACAAAAGGAAAACCCAAACCTTAATAGCGAGAATCGTCAGGGTATTGATAACGAAAGAAGAAAGCAGGAAACCGGAGAAAGACAACGTCAACGAACCCTACAAATCAAAAACACGTGTCCAGATACAAAAAACCCCACTCCCAAATTCTCGAGCCCACACACAAAACAAACCATATTAAAACACAAACAAAAAAAAGAAAAAAATAAACACACAAATAAAATAATCAAAGAAAACTTTAAACAAAAAAAAGGGAAAATCCCCACCAACCAAAGTTTTTAATTAGTAATTTTGGCAAAAGGAAAACCCAAACCTTAATAGCGAGAATCGGCAGAGTAGCGATAACGAAAGAAAGAAAGCAGGAACCCGGAGAAAGACAACGTCAACGAACCCTACAAATCAAAAACACGTGTCCAGATACAAAAAACCTCATCCTAAAATCTCGAACCCACACACATAACAAACCATATTAAAACACAAACAAAAAAAAAAAAAAAATTAAAAAAAATAAACAAAGGAAATTTTAAACACAAAAAACAAAAAAAAAACAAAAAAAAGGGAACACCCACCACCGACCAAACCTTTTAATTAGAATAGTAATTTTGGCGCGCGCGTTGCCGCGCGTATGCGAGTTTTAGTGTAACCCTAAATCAAAATCAAAATGAAGGTTCAAAACCACAAAATCAGTAAAATACACAAGTAAAACACACCAAAATCTCAATCCATAACAACCAGAACATGCAAAACGCAAAATTAAATCAAAGCCCAACACCATACACAAAACAAATGAAAATCAAAGCCGTAAGAAAATGACACAGTCCAAAATAGAAAACGGACGAAATCAAAGCCCCAAAAAGAGCAAACAAAAGGAAACCCAAACCTCAATAGCGAGAATCGTCAGGGTAGCGATAACGAAAGAAAGAAAGCAGGAACCCGAGAAATACAACGTCAACGAACCCTACAAATCAAAACACATGTCCAGATACAAAAAACATCATCCCAAAATCTCGAACCCACACACAAAACAAACCATATTAAAACACAAACAAAAAAAAAAAAAATTAAAAAAATAAACAAAGGAAAATTTTAAACAAAAAAAAAAGGGAAAAGCCACCACCACCGACCAAACCTTTTAAATATATTATAATATCTTAACAAATTAAATAAGATCTTATCATCATAGACGCTAATTGTTTATTAATAAGCTCTCTTTTCTCGATAACAGTTGTCTTATTTTGCTATAACATAATTAATTTAATTAGTTTTAGTTTACCAATGACCTTTAGTATAAAGAGTTTGGTTATTTGAACATTCCTATTTTAAATCAACACCTTAAAATTTCTATACAGGTCGTATAGTCTCATACGTGTCGTATGGGTGGGGGGGTCGTAAAGTCCTATACGAGACGTATAACCCCTCTGACAGCCCCCTGAATTTTTCCTCGTAGTCAGTGTCGAAATTTGCTATACGCGTCTATAATCCTATATGTGTCGTATAGCCCTATATGTGTCGTATAGGGGGGGTCATATAGGGCTATAGGGGCATATAGCTCTCTGACACCCCCCTGAATTTTTCACGTTTTCAGTGCATTCGACCCTATACGACGCGTATGGATCCATACGCGACGTATGGGGGTGTCGATTTATCTGGGTGGGTGTCTAAATATTAGAAACCGTTGTAAATGGTTAAGGTGAGTAACTTAAGACATGTAATTATGATAAGCCGATAAGCTTTTGGATTTAAGTCTTATTTTAAGTAAAAATAACTTAGATGATTTTTCAATTATGTGTTTTCTCCCGAGAGGATTAGGAGTGTGATCATGACTGATTAAATAAATAGGTTGAGCCGATTAAAGTAACACATATTATTCAAATAGTGTCGTATATTTACCGTTAAAAAAATAATTTAGTTTTATTACATTTTGCCTTGCTTCAAAATGATCATCCTACCATTAAATAATAAGACCATAATAGTCATATTTATCTCTCAAAAACCCTCATAACACCAAACCCTTCGTCTTCAATCTCCATTCTCATCTGTACATACTGTTACAGTAAACACCTCCAACACCAGTACATCAATGGTGCCACAATTCACCCCTAACGCCACCGAATCCAACCATCACACGCCGTCGTCAGAACCACTCTTCCCCCACCGAAACTGTTGCTTCTGCATACCCTACCTGTGGCGCAAAGTCCCCTCATCGGAGTACGACGACGATGAGCAGCAGCAGCAGCAGTCCACCGAAGCCTCTGGTCCCGAGGAATCGCCGCCCTGAAGAAACTCCGTGAGTGGTCGGTAAAAAAAAAAGGGAAAAGCCACCACCACCGACCAAACCTTTTAAATATATTTAATACTATACTTAAATTATTATTTTAATTAAAAGATTTTATAATTTTTTAATTAAAGCATTTTAATTTAAATCAATTAAAATCATTTTATAAAGTGGGGCCCACCACTTTATTTATGTTTTAAATTAATTTTAAAGAGGTGGGGCCCACCACCACCACCATTTTTGAGCGGCCCTTGGGGAAGGGCGGATGCTCCGCCGGACGTCTCCCCCATCGCCGCCCTTCCGGCGGGCGCGGTCCACGTCGGCGACGGGCCGGCCAAGGGCGTCGCGATGGGGACAGTCTTATCCTATAAAAGTGAACAAAAGCACATAATAATCACTTACAACACGAGGAACCATCATATCTGTTGAAGAATGAGTCAACCTCACTGTAACGGTTGCATGCACGTGATTCGAATTGACCGAGTATTTTGCTTTCTGTTTATTGAATAAAGCCATGTGAGGCTAAAGTCTAGTGGTTTCCTTTTTAGTAGGAGTCTGTTATGTTTCAGTTGTTTTTGTTGCCTATATAAGGCTTTGTTTATTGTCATTCGAGGTATGCAATTCAGTAATTGATTTCTATTTCAGTGTTCAATCTTAATCTTGCTTTCATATTTGCATTCTCTGTCAAGCCTAAAATACCATCAGTGGTATCAGAGCTTGTTAAGCTCCTTGCCTGTCTACGTCTACTTCAACATGACTGACTTCACTAATCACCTCCGGCCACACCAACTCCTATTCCGATGTTCAAAGGCGATGGCTATGAACATTGGAGTATCCGTATGAAAACCATCTTGAAGTCCCGAGATCTTTGGGAGTTCGTTGTAACCGGAGTAAACGAAGAAGAAGAAGACCAAGCAAAATTGAAGACCGCCAAAAGGAAGGATGCTTATGCCATAGCAGTGATTCAGCAAGGTGTTCATGACACACTGTTCTCTCGAATTGCAGCAGCAGAATCAGCAAAAGAGTGCTGGACTATTTTACAAATGGAGTATGAAGGAGACTCACAAGTTAAGTCTGTAAAATTGCAGGGCTTACGGAGAGATTTTGAGAATCTCTTAATGAAAGATGACGAGTTGATCGGAGACTACTTCTCACGTGTGATGGCTATTGTTAGTCAACAACGTGCTTTTGGTGAAATCATTGCAGACAAGACCATCGTAGCCAAGATTTTGAGGAGTCTTTCCCCGAAATTTGATTATGTTGTGCCTTCGATTGAAGTCTCAACTGATCTTGCTACACTCACTCCCACCAAACTGATGGGATCCCTTCAATCACAAGAAGACCGAATCAACAGTCGTATAAGTGACAAGGATGTCAAAACAGAAGAACAAGCCCTGCAGGTCTTTCAACCACATCAAAACAATTTTCCCAGAGGACGAGGACGAGGTTCGGTTCGTGGTAGAGGCCGGGGACGAGGAATAGACAAAAGCAAAGTTCCTCAATGCTATATCTGTAACCGATATGGGCATGTGAAGAAAGATTGTTGGTACAATGATGAACAACAAGCAAATGTGGTAACGGAAGAAAAGAAGAAGAAGTTCAAGACGAGCAACACTTGTTTATGATGATGACCGGAGAACCTTTCATGCTCATCTACTACTACTGCCTCAAATGGTAACAATATTAATCTTTGGTTTCTAGACTCTGGTTGCTCTAATCATATGACAGGATCAAGAGCCCACTTTACCACCCTTGATGAGACATTCAAATTGAATGTACAACTTGGGAATAAAAAGAAATTAGCAGTGGAAGGAAAGGGCACAGTCAAGATTGATGCTGGAAGAGCAGGATGTAAGCTGTTATCAGATGTGTACTATACTCCTATCTTGGAGTATAATTTGTTGAGCGTTGGTCAATTAATAAAGAAAGGATACTCACTATTCTTTGAAGATGGGAAATGTGTAATCTCTTTGAATGGTGCTGCTCTCATCAAGATCACTGTATCCAACAATAATATGTTTCTCCTTGATGTATCAAAGGTTGAGCCTTGTGATCCAGATGAACAAAGGCCTTCTCCAACAAATTTGTGGCACTTAAGGTATGGTCATCTCAACTTTAGTAGTCTAAAAACCTTAAGTGATAAAAAAAGATGGTTCTTGGACTACCAAAAATAAACCCTTCTCCTCGTTGTGAAGGGTGTATTATGGGCAAACAAGCAAAACAATCTTTCAAATCAAAGTCTTGGCGTGCCACCCGCAAGCTTGAACTTGTGCATGCGGACCTGTGTGGACCCATGCAAACTCCAAGCTTAGGGAACAGCTTGTATTATTTATTGCTCATTGATGACTTGACTCGTATGTGTTGGATTTATTTTCTCAAAAACAAATCTGATACATTTGAAAGATTCAAAATATTCAGGAAAATGGTTGAAAAGCAAAGTGAAAAATGTATCAAAGTGCTTAGAACTGATAGAGGAGGTGAATTCAATTCACTTGAATTCAAGACCTACTGTGAAGAAAATGGTATCACTCGTGAGCTATCTGTGGCTTACACTCCAGAGCACAATGGAGTTGTGGAGAGGAAGAACAGAACGATCATGGGCCTTACTCGAAGCATGTTAAAAGAAAAAAATCTTCCGAATTTTTTATGGGCCGAAGCAGTTTCTACTGCTGTGCATGTGATCAACAGGTCCCCGACACTGGCAGTGGATCGCCAAACCCCCATGGAAGCATGGACTGGTCGCAAACCTTCTGTAAGTCATTTACGTGTGTTTGGTAGTGTGGCTTACAATTTAACACATGCACAAGGAAGAAAGAAGTTGGATAGTAGAGGCGAAAGATGTGTGTTGATTGGATATTCCACTCAAGGTATTGGTTATCGTTTATATAATCCAATTACAAAAACCTTTATGACTAGGAGGCATGTGGATGTACTTGAGGGGGCCCAATGGGATTGGAAAAATATTTTAAAAGGTGAAGAAAAGGTGTATGAACATTGCTTTGAAGACCCATTCCCCATTATTCAAGATTGTACACCATCTGATGGTGACAACTCTAATGTGGGGCCTCATGCTAACCATGCTAACCCATCTTCACTAGACATGTCAGATTCCTTTACCAACTCAACACAACCTACTCAACCTATACCTACTATAAATACAAATCAACCTACTCAACCTACACAACCTACTCAACCTACACCTACCATAAATACAAATCCTTTACCTTCTAATTTATCATCACCTGTTACCACAAATCAAACCTTACATGAACCCACCAATGTTTCATCAACTTCAACTACTAGACGTATAACTAAGCCTCCATCATGGTTATTTGACTATGAATCTGGTCAAGGCCTATCTGATGAGGAGTCACATTTCACCACTTGTCAATTTGCTCTTAACATTAGTGATCCAATCAAGTTCTCTGAAGCTAATACCAAACAAGAGTGGAAAGTTGCAATGGCAGAAGAAATAGCCTCCATCGAAAAAAACCGAACGTGGGAGTTGATGAATCCGCCTGCAGGTACAAATGTAGTGGGTCTCAAGTGGCTTTTCAAAACAAAGCTTGGAGCAGATGGTAAAATTATGAGGCACAAAGCAAGACTAGTTGCCAAAGGATATTCTCAGCAGAAGGGAGTTGACTTTGAAGAAACATTCGCTCTTGTTGCACGCTTTGAAACAATTCGAGTGATTCTAGCTGTTGCTGCTCATCGTGGCTGGTTTTTACATCAATTAGATGTAAAATCAGCATTTCTAAACGGAGAATTATCTGAAGATATTTTTGTTGAACAGCCGGAGGGGTATGTAGTTCCTGGTGAAGAACACAAAGTGTACAAGCTACACAAGGCACTTTATGGTTTGAAGCAAGCGCCCCGTGCATGGTATGATAAAATTGATGGTTATTTTACTACAAATGGTTATGTTCGTAGTCCAAATGAGCCTAGCTTGTATGTTAAACACGTAGGTACAGATATCATCTATGTTTGCATTTATGTAGATGATATCATATGTACAAGTTCAAATGATGTGCTTGTTGGTGAATTTAAAAAGGAATGAAAGAAGCATTTGAAATGACAGACATGGGGCTGTTGAAGTTCTTCCTGGGCATTGAAGTAAAGCAAACCTCAAAAGGTGTGTTTATTAGTCAAGAAAAATATGCAAATGATCTACTGGACAAGTTTGGCATGAGACATGCTAATGTGGAGGCAATTCCCATGAATCCATATATTAAGCTGCAACTGGAAGATGGTGAAGATAAAGTTGATGGGAGCATGTATCGAAGTCTCGTAGGGGGACTTATCTACTTAACTCACACTCGTCCAGATATAGCCTTCTCAGTAAGTGTTCTTTCACGCTACATGCAGTCTCCTTCCAAAGCCCATCTTGGTGCAGCTCGAAAAGTGTTGAGGTACATTGCTGGAACTACTTGTTTTGGTATATGGTTTGGGTATGGAAGCAATCAGGAACTTGTAGGATACTCTGACAGTGATTGGGCAGGTTGTGTTGATGATAGAAAGAGTGTGTCTGCTAATGTTTTTACTCTTGGTAACAGTGCTGTTACATGGTGTTCGAAGAAGCAACCTACTGTTGCATTGTCTAGCACAGGCTGAATATATTTCAGCCACAAATGCTTCTTGTCAGGCCATCTGGCTGCAAAGAATACTCAATGATCTTGGTGTAAAACAGGATAAAGCAACCATACTTTACTGTGATAGCAAATCAGCTATTAATCTTTCAAAGAATCCGGTAATGCACAGTCGATCAAAGCATATTGAGCTCAAGTTTCATTATGTCAGGGAGATGGTAAATCAAGGCAAAGTAATACTTGAGTATTGTGGAACAAATGAGCAGCTTGCTGATGTTATGACAAAACCTTTGGCCCGAGAGAAGTTTGTTTACTTTCATCATATGCTAGGAGTGATGGAGTTTGCCTCAAGGGGGGTGTTGAAGAATGAGTCAACCTCACTGTAACGGTTGCATGCACGTGATTCGAATTGACCGAGTATTTTGCTTTCTGTTTATTGAATAAAGCCATGTGAGGCTAAAGTCTAGTGGTTTCCTTTTTAGTAGGAGTCTGTTATGTTTCAGTTGTTTTTGTTGCCTATATAAGCTTTGTTTTTGTCATTCGAGGTATGCAATTCAGTAATTGATTTCTATTTCAGTGTTCAATCTTAATCTTGCTTTCATATTTGCATTCTCTGTCAAGCCTAAAATACCATCAATATCATCATACCCACTCAATGAATACAAAGCAACATGATAATCTACTTACCAACATGAGGAATTAACATTTAGTTAAACATACAAATGTGTATAAGCATATAACAAAATTGAAAACATCTAATAAAATAATCCTAAAATCGAAACCATATAATAAAATCCAGTTTTCAGGGGGGGAACAACATTCTTATAGAATGTGACAGAGTTGTCCAAGGTTTCTATTTAAGAAATACAAAAAAAAATAAAAATAAAAATAAAGGCTCCATTTAATGAAGTAGACGATTAAATATATTCACAAAAGAAAATAAATGGAATAATAAACAAAAATGTGACAGTGGGATCCATGACATAAACATAAAATTTAAATTTATATCATAAGTTTACATGAAAACATAAAAAAATCACAAACCTATCATATGAGCACCTAAAAAATCCAAAAACTGCATCAAAACTACGAAGTTGATTCATTTAGCAACAGCTTTTGGGACTTTCATGCCAAATCCATGCTTTACTCTCTCAACCCTGTTCATATTGATCAACAAAACTATGTTATACTAGTTATATATAAGAAAAGTCAAAGTATAACGCGATAAAAGTCAAACTTTACGTTGGAGCAAGCTTGCCAAGATCATCTAGTACTTTCGCTTGTATCTTCATCAACAACTCTCCCAGAAATATCAACAATATAAGACCTGTCTTTTGTTGTTGGTAAGCCTCTGCCAGCAAGAAGATCTAAATCTTTCTGGTTAAGTTCTCTACCATTCACATAAACTCCAGTGTTCCCAGCAGCACAATTTTTGGGCATCGGACGATCAAATTCTTCAATAAATGGCTGCAAAATGGTAACAATCAGGTTGACTTTTGAGGTCAAACAGACCAAATATGGATTCAAAAGGTTGAGAAATGGAAACCGATCTTACAGGGATAATGCCAAGGCAAGGCTGGTTCATCACACCCCAGAATCCAGCTAAGGAATCATACCTGGTTGAATAAGAGGAAATGTATGATGAATAATCTAATTAGTGCTAAAGAAGGGTTAATGCTTGACTTTAAAGGTCAAAAGGACTGATTTTTTGTTTTAAATTTGGAATGCTTAGTAAGTTCAGGGAAATTGTGATGGGTTTACCTATAATGTTATAACAAATGCAAGGATGGCGGTGTTAGTAATTTTACAAAATCCATATAGACTTGGATTAAATAGATAACATGTTGGAATTCAAAAGTCAAATGGAGTTGCAATCTGTCTTTTAAGGTCAAACATACCGGTTTCCAAGTCTATGATTTCAGACATTGACATATAAGGTTCACAGCAAATAAACACAAAAATTGAATGATTGTATTAATTTGTCAAGAATTCATGCAGAATTTGATTTTTTAAAAAGGAACATGTTTGAACATAAAACTCAAACCAAAACAAATCTTTTCCATACAAAAATAATATACTAACCAGTACTCTCCTGGTTTAATAGGCCCTGCTAGCTTCTCAGCCCTTTTAACCGCACGATCAGTCAAAAGTTGACCGTTCACATAAACACTGCGCTTTTCCACACTGCTACTAGATCGTGAGAAATCTTTAAGTCTCTTTTTTATCAAACTCGAGATAGAAGATTCATGCCCTCCTTTCCTGTTCCTTGATTGATCGTCTTCTTTGCTGACAACATCACTATTTACATACTCGGTTAAAGACACATCTATCTCGGTTGCCAGCGATGCATCTTTTAATTCTTTCTTGTTATTATGATCAACAATCGCTCCTTCCTGATTAGACCTTTGACTTTCGGTCAACTCATTATTTTGACTTTCTAACTTTGGAACAGGAAAAGATGGCTTATCTATTAAACTATCTGGGATTTGCTCTTCGCTCTTTTCAGCTCCATTGGCAGATAAATTTTGTTCGGTATCAGTCAGATGAAATTATACACATATTTGTCATAATCAACAGAGCTATGAGGGATTCTGTTTGACTTTCTTTTATTGACCTTTTGTTGCATAACAGTTGAAGAAAATGAAGCAACAATTTTGTTATCTTCAAGTCTCAATGATATCAAAGCTGAACAAACTGCACATTTTAATGTCTTGTGCTTGTTCTTTCCTGAAAATGTAAGCTTTTTAGGAATTTTCAGCAACTCGAGGCAATTACAACAGCTGATAAACGGGGCTCCACCTGATATCGGAAAAGATACACGTTCACCTCCATGATTTAGTATTACACGTCTTCTTGGATAGCTTCTACCAAAATAACCATTTCCCAAACCAAGAGGGGCTGCATGATGATTTGGCAGCTGACGCAGACCGTAGGACAGAGGTTCAGGCAGCGGGTAGCTGGTTTCTTGACTGGTAAAAGACGAGAAAGGATGGACCTTTGGAGGAATCAGTTGCCAGTTTATATTGTAGCATTGTGAACAAGTGCATGAGGGCCGGTGAAGAAGGGTGTTATGTTGATTGTAGCCCATATACGGGAGGTGGTATGTTGGAGGTAGGTGTTGATGATGTGGAGGCTGATGTGGCAGTGGTGGAGGCTGATGTGGCCAAGGATACGAACTGTTTAATCTTCCATTTGGGCTTTCGGCTACATTGCATGATCTGCTAAGTTGGGTTCTCAATTCATCAAGCTTTTTAAGAAGTTCAGCTCTATCATTCCCTAAATCTTGAACCCTCGAGAACTCATGTAAACCACCATTGTTTTTAATATGGTCACCATAAGAGTTAAGACCACTTAAGTGAGAACTCGAAGGACCTTCGTTCGAATATGGTAACTTTCCAAATCTACCCTTTTCGACTGTACTATGAAATCCAACAGAACTTGACCTAATGGGCCCAAAATCAAGCCGCCTTCTCATACTTTTATCAGTATCTGCACAAATTTCGCGCTTCTCTTTTCTTAATGAAGAATTAGGGGTCAAGTTTCGGACTTTTTCATCGACAATTCTACCCTGCCTTCTACCAACTTCAAACTCATCACTTTCTCCCTTGATGTGAGAACTAGACTCTGAACTGACATTTTCTTTCGTGGACGGTTCTACCCTTATACCATTCTCGTTATCAGATTTTTCTAATGGTCTTTTTTCACTAACTGGAGTCGATTGTTTACCTGATTCGTTAAAAATGTAACATTATACATATAGATCACATAATTGAACAAACTGTAGGTAAAACTATGCACTAAATGCACAAAAAACATCATCAAATCCATAATCAGCAATTCATAATGCAAGAACCAACGTGATATACATAATTACATATATCAAAATCATATACATATGTCAAAATCATATCAATGTGCATATGAATCATAGCACAAAATTAGTATCACCCATACAAATAATCTCCGCGTTGTAATAATTATGACAGAGTTCACCTTCGATATTGCAAAAGTCAAACATAGTACTTTCCAAACTCAAAATCATCATTAATGCTATCTCAGAATGTGTTCTAACATGAACCCTTTTGTTTCTATATTAATCATGCAATTAACAACTTTCTTTCAACAATTCACACATATTTTAAAGTTAATCTCTAACCAATCACTCTGACCAACAAAAGTCAAAATTTCCCAAAAATACCTCGAAGAACAGCACCACAACCACCGCACTGATAAACAGAGTACTCAGGAAGCTCAGGAAGAAGATTATCACACTTAGGGCAACGAACCAATCTCAATGGTACACCTTCTTCCTCCATTCTTCTTTAATCAGTGTTCACCAGCAGACCACATCAAATTCACCGAACATAGAGTGAAATTGGTCAATTTACAAGAAACCCACATGAAAGACTCGTTCAAAACCCATTGTAATCAACAAAAAACTGTAATAAAATATGTAAAGATTGAATCTTTCTTCTTTCTTGTGGGGTTTGTTAATATTAGAAGGTAGTGAAGAAACAACAGACGAATAAAACAAAAAATGTTGATGTTCTTGGATGGAGACTGATTGGGTAAATTACATATTTCAAGAAAAGAGAGAATTTGGAGCGAAATGGAACAACATCGGGGCCCATTATCTGCTACAACTTCTTGTTTGATCGAACTGGATAAAAGCAAAATGTGATTTGAGGTGGTTGACGTAGAAAAGGTGAAGCACCACATCATTTCAAATATACATATGCAACAACTTTCAATAAAACATGAAATATAGCTTTAGTTACTTACCTACGCATGTTTTTAATCTACTATTGAACCCTTAACTTTACATGAGAGATTTACATCTCGATACCATTAGGTCTAAATCATCTAGTTGAAAATATATGATTATAAATTTTTTAACATTTATATGTTATTTTGTTGGTTGTTATGAGTATTTTATCTTAATTTATTGTCTATCAGAATCATTTTTACGCTCTTGTTTTTTATAATTTTATTCTCTCAGACTATGTATGTGTATAAACATAGAATTTGTTTCGTTGACATGTGTGTTACTAAAACATAAAGCTAGGGAAGTTATGTATACATGTAAATTCGGTTTCGTTCACACGTGTGTTGCTAAACAGTAAACATAAAGCGAGAAAAATGAAAGTTCATAGAGTGAAGAGATAAAAAAAACCGAGTTTATAAACTTACTATTTTCTAATATGTTAAAATAACTTACATCTAAAGTATTATATACATATGTTGAAGCCGTTATTGTTTTCTTAAACATATTTATGGTTTTTAGTTATATATAGATACTCTGACACACCAATATATGTATTCCTACATAAATGAAAGTTGCTTTGATAAAGCAAAAGCAAAAGAATACAGAAGAAGTTCTTTAGTGGCTTGAGCTTCTTTGGTAGCCAAAAGCAAAGTGATAGAGACTACACACATTTATAACATATAAAGCTATGATGTCTGATTTTAAGGTATATGTTTTTATATTTCTAAAAGAATTAAGAAATTTTACAGCTACTCGATTGAAACATTTACAGTTGTTTTGTATCCAAAAACATTATGTTAATACAAAGTAGTGAAGTAACAAGTTGAATCAGTCTTTTGAGACAAGTAGTGAATTTACAAGTTAGCCTGCCGGTAAAATATTCTTTAAAATGTATTATATATTTTCATCAAGTTTATAATTTAGTATCATCTTAAAAAGTTTGACTTTTCAAAATCTAGTAACCACTAATTCATAACCACTTAACCACTATTGAGCACCATAGAAATTTTTATTTATTATTAACTTAATCTATTTAGATATTTAAGAAGGGATCCCATGAAACCATGTTATAATAAAAATCATGAAAACAAGGGATTATATATAGTGTTTAAAATATACAACTTAAGAGTTACGTATATATAGAGGTTATGTATATATAAGTATGTGTTGCCAAATGTACAACTAAGAGTAACGTACATGTACCTCAAACAAGTTACATATATGTAAGTCGTTTCGTTATTATCGACGTTACTTAGAGCTTATATTAATATATATATATATATATGTGTGTGTGTGTGTTTGTATGTATATATGTATGTATGTATATATATGTATGTATATATATGTATGTATATATATGTATGTATATATAACTTCAAAAGATAAGATTGAAATTTACTTAAATATACTTTAAGCAATTAAAAAATTAAATCAATTATGAATTATATGATTGGGTAGTGGTTCACGGTTTTCAATTATAAACATGGTTTTTAATTGATCACTCCTCTTAGATATTTAGATTTATTTATATTTTAGGTGTATAACAAATTAGGTCTCAAAGATGTAAAAGATAAAGATCAATTAGGAGTGCTTTAGGAAAAATGAAAAAAAGTTAATATTAAAACCTTAAATATTATGACATGAGATTATCGCAAAAATATAAATCCAATTGCTTTTAAAGTATCACTAGTGGGTGAAACCTGCGTGGTGCGGCGAGAGTATAAATACTTTTAGGACCGTGTCTTTAGTTAATTTTCTTTTATTATGATAACTGTCATTTTACTTTTTTAATTGATTAATGTGGGATATTAAACATATTTATATTACTATATGGATGAGTAAATTTGTAAATAAGTTGCTTATACATAAATTTGTATTGTAACAAAATTGTTTTTAAGTATTTTAAAAATGGATTAAAATTACAATATTGTCCAAAAGTTGTATAAATAGATATAGATAAATTAAGATAATCTTAAATATAATAGTCATACTTTAAAAATTAGAAAATGATGAAATACAATTATTTAAAGCTTAAAGAGGTATAATATGAATAAATCTTATAATACTACACATTAAAGCTTACAACTCTTCATATGTCATCTTAAAATTGATGTAAAATTAGAAATCTAGTCATAGTTTCTCTATTATATAATAGTATAGATATAGATTATTTACTAGTAACAATCCATCATAAGTAGAACTACAAAAAATTAGACTTAAAGTTTCAATAATGCTCTTGTGAAAACATTTTATAATAACGTTGCAAAAAGTAATTATTTTCATACTATTTGATTAGATAGGACAATATTAATGTAAATTCAGATGTTGCGATTCATGAACCCATATCGTTTGTTTTGTTCAACAAGACTTCGTGACTTTATATTTTATCTTCCTACTAGAACATTCTCGTAAGTTCATTCGTCATAAGTTGCTCTTATTTAGACATGTTAAACTCACAGCCAATGCATCCAAAGTGAATTGATGATATCTGAAGTATGATGTGCATGAACAAGTATTTCTCAAGTGCGTGCGGTATAAGATTACACTAGTAATTTTACCCGCGCGTTGCAGCGGAGTTTAGAATTTTTGTTTTAAAATCAATATAAAAGTGTCGAAAGTGAAATTTGAAGGTATAAAGTTGAAGGTGTGGAGCAAGCGGAAACAGCAGAGCAAGCAAAATCAAACGTGTTTCTTATGTAATTTCATTGTGATCACAATGACCCTTTAACAACTTCACACAATATAAACATAACACCTATAAATATTTACATTTTAACACCAAGGTACAAAACGTTCAGCAATTCTTAAAAGATATTTAGAGAATTGAATAAATGTAATTAAACAAAAGGAATTGCTTCACTAGCTCTTAAAAGATATTTAGAGAATTGAATAAATGTAATTAAACAAAAGGAATCGCTTCTCTAGCTACAAATATGGGACACCCATTTGTTAATTAACAACATGCTTACAAAATCATTCTCAAAATCCTTAAATGAAATCACCATATTGATATAAAATATCATAACTTACAAATAATTATATGAGAATACATGAACATATGGACAGATGTAATTTGATTTGAGACTAACCAATAAAAATACAAGTTATAGATAGTTGTATTTATGCCAATTATGACTACAATTTATATATAAAAACATAGCTCCTGCCTCCTAGAACATGTTTGCTATGAGCCCATGACCAAATCAGCCCTTCTATGTTTATGGTTAGATGCAACCCATTAAAACATCATTTGTTTTTCATCCTTTATAATTAACTTTAAAATAAAATAAAAGTGTATCCTTATTGCAATACATGTCTAATGATTCAATATGAAATGTGAGTATAAAGATTACGTTTAAACCAAGGATTTGGTTCGGGCCTTCACAGCTGATCCAGATGGTGGATGAAACACAGCTAGATACTCCTTTGTAGATTGTTATTGTTAGAAAGAAATTTTAGAATTTATCAACTGTAAAATTTTAATGATATGAGCTTGTATGATGACTAAGGTATTTCCCACCGCAGAGATATCCTCCTCTTCCAGTTTTTATATTAATTCTAATCATGGGAGAGGAAACTAAAGAATAAAGAAGTAATATTTGAGAAATAAATAGGATGCATATACATAAACATATATACACATTATTATTACTTGATGGTCCTAGTTTGTTGTCCACACCATATATATCATTAACTTGTTGAGTCAACTCCATCATTCATTTTCATCCACATTTTCTATCAAACAAAACAACAATCCACATGTCATAACTTAAAACACCCTAGTCAGGCCTGACCCCACCTAAACACAAGCTAGCTAGTTTATTTTCAACCTACCTTTACTTGAAGGTTATCCAAATAACCCAGAAATGCTCCCATCGAAATGCCAATCAAATAGTAACAGACCAGATTAACAATTGCTACATCACCACCTGTGAATCACCACAACATTTATATGTTCATAATTCTTTATATATGACGAGTTGGGTAACGTCTCAAAATGGCTTCACATGGTAAAATAATTGACTGATTTTACCAAATTATAATATTTTGCATTAGATGGGTTATACCTCAGTTAGTCATGTAATCAATACATTTTAATAATGATACAAAGGAATCTTATGAACCATCAGTACTTGCAAAATAAAACAAGTATCAATAGTTGTTTCACTAAATTTGTTCATTTTTCTTTAATTTGAGAAAAGGTCCAGCCTTTTAAAAAAAGAATATACATTTGGTTATGTCACGTATGAAGCAGTCAGACACATTTTTCTTAGAATCAAAAGTTCATCCAAGCCTTACCCTCTAGATAAAAAAGTCTTCAGATATATATATTGAATAAAGAATTCCAGTCCTAATGCTATTAAACAAAAAGAAATCAAATTCCATCTCCATTTTTCTTAACCCTAAACCAACATAAATGTGTACTCTTTTAAAACATCTGGAAACGTAAAAGCAAGAAAACTCATCAACAATAACATGAAAGCTAAAAATCTAAAGTAAGGCTTCAAGGTATTAGGTGCAATAGAAAGAATAAGGTACATCAATATCACAACACATTGCGCTTTAATAAACTGGATTAATAAGCAAAATCATGATGTTTTTCGATATAAGAATGTCCATGCCTTACATATTTAATATATTAGTTTTGAGATGCCAACTTTCTTTGATAGATATTACTAATAAACAAAAGCATGACAATATTTTTTTTTATCAGTAATAACCACAGAACAACTGAGTTAATATTTAAATGGTCAAGACAAAATCCAACCTCAAAAATTACCCTACAACATACAATTACAAATGAAATATCATTCTACACAACAACTTGTTAAACTGCCCCAGACGCTTGTCTTAAAAATAAATTTGTTAAATGCTAAGTGTCAAAAAACATGACATGACATATGCATATAACTCTTCATACTTTCTTTCATAAGAAATCAAAACATGACATATACAAATAACTCTTCAAACTTAACTCGATAAGAAATCGAATTTAATCTTAAAACTTCACGGAAACTAACACAATCAAACAATTGTAAGATCAATCACTCTAATACGACCATCAAATTCCATTATACGTGGCAAAATAGGCCGTCCATATCTCATTGGTCAGGTCGGTATGAGTTTGTGGTAAAACAAGTCATTTAAAAAGAGGATTTATTTTGAGACGGGTCGAAACGGGTCAATTTATAAGATATGAATTTTACATTTTTATGATGGTTGAGGTGCAAAAAGCTTCAAGAGGGATACAAATTATAAAAGTAACATCTATGTACCATACAATCCTTCACAAACAACGCGCACTTGCAAATAATATTCATCGCATAGGTGCTTCACCTCCTTTTTCTCTTCAATAATCTTCAATGCAAGTCCTACACCTAACAACTTTCTCAAACTTAGCATTAGAAAATCCAAAATTAACGCACCCAGTTAGTCGAGAACAATAGACTACTTACAAACAACAAAGGTGACAAATAGCAAGCAAAACACAAGCAGTTGGTGTGCGCCACCGTTTTTTACAAGTATAGCACCAAAAGGTCACCCCTAATTCACATATATGTCTTATCAACTTCTTCACTTCACATACATGCCTAATCAACTTCTTCACTATGCAGATCTCAAACTTTATGCTCTTTATCTTTCAAGAAGTGGTCAATTACGTCTAAAATAGCAAACACTAAAGTAATTATTGTATACAACCGTCTCCTTTGAAACTGAGAAACGTTGGGATAAAATGGAGTTAATAGGCGTTGATGAATACCTCTTGCTGCTCCAAATCAAAAAAATATTATGTTGCAGCGTCATCATCTCCGTCAAATAAACACCATCAGACCATTGTTCCCCTCCAGAAACATATTTTTATGTTCTGGTTTAGAATGCATCATTTATAGGAGAAGTTGTTAATTTTGGTGACAAATAGATACGTTTTGTATAAAAATTGTATATCTAAGGTGTGATAAATATCAGTATTTGGGAAAAAATGAAGTACCTCAAAAGCAAAAAAAGGCTCCTCAACATTGACACCCTTTTGATTCTCAACAATCGGTATTTACAAATGAATATATTATTGACATTACACAGATAAAACAGAAGTGTAGATGAATTTGGGTTTATTTCAAGCAATTTTGATGTACACTGATCAACATTAAAAAGTAGCTTAGATCCAAATAAACCCTATAATGCACACAAAGAAAACATGAATGAATTAAAAACATACCTGTGTGACCGTTGATGTCAAGAAGCGCTGCATCAGACTCACCACCACATAAAAGTCCTTAACCTGAACAAAAGGTAATCTCGCCTAACTGGATGATAGGTTTGAAAACTCAGGAACCCTAATAAGAAAGACCTTAAATTAAGACACTAAACCAAGACTAATAAACCACTAAGATGAGTTAAAAGTGTGTAAGAATACAAAATTCTAGTTACCTCCAAATCCCTTCATTAGAATTTACAGGCAGTGCCCCATTTCTTTTCACCTTAAACCCCAATTCCATTTTCATCAGCACAACAAGAATCCATTCATTCAAGTGCTTACCTGGTTCGGGGGAAAGATAGCACACATATAAGGGGAGAACAGAACACCAAACATGAATACACACAAGAAATGAAAGGCTTACCCGAATTCGGAGGCCAGGCTGTAGGCTCATCGAAGGGGAAGGTGTTTGGGGAAGGCGGTGATATGTAAACACAGCAATCGAACACTGCAATCAAACACAACAATCAAACGGACATGGGCATTGAATTGGGGGTGCGGAGAGGCCCTGGTAACGGCTGGACATTTGTTGTGGGAGGTGAATCGGACCTCCGGTGAGGGAGGCACCAGAGGATCGGGAAAGGGTTGGAGGAAGCCTAAGAGGTGCGTCTTATGGAAACATGAAAATTACAATACTACCCACTCTTATATAGTAGTTAAGATAAGAGATGATATTACAGTATATTAAAAAGTGATTTAAAGATTGATTACATTAACTTTAAAAACATTTTAAGTCTAAAATAAAAGCAACTATTATAAATACTCGATAGATAATTAACCGCTTTCATCGGTTTTCATTGTCAACCACATGTGGCATTGAATCCGGTGATCAACGCAACGCAATCTCAATCAATTTTTCACTCCCAAATTTCTTTTGCATATGGATGTTCTATGTTCTTCTACCTCCCGATTCCAGGTATACTTTTGGGTCAAAAATCTTGTTTTATGGCACAATTCAGGCGTTAGATTTCCATTTTTGTTTCCTTTACTCCGATTATCTTAACATAATTTCGTATTTACATGTGATCTTCATGAAATTTGTTTGAAGAAATCTTAATGCTCAAGGTTTCGGCTAATAATCATGATTTGTATTTTGCTTAAATTCACAATCACATGCGTTTGTAATGTGTGTGTAATGCGCGGTTATATTATATGATTAGTTTCATATATAAGAGATTATATTTTAGGTCAAATCTCATATTAGGCAAATCTAAAGTATATTGTTGTCTAAGATGTTCACAGTATAGAGATCAAATGAACGAAAATTAAATTATATGATCAAAGCGTTTTGATATTGATATTAAACTCATCTTATGATAATTTCAGATTTTGGGCTTCTTGCATCTGCTTGAGAGATAGGAATGACAAAATTCAAGTGGAATGAATCAATGAATATGTTTCGAGATCATATTGATCCAGAAAAGAAGAATTACGAAAACACATGATAACAGGTAGCAACTTTATCGAAGACATCGATTCACAAATTGGAGTTACATGTTAAGATTCATAGTTTTACATTTTGTATACGCAGAGACGGATGCTAAGGTGGAGAGAATCATAAAGCTCGTTAAGGATAATGTAAACTATGGAAATAGAGAAGCAAAACAAAGGAAACGATATGAAGTTATTAACTTGATTGAGGATTTTTATAAACAATACCAATTGATGTGGGCTTTATATGAAGATTTAAGGGAAGGAGTAAAGAAAAAATGTCGTAATGAAGAAGATAAAGAAGACAATAAATCTAATTCATCTTCAAATTCTTTAGGCATGGAATCAGCAGGATATTATTCACCGGGTAGTGGATATAGAACACCAAATATTGATCTACCAAAAGTGGCATCAACAACAGATGCTCAAAGTATGAAATCCGAGAACTCTTGTTGTTCTCTTGAGGGACTATGTGCTGAAAGTTCATATAAGGAGGAAGACGCAGATAGAATAATAGAGAATGAGTGTTCAGGTGAAACAGATAATAAATACCCAAAAATTGAAAATAAGCCACCCTTTAAAATGAAGGTGTTAGAAGACAAAGTTATAGCTTTAAAGCACGAGATTGAGTCCATAGACTGTCAAAAGAGAGAAAATGAACAAGAATTCAAAGGCATGCATTCTGATAAATTTTATAAAGCTTCAGGATTTCAGATTAAATCTACGTACAAAGAAGGTAATGTTTTCAAAAAACTTGATGAGTGTGAGAAGTTTTTTAATGAAAAAATTGAGGAATCGATGGATCGTATACAAAATTTGGAGATGGAAGTGAAATCTTTGACTGAGAAGTTGAAGCAAAAGACTACAAACGAGGAGGGTTTAGTCGAAGAAAGAAACAGTTTAAAGAAACAAGTTAAAGGTTTGGAGGTGAAGATAGAAAGTATAAGCAATGAGAAAGATTGTCAAGTTTCTGCTCCCGAATCAAGTATCGAGAATGTCAAGAATTTATCAAACAAGATGAAGTCCCTCCAACAAAAGTTCGAATCTTTGGAAATCGACAGACGAGAACTTGAAGGAAAAAACAACGCTTTAGTCATAATATCCGAGCAAAGGGACATGCTAGTGAACAAACTAAACCCCGAGTCAAAATCCAGTCTCCAAACCACAATTAAGAAAATGGGAGAAATGGTAGATGAATTCAAAAAGAAATCTGAAGACAGCATCCGGATATTAAACAGAAGAATATGTGTGGTGGAACAACTTCATAATGAAACCCGAGACTGGTACAAAAAAACCCGAGAACAACACGAGCAAGACAAAAAACACAATGACTTAGCCTTTCACAGCATTAAGATCATAATATCTATGGTGAGTGAAACACTAAGTGTATCCGAGACGTTTGGACTTCGTTTCGCAGAATGTTGTGAAGACTTCACCAATCGTGTGTCGAAGGTGTCCTGTGAGATAAACTTCGTGAAAGATTGGGTAAAAAGAAAGAATGGTGGTTTGGTACAAGTTAAGGAAGATTTTGACGCACTTGTGGTTCAATTGGATGATAAAGAGAAGGAGATACTTTGGTCAAGGCAAAAAGCATTAAAATTAGAGAACAAGCTGAGGGATTTAAAGAACATTATGAAGGAGAATGATGAGGCCATGATTGCTTTGAAAGAGGAGAAAAGAGAGGCAATAAGGCAATTGTGTGTGTGGATTGACCATCATCGTAGTCGGTCTGATTTTCTTAAAAAAGCGTTTTTTGAGTTAGTTGCTAGATCCCAAAGATTAGGTTAACCTTTATCTTGGGTTCGTTTGATCCTTAGGTTAATGTTAGAAACAAAACATCAGAACCTTAGATTCTTCTGTAACATCCAGAGAAATTGGCATTCGATACTTGTGTGTGTATAGATAGAGGATATAAATATCCGTTCCATATACAGCCAATTATAAACATATAATCGTAAAACGCTTGTAATTATTATTTTATTTACAAATTTACACAACATATAAGACAATTATGTGATCATACAACCAACTCTTATATCTTTTGCATCATATTTTAAAGCATTACGTAAAAACATATATACGATTTTCTTCATTAAATAACAATTGTGATTTTAATTAGTATATTTACTATATTCAAAAACATATAAGGGGGTAATAAGATGCATTTTAAAGTAAATAAATAAATAATTAGAAAATTCGTAGGTGAAAAACAACATAACATTCTGGTTTGTTATTGTACGAGAGTTCAAACGTGAAAACAAAAATACAATATCCGTTAATAATTCTAATAAGGAACAAACATCGAACCAATAGCACGGATGATTCATGTTAATTATGTACTCTCTAGTCGATATAGCCAACATCTTCTAACTAAACAGTACATGCATATAGTTAAAGAAAAACATATAAATTCATACTTTGCAGTGACAGCTTTGTTTTAATGAAGTTATTACAAACCTTAAAAGTTAAAACATTGTTTTAATACGTTTCTTTAATTCTGTCATAGACTTCGTTTGGTTTAATGTGTAGAATACTTGTTATTAATGTATATATCGTAACAATAACAATAGTAGCAGTACTGCATGAACGTATTGGAAAATATCAAAAGGTATACATATATTATACTTTTAAAAACCATATCACGTACAGAAATATATTAAATAATTCAATATTTGGGGTGGTTTGTGATATATATAATATATATGAGTGGCTGCAGCCAGTCAAGTGGATGTGCGGTGGACCTAGGTGGTGGTGGGGTGGACCCAGGTGCTCGTGTTCGACTGTTTTTGTATGTATAGTGATGATGGCTACGTGCGTGGTTCAGATACCACATAAAACCTTTGGTCACATCCCAACCAACTCAATACTAAAATACAATCTTTCAATAAAAAATAATATTATTCTAAAAAGCATACACTCGCCGGACATATTCACTTATCTCCTTTACATCAACGACACATTATAGTCATCTTCAAGGCCGAGAAATTACAGGGCTGAAATGAATTTTGTTGGAAATCAGAGAGCTTTTGATATAAACACAAGAATAATGAGAGAATACTTGCTATTATTCAATGGTTTTTGCATGCATTACAATTGAGAGAACCCTACATTATATAGGGAAGAAACAAACGGCTACTCTGAATAATCGAAAGACTAGGCTAACAAATAACAACCCTACAGACTCGGACTAACATAACAAACTAGCCGATAGGCTTTATTCAAAACATTAAATAAAACACGTGCTGCATGCATGCAAAGAAACCCACGTGCATGGCAGTTTGAATCACTTTTCAATATCTCCCCTTGATTCAAACTCTCCTACACCAAGCCTGTGTCGAAAGTAAACAAACTTCTCTCTTGAAAGCGCCTTTGTTAAGATGTCTGCTACTTGTTCCTTCGTACTGCAATACTCCAGAGCTACCTCACCTTGATTAACCGTCTCACGAATAAAATGGTGTTTCAGCTCAATGTGCTTTGAGCGGCTATGCAGAGTAGGATTCTTTGCCAGGCAAATTGCTGACCTACTATCACAAATGATTGTAGTTGCCTCATCTTGAATGACACCAAGATCCTTTAACACCCTTCTTATCCATATAGCTTGACAAGCAGCATTGGTAGCAGCTATATACTCAGCCTCCGTACTTGAAAGAGCAACAGTCTTCTGCTTCTTGGAGCTCCAAGTCACTGCTCCAGAACCAATCATGAAAACATTAGCAGACACACTTTTTCTATCATCAACACATGCAGCCCAATCACTGTCTGAATAACCTTGAAGCATTACTTTTGCACCCCGATTGTACCAAATACCATACTCACTGGTGGCAGCAACATACTTAAGTATCTTCTTAGCTGCCCATAAGTGAATCTTTGAAGGAGCCTGCATGAACCTTGCAATCACACCTACTGCAAATGCTATATCAGGCCTTGAGTTTGTCAAATACATAAGTCCGCCCACCATACTTCTATACACTGTTGCATTAACTTTATCTTCCTCATCATCTACCATATACTTTTCATTAGGGGTCATTGGTACTTGTTCAACCTTACACCCATTCAGATGAAACTTTTCCAAGAGAGATTTAGCATACTTACTCTGAGATAAGAAGATTCCCTTCACGGTCTGTTTTACTTCCAAACCGAGAAAGAAGTTGAGATGCCCCATATCAGTCATTTCAAATTCATCCATCATACCTTTCTTGAATGCTTGAACAAGTACATCACTGGAACTAGTGTATATGATATCATCAACATACAAGCACACATAAAGAACATCATGCGTACCTGAGTGATGAACATATAGTGTAGGTTCACTCTCACTTCGCAAGTAACCATTAGACTCAAAGTAAGAGTCAATTCGAGAGTACCAGGCCCTAGGTGCCTGCTTCAGACCATACAATGCTTTATGGAGTTTGTATACCTTTTCTTCATGACCTGAAACTTCAAAACCTTTTGGTTGTGCAACATAGATATCTTCAGTTAAAGTACCATTAAGAAATGCCGATTTAACATCCAGTTGATGCACTAACCATCCCTTTTGAGCAGCCAAAGATAGAACAATTCGGATAGTTTCAAACCTGGCTACAGGAGCAAATGTTTCTTGAAAATCGATGCCCTCCTGCTGAGAGTAACCCTTAGCCACCAGCCTAGCTTTATGTTTTAACAACTTTCCATCAGCATCAAACTTTGTCTTGTATAACCACTTTACACCAACTACGTTTTTTTCTTCTGGAAGGCTTACTAGTTCCCATGTATGGTTCCTTTCAATAGCTTCAAGTTCCTTTCTCATTGCATCACACCATTCAGTAGAGTTTGCAGCCTCCTCATATGTGACTGGATCAGATATATTAAGGGCAAATTGACATGCAGTCAAGTCATTTTCTTCATCAGACAGCCCCTGACCACTGTGATAATCTTGTAACCAGGCAGGAGGTTTAACCACCCTCCTTGATGATTCTGCTTCACTGGGCCGAGATGGATTAGTGGATGAGGACAAAGGTGGTGATCGAATTTGGGTTTGGTTTTGTGAAGAAGTAGGTAGTGATGGTGATGGGTGATGGGTATGGTTTTGTGGGGATAAAGTTGATGTGATAGGACAATGGTTGTTGGGTAAAGGTGATGGGTTTGTAGGTATAGTGCCATTAGGCAACTCATGGGGGAAAAGGACATCATAGGTAAAGTAACTGTCATTGTTTGCTTTCCAATTCCATTTTGTATCTTCCAAGAAAACAACATCCCTCTTGGTGGAAAATTTTTGAGTGTCAGGATTGTACAGTCGATAACCATGACCATGAGTAGAATATCCAATAAAGATGTTTCTTTCTGACTTATTATCCAGTTTTCTTCTCAGTTGTGAGGGGATTAAACCATAAGCCACACACCCAAATGAACGAAGGTGTTTGACTGAAGGTTTATGTCCATTCCAAGCCTGGTAAGGAGTTTGCCCAGTGAGGGCCTTTGTAGGTGATCTATTAATAAGATAGATAGCTGTAGCAACAGCCTCGGCCCAGAAGAAGTTTGGTAGACCAGCATACTTAAGCATGCTTCGGGTAAGACCCATAATGGTCCTATTTTTTCTTTCGGCAGTACCATTAAGTTGAGGGTGTAGGGAGTGGTTAGTTCCCTTTTGATTCCAGTATGCTCACAGAATGTGTTGAATTCCTGTGAGCAAAACTCACCTCCCCTATCCGATCTCAGCACTTTTATGTTTTGATTAGCTTCCTTTTCCACCATTGCCTTGAAAGCTTTAAACTTTGAGAAAGCATCTGACTTGTTAGCTAGAAAGTATACCCAACACATCCTGGTACAATCATCAATAAATAATAGATAATATAAGCTATTACCAAGACTTGGTACCTCCATAGGGCCACATAGATCGGTATGGATCAGTCCCAGTTTCTGTTTTGATCTCCACGATGAGCCTTGAAAGGGCAGTCTAGTTTGCTTGCCTACTAGACATGCCTCGCAAGTTGGTGAAGTAGTGATCTTGGGCATGCCCGACACCATTCCTTTCTCTGACAGCTGTTTCAATCCATCATAGTGCAAGTGTCCATACCTGTGATGCCACCTTTGAGCTGCTGCATCTTGTTTACTTAGTTGTGGGCCATTGTGAACCAGTGTCATGCATGTGGCATCTAAAACGAACATGTTGTTTCCAGCAACTGATATCTGCATGATGTCTCTTCCCCTTTCTTTAATGGTGCACTTGCCATTGTCAAAGTGTAAGGCATATCCTCTCTTCATTAGTTGCCCAACACTGAGTAGATTATACTCAAGCTTGGGTGCGTAATACACTTCATCTAAAAGCTTGAATTGATCTGCACCTGTGCTAATCTTCACAGTGCCTCTCCCCTCTACAGCCAGCTTCTTTTTATCACCAAGATGTACATCCAATTTGAATGTATCATCAAAGGTAACAAAGTGATCACGAGCACCTGTCATATGATTCGAGCAGCCAGAATCAATAAACCATAGGTGGGTGGATTTACCTGGTTGTTTGGTGTTGGTCATCAACACATATTCAGTTGAACTGAAAGCTAGAAGAAGATGTTGATCCTCAGGTTCATCCACTTCAACATTATCTTCATTCTCTGCTACATTCACTTGAGCTTCCTCATTGTACCAACAGTCCCTTTTAACATGGCCATACTTTTTGCATATGTAGCATTGAGGCACCTTACTTCTATCAAAGTTGGTCTACCACGACCTCTGCCGCCTCTGCTGGGTGCACGTCCCCTACCCCGACCACGAGTGGGCCTCGGTGCATCCTGAACAACTTGCAATGCCTGCTCATCTTGTCTTTCTGCTGGCCTATGTTCCATTGAAGTCCGATCTAGCATTCTTTCCTCTTGGGACTGTAAAAGTCCCATGAGTTTTACCGGTGTCACCTTAGCTAGATCAAGGGCAACTTCAATAGAAGGAATTACATAGTCAAAACGAGGGGTTAAACTCCTCAGAACTTTCTCCACTACCTTTTGATCAAGGATCTCTTCTCCAAAGGCTCTTTGTTGACTAACATTAGCCATCACCCGAGAGAAGTAGTTGCCTACTTTCTCATCTTCTTTCATAGTGAAGTTTTCAAACTCTCTTCGAAGGGTTTGTAACTTCACAGCCTGTACTTGGGAATCTCCTTGAAATTCAACACGGAGAGTTTCCCATGTGGTCTTAGCAGAATCTGCTCCAGCAATACGGGAGAAGAGATCATCATGTACTCCTTGCTGAATAAACGCCATAGCAAGAGCATCTTTCTTTTTTACTTCACGGAGATCCCCAGGACCATCTTGTACAGCAGTAACCCCGAGATACACCACATCCCATAACTCACGAGAGCGTAGGATTGTTTTCATTCGAAGGCTCCAATGTTCATAACCTTCACCCTTGAACACTGGAATTAGTGGGGTAGTAGTGGACGAATTAGAGGAAGTGTTGTCAGCCATGAAAGGAACTCAGAGACTGTGCTCTGATACCAAAAATGTTGGAAATCAGAGAGCTTTTGATATAAACACAAGAATAATGAGAGAATACTTGCTATTATTCAATGGTTTTTGCATGCATTACAATTGAGAGAACCCTACATTATATAGGGAAGAAACAAACGGCTACTCTGAATAATCGAAAGACTAGGCTAACAAATAACAACCCTACAGACTCGGACTAACATAACAAACTAGCCGATAGGCTTTATTCAAAACATTAAATAAAACACGTGCTGCATGCATGCAAGAAACCCACGTGCATGGCAGTTTGAATCACTTTTCAATAAATTTAAAGTATGTAATAAATTAATTCGTATTTGAGTAAAATATGTTAATTTAAAAGATCTCATTTGTTTCATAACTTTTCGGAATTAGACTCGCCACCACCTACCCCTCTCAGACCCTGCTCTTAAGTGAGATTTACTGGGTATGTTTATTTGTTTGTTTGTTTATCTCATTTGTTTTATAAAATTATTTGAAATTGAAAGTGGAATTAGAATATTTTCATCTGAAAACTTGTTTGATTGGTCACTATAAGAAAATTATAAAATTTCACACGTTCATTGAAATTCACTTTACTTTCATACCCACAAAATTAACATTCCGATTTCACTAAAAAATCTACAAATCAAACACCTTAACCAATTTAACAAATTTTTTGTGTATTTATAGTTTAACAATGAATTTTTTTACAAAGCCGTTTAACAACTACTTGGTGGTAATTAACATGTGAAGTTGTGAACACACCAATCAATCACTCCTATCGTTGCCGTCATGCACAAGGTGGGGCGATGTGCGGTGCTCTCCCGCTTATGAGAATATAGCAAACTCAACACTTTCGTTTTGATCTTTTACCCATTTCGTCCCTTCTAATATCATTAACACTTTTCGTTTTACATACTAGAAGATTGAACAAATACGTTTAGTTTGATGCTACATAAAAAAATTATAAAACCATAACCATAAACTTCTTATTTAAAAATTTAAAACATGAAAACTATAAATACACTCAAATACCTAGAAACCAGAATCAATCTAGCAAATATCGGTCAACAATTGATTAAGAATATTTTAGTGTTTAAATCGTATCTAAAACTTTGAAGGTTAATAGCTTAAATTATAAAAGAAATAGTCGAATATAGATTAGGATTTATATCTATTCTAAAAATTCAAAAAGTGTTTGTAAAAGAGTATTGAAAATGAATGTTAGGATTCTATATATAAATAATAATAAAATAACGTTAGTGATAGGCTAATAGCGACGAAAGAAACATTGGAAAATCCTAGAAATAAAAACTTCCCCCGAATATATCTCATTGCAACTTGCAAGTTCTTTGTTGTTGATTGAACTTTGTCAAAATAATCTCTCCATAGCATAGGGTTTTAATTTATCTATGGCTTCCAACTTTGATGAATTTTATAATTGTTTCCTCTAGATCAATAATCTCTTGTTCGATTTCATCTTTGGGGATAACGAAGGTATCAAATTCACTTTAGTTTTTTCTTTCTTTTTTATTTAAAACGCGTATTATTTCTTTTTAATTTGTTATTGATTCGTGCAGATTTGATTGGTTAGTTTTGATCTTCATTCTTATCCGTAGACATTTGGAGTTCGTACGTTTTCTGATTTCTTGTTAGACGATAGATTTAGTTCAATCTGAAGTTCTAATCAGTTGAGTTTTGGATTGTTCGATGACTTCTTTGATGATTGAGTATCTTGTAATCTGGGTTAAGAAAACTGAAAGTTAATAGTTGAGTTGAGTTGAGTTGATTTGAGTTAGGGTTCTTGTGATTCGAGTGTATGTTTTGGGAATTGGATACTTTTTGGAATTGCCCTAGGTTTTGGTCAGCTTACAGTTGAATCTGATTCTTCTATTTAGATTGTGTGATATCTGGTTGTTGATTGTCATTGTGGTTTAATCTGTTATATCATGAGTTGCCATTATAAGCTATGAAGGTAGCAAGTATGTTTTCAAAACCCTAGATTTACGTTTATTGTTTAAGCTATTAAAGCATAGTCAATTACAAGCATTTGGATTTTTTATGCACCATTTTTCATGAACTTCAGAGCTACTTTATTTGAAACCTAGAGTTTGTGACATCTACTGTGTAAATATCTATGTAGGAATAGAGCTCATCACCATTGAATGCAGTTTGTTTTGAGGGAATGGATGAATTAGTGGATGGTGAAGCAACTTCGGTTAACGACGTTGACAGCCAACGGTTCCTGACCAAAGAGAGTGGGTTCTCAATCGAGCATGGAAACTCAAATATGCAGGAAATGCTTATACCTGGTGATGTCAACATTCGGGAGAGTGAAGTGGGCTTGCATATAGATGATTTCAAGGGAAAGAATGTTGCCAGGGTTGACACATCAGAGCATGCATGCAGCAGTCCTCGTAGAGTGGATGAAGCAGGAGCAATGGTTGAGGAGTTAACAGTAAGAAATTATAACAGGGGGAACTTGGAGACAGGTGCTTCAAGCACAAAAGACAAAATGCATAGTTCACAAAACATTTGGCACGCTTTCTTTCCGGACGAAATGCATAATCTACATAAACACCAAACTGAAAATCAAAATAATACAGTGGACCAATTAAGGCATGAAGACAAGCAACCTGCTTCATCCAATACATTGTTATCTTCCAGTGGGATTCGAACAAAGATTCTTTCTCAATCAGGGTTTTCTCGGTATTTTGTGAAAAATACATTGAAGGGGAAAGGGGTCATATGCAGTGGCCCAGGCCCAGATTGTGATGCTCTTCGTCATATTCATGGTCAGAATCGTCCAAAGGCTGCTTTGGTTAATTTTAATTCAGCACCTGATTCAAGCAAGGAACCTACTGTTAATGAAGGTTTGAGTCTGAGAGAATGGCTTAAAGCTGGTCAGAACAAGGTAGACAAATCAAAGAACATGTACATATTCAAGCAGATTTTAGATCTGGTGGATTCATCTCATTCTCGTGGAGAAGCTTTGCAAGCCTTACGCCCATCATGCTTCAAGTTGACACCACTAAACCAAGTTTTGTACACCGGTTCACCTATTATCGGGAGCAAAGAATTCTGCAATTCGGAAAAGAGTGGTGATAAGAAGAGAGATTTGGAGCACAGTTATCTTGTTAGTGCTAGCCAAAGCTCAAAAAGAAGAAAGCAGGGGACCTCGTTTCGTAGGTGGCCTCAGTTTGCAGCACATTCTGGTTTCAAGGATTCTGGATCTGGGCATGGATTTAATGAACAGAATATTCATACAAGAGATAATACATATACGATTCAAAACATGTCCAACAGCCAGCATGTATTTGCTACATCCCAAATGGTGTCAAACTGTGACGATGATCCACTGGAAGAGCAGTGGTATGCCAGTCCAGAGGCTTCTGGAGGGAGTTGCTCTACGTTGTCTTCAAATATCTATTCTCTGGGCGTTCTTCTATTTGAGGTGCACATTGTGTTTCATTGTAGCTTTTTTCCCTCTTTTTTACATTCATCAATATAAATATACTGTGCATCCTGGGTGGTTATAGTGTTTAGATAGAAAGATGCCTGCTTGCAACTTATGTGGTGGTTTCTTGATTTTCAGCTACTTGGATCATTTGAATCAGCTAGAACCCATGCTATTGCGATGATGGACCTACGCCAGAGGATCCTTCCTCCTAGTTACCTGTCAGAGAACCCTAAGGAAGCTGGATTCTGTCTTTGGCTGCTTCATCCTGAGCCGTCATTGCGCCCAACAACTAGGTATTGTTTGAGTTATAGCTGGGGTGAAATCTTTTGCTCTCACATATGACTATTGGCACATGTCCCTGTTTCTATTGTACTAACCTGTAATGTAAAATTCTTATGACATTAGTACTAATCAAGTGCATAATCAAAGGCTGGAAAAGTAGTTATTGTAATGTATGTTTAATGTTGCATGCACATTTTCTTTATGATTTTAAAACGCTCCCTTATTTTTAACCTAACATACATGAATCATCTTTTAACAGGGACATCCTACAGTCTGAGCTTATAAACGGAATACAACAATCATCCATGAAACAGTTGTCAACATCCATTGATCAAGAAGATGCTGAATCAGATTTGATGTTGCATTTTCTTGCATCTCTAAAAGAACAAAAGCAGACAGGTGCCACAAAACTAATTGAAGATATAAAAAGCTTAGAATCCGACATTTTAGAGATCGAGTCAAGACAACCAAATAAAACTATGGGGAATAAACTAAAATCTTCTACATTTTCTAGTCCAGGTGGATCACGATTAATAAACAACATAAATCATCTTGAACATGCTTACTTTTCAGTGAGGTCCACAATAGGGAATCCTGACAATGATATGAAGGAATTTGGGGAGCATGAAGTCTTATCGAGTCGGGAAATAATATTGCAACAAAAAAGATGGAAGCAGATAAGAAGCCAGTCGATCGCCTTGGGGTCTTTTTTAATGGGCTGTGTAAATATGCTCGTTATAGTAAGTTTGAAGTACGGGGTATTTTAAGGAATGGTGATTTCAGTAGTATGGGAAATGTTATATGTTCACTTGGTTTTGACCGAGATGAGGATTATTTTGCAACCGCTGGGGTGTCGAAAAAGATAAAGTATATGATTATCATGCATTATTGAATGACTCTGTTGACATTCATTATCCAGCTGTTGAGATGTCAAACAAATCAAGGCTTAGTTCTATATGTTGGAATAGTTATATTAGGAATTATCTGGCTTCGGCAGACTATGATGGTGTGATCAAGGTTAGTACTTTCATACTTTCAATAATTAAATGCATAAATATTAACTAGGGCTATCTTGGTTTTTTAAAAAGTCCAGCCTCTATTAATAAATCTCATGCAAATAGGCATTGAGGGATTTGCTATAATGTGGTATCAACTATCAGTCTATCAAGTACCCTGTCATAAGATATTACCACACCTTTCCTTTGGTTTGATCCCCAGACCCTACTATTGAGTGGGATTTGCTGGGTATGTTTGTGTGTTTCTTTTGGTTTGATAAACAAGATGCCAATGGTTATTGCTTCTGGATATTTTTATCTTGTTTTCACTGTCCCATGAAATCTGCTACGTTTCACTTGCCACACAGTTTACATAGCTAGTCAACTGTTGGGTTTGCACCTAGGAGGTTAGCTTCAAAGTGTAATCTGTATCATTTACATAATTCGATAAGCACTCAATCTCCATCATGTACATAAATAGTGAACTGTATCTTCAAAGTGCAACCCACCCCTAAACAAACTGGTTGTGGGTAACATTGATTTTGAGACATTTTGTAAGGTGTCAGTCCACAATTACCTTTTCACTGCATAACAATGATTAATAAAGATTGCTAAAAGTAATTTTGGTATACAATGTTTCCCTGCTTCTCCCTGTTGAGAGAACATGCACACATTAGGTTAAGTTTAAAAATTTATTACCTTTAAGGCTTATAAAATACTGATAAAGCACTTCATTTGGTCTTTTAACTGATTATTTTATAATGTTTCTTGCATACTTCTGTTGCTCGGCCCAGATATGGGATGCTGGAACTGGTGAGTCAGTTTCTCATCATATTGAACATGAAAGGAGGGCATGGTCTGTTGACTTTTCTCGAGTTGACCCTATGAAGTTAGCCAGTGGAAGTGATGATTGTTCTGTGAAATTATGGAGCATTAATGAGGTAAGCTTCTTTCCATTCAATTAGAATTCTAGCTTCTGTGCTACATTTTTATTCTAAATCAAAATTGTTTCTTAAAAGCTAGCCATGTACTTTGCAATCTGTAATATCTCATGAAAATTACTACATTTCCATAGCTATTGTTCCCCATTATCATTGTAATAAATAGATAGATAGTACTAATTAGGTTCTTTGCAAGGTATTTTACATATCTGATAATTATTGAATCATTTCACGTTGACTATATATGTTACATAGCTCATACTTCTAATATTGGTTAAAAGGGTTATTGCATAAAAAGGTAACCTACTCTGATATGATTTATGTTTAAGGTAACCATCTTTATCTTCACCCATAACTTGAACTTTAATCATGCTTACGTGTCACCCAAAAAACCATTCACCTGCTGACATGGTTAACAATGACCTTTAATCATGGTTTTTGAAAGTTGGTTGCCTTTTTATGCAATAACCCCTATGTAAAATGATGTCCAGACATATACTGAACTGGTTAAAAGTTTGCTTTACGTGTTATTCCTCCAGTATGTTTCTATCCAATAATCCAAGTCATATTCTACGTAAGTTACTCAAGTAATTGAAGTTTCCTTTTTTAATGCAGAAAAAGAGCATAGAGAGAATCAAAACGGTTGCGAATGTCTGTTGTGTTCAGTTTTCGCCTTACTCCACTCATTTATTGTCTTTTGGATCAGCTGATTATAGAACTTATTGCTATGATCTAAGAAATGTTTCCACACCCTTGTGTATATTATCTGGCCATGACAGAGCTGTTAGTTATGTCAAATTCTTGGATTCTGGGACCCTCGTTTCAGCATCCACTGACAGCACACTAAAACTTTGGGACCTCAACAAAGCTGATTTTGGTTGCCTATCAACCAGAAGTTGCATCTTAACCTTTAAAGGTCATACTAATGAGAAGGTATGTTACTCTATTTTGCTGCACTATTATTTAATTTACCACATGGCTTATGAATTTTGTGTCCTTCAGAATTTTGTTGGGTTATCTGTTGCTGATGGATATATCGCATGTGGTTCAGAAACCAATGAGGTACCCCCCCTACCCCTAATCATTATATAGTAGCTGTTTGGACCTAAGAAAATAAGAGAGTATTATATTTTTCCTTAACGATGTCTGTGTGCAGGTGTTTGCTTATTATAGATCATTACCTATGCCTATCACTTCCCACAAGTTTGGATCTATTGATCCCGTTTCGGGTAAAGAGACTGAAAATGACAGCAATCATTTTGTTTCAAGTGTCTGCTGGAGGCAAAAATCAGACATGGTGGTTGCAGCCAGCTCCACTGGATGTCTGAAACTATTGCAAATGGTCTAAAAAAGGTTGACTTTTTTCCCCATCAAGATTAGGCGTTGACTTCGACTTAGTGGTAGTTTGTACATCTCAAAATCCTTAAGTTTCACCTGAAATGTTAATATGTTACATTGTTACTTACATGTATATTGTGATGAGGTATAGATTCTTAAAATTGTTAAGCGCTGTTATCGAATATTAATATGTACAGCTCCCAGTTGATAGGTTAATAAATTCATTTTGCCAATGCTATCTTCCAAGATGACATTTGCTATATATCTGGTCTCCTCCCATGCCACGTTAAGTGGCCGGTAAGGCAAAATAAGAAAATGGACCTAAGTAGAAGCTTCATGTATGTAAACATTGTAACTATGGTGCAGATGACCTGGCAATAGATGATGTCATGTCACCACTCTGAAAATCTACTCAGGTGCAGCCACATGGCGAATGGGTCCCCTCTGCGTAGGAGCAAATGGGCTCAATGGGGAAGATCATGGTGAACTGCATCTACTGAATGATCAGGCAGATGAACCTGCTTGGCAACTGTTGTCAAGTCTCATTGGTTAGCATAATATTTTTCAATTTTTTAGTAACCTTGAATTTGAACATTAAAAGAAAACAAAGAGAAACCGTAACATGCTTTTCATTTTCTTGCTTTTACACAGGTTTCTTCTCTGGAATCTTGGTCTCCAAACTGTTTGGCTCTGTATTAGTTGTTCACGTGCTTTAATCTTGTTGCCATTTGGATTCTTACTTTGGAAATCTACTTGTTCTTTATCCATTTGCCAGTAAGCTATTGATTTTCTGCTATCCTTTTTGGTTTCATTAATATGACATCTAGGATTCTTTTCTTCAAAAGTTCAAATCTTTGATCCTTTTATTATCTTCTTTCTATGTGATCGGCTTGCAGAAATATTCGAACAAAAATTTAGAAGTAATTTCTTGATCGAGCATCAAAAACTACAGATCTTTGGTCAGCAGATGTCTTAAACTGAGCTGTTGTCACTAATGTTTGGAAAATATCATCTGTCAAGGTTGGATGATCATCTGATGGGTAAGGTTTGTGCAACATATTCAGGTTTTTGTATTTTGATTATACACACGTATCATGTTAATGAATTCTGTGTATTAATTTTATGTTCGTGTATTATGTCTTAGAAATTTATGGAACCAACTGAAATTTTATGTTGGCGGAATTTTGTCGTACTTGCTTTTCCTTTGCGTATATTTTTTTCCTTTGACATTTAATACAATATATTTGTCGTTTAATACTTATTGATGTAAGCTAATGACATTGGTGATTGGTAGTGTTGTGAGTTTAAATCCTTACAAGTATAAAGTTTGGTGGAATTAGAAGAAATATTAGATGTTTAAAAAACAACTTAGAGTTAAGAGAGTGTTTTTTAGAGAGTTTAATTGTAGTATTGTGATAAAGAATTTCCAAATTTTGTAAGCATTATCTTTATTCAAGGAAAAGATATCTATTTCTTTCAATATTCTGCAAATAATGAGTTATGTGAAGACATTAATATCCCGCCTTTGTCCCCTAGGACCCAACACAAACCATTGGTACTTCACATGAACTTTATCATGATTCATGGGTGCGGTTTTTTATTTTTATTTTTTATTTTTCGTGAAAGTTATGATCACCACTCACTTGGTAAAAATATTTGAAGGCATTACTTTCTTTCGAACGGCAAAAAAGATTTATTAATCAAATTGGCTTCTAACAAGGAGCTAAAGCCGTTGAGTACACAGCACAACTTCAATTCAATGTGGTGAGCTATATTGTGCTTCACTTACATTCATATGTAGGAAACCATGTTTATCTTAGCTTAGGTGGAGTGGAGGTGGGGTAAGGATGGTACCATGGCGGTACCTAAAGGGAACATTAATTTCTTTAGGTATTGAAAAAAGTTGAGTTGCACGCGTTGTGTATGCTGATGTGGTGGAGTGCGAGAGCACGAAAATGTTGGGGGAAAGAAGCTAAGGAAGACGCAAGAACATCATTCCTGAGCGGTTCCTAATATTATTATTAATAATATAATATTGTAGATTGGTAAAAAATTGTCATGAAAGTTATTTTCTTGGGATTTCTTGAGTATTGATATAAATTTATTTTGTAATAGCTACAGAAAGGAATTATCAAAATATTATAAAAGTTGTTTTCATGAACTTAGCTAGCACCTCAAGTTCATAAATAGATGATTTTTCATCAGGTTCATAATTGGATGATTTTCTATGTATGTCTTACTTTATAGATAATCTAACTTGAGAATTCTAAATTCTAGTTTAAATTAGTATAAACGAAATGGACTAGTATTTATAAGACTTGTAATAGTCTGATATTTAAGTGACTTGGTGTATAAAATAACGGGATGATGCGATATAGTTAATAAATAATATGATAAATCACTCAGCCGGTTGAATCCTATAAATAGTATACATGTTCAGGAAAATTAAACATGAGTTAGTTTGAAGGTTTTTCAGGTTTTTCAGCTTGTGTGGGCACACGTATAAAATATCCAAAGAAACAAATATTCCTATAAATAAAATTTTAAATTTAAAAATTCCTTGTGCTATATATTTAAATTAAACTAGCAAACATACCCGCGCGATGCCGCGGGATTTGTTGTTTGTATATTCAAAATTAACAACTCTATTAATCCAACATAACGAGATTAATAGTGAAAGAAAGCTACCACAACTTCGCTAAACCACTGCACTAAACAGAACTAAACATAAAAACTATACAATAACAAACTAACCCGGTTGAAGATGCATGACTGTCAATAGTTGTATGCTGTATACCTGGTCATGTTGCCTCCAAGACCACCACCTGAATTACCCTGCGCCATTCATTTTGACCCATTACCAAAACCATCCATTTTGACCCATACCAAATATCACCCGTTTTGACCCATACCAAACACCATTCATACTGGCCCATAACCAATACCATCCGTTTTCACCCATACGCCATAACCAATGCCACCCATGTTGACCCATACCAAATTTCAATAGTTTTGAGCCATAACTAATATCACTGATATCACCCAAGCTGACCCATACCAAATATCAACCATTTCGACCCCTAACCAATATTACTTATTTTAACCCACAACCAATACCACAAAGTTGACCCATAACCTATATCACTCATTTTGACCATATCAATTCCATATTTTTTGACCCATAACCAATACCACCACTTTTGACCTAAACCAAATATCAATCATTTTGACCATAATTAATCCCACCCGTTATGACCCATAACTTATGCACCTGTTATGAGCCATAACCAATATCACCCATTTTGGGCCATAACCAATATCACCCATTTTGGCCCATAACTAATATCACCCAAGCTGACCTATACCAAATATCAATGGTTTCAATCCATAACCAATGTCACCCATTTTGACCCACAACCAATGTCACCAAGCTGACCCATAACCTATAATCAGCAAAATCAGCATCTGTTGCGAGCTCCTCGCTGTTTCGTGGTCTTAATCTTACAGCCACTCTAACTCCCCCAGAAACTAATCCCTAAATTTCACCAATAGCCCTAAATCATAATAGCTTTTTACTTAATTACATTAACATATAGAAACATATTACAATTCTTCAGAAATATAGACATATACTTGCACAATAAACGCATAACCACAATCAAATCATACACGTGCATACACACAGACACATACAGTACAACAGTAAATCGCAATTATAGAGATAAAGCTAATAAACGTGAGAGAGAGAAGAAGAGAGACCTCCGGGAGCATCCTGGACGTGACAAAAACCCAAATACACAAACCGGGAATTAAAACGGAGAGTACAAACCTGTAAATCGGAGTAAAACCTTATACTCGGAACTTGAGGAAAGCCTTTTACTCGGCCCCGGATCGTTGTCACCCACCTGCAATTTCTTCAATTGAATCAAAAGGGTGTATGAAACTGTTGATTAAACTTAAAATAGATAAACGGTGACATACATTCGAGAAGTTTGCCGGAGAATCAAGAAAATCTTCAACGTGCCAACCGGGAAGCATGTCAATCAAATACTCCGATATGCTATTGGTGGTTGATTGTTGATTGCAGTTAACAGGAGTACACATTTACAACTACCTTTTAGCACGTCTCAGATGAGCGTGCGCTCAACATCATGCACCCGAATGCGGGCCTCAGATGAACAACAGTTCAACATCATCGACCACTTATAAACAATAATCGAAAATAGCAATCGTAAACAAATGAGTAGCAATCAGGGACAAATTAGAGTCTGACCTCATCCAAATCATAAAACAAACCCAAATGATCCATCTCAGATGAATAGGTACTCATCGTTAAGTAACCCACATAAGAAAATCAACATAACCTGAAAAAACATGGCAAGAGATCACCAACAATCTCTCTCGCCGGAGCCTCCTTCCCAAACAAAAGAAACAGAATATGAATCGCGTCTCTAGAGTATCGATTTCAACATATATTGTAATTACAATCCAAAAAACAAACTGGAAAACAATGAAAAGAACAAAATAAGGCTCAGATCTGTTAATAATAATAATCAGAACAAAGATGAACAAACCGCCATGGCTGCAAACATCACGGCTGCTTCAACGGTAGCAACACCAATTTCCACCGCGAAACCTCCGGAAATTACCCCGCCAAGATACGGTAAGTTTCAACCTTCGTT
Source organism: Flaveria linearis (assembly GCA_024085815.1). Classification (NCBI taxonomy): domain Eukaryota; kingdom Viridiplantae; phylum Streptophyta; class Magnoliopsida; order Asterales; family Asteraceae; genus Flaveria; species Flaveria linearis. The sequence continues at coordinate 3,306,899 of CM044014.1, read as the reverse complement.
CGATTCACTCAGACAACGACAGATTCATCATCATCGCCGACCGCCACCGACACCTCCACCAAAACCTAGAAAACCCACTTGAAACACAACAAACCCCTTTTCTCTTACCGAGGCTTATATTTATGTTTTGATCATCATAGTCATAATCTAACAGTTTTTTCCGGCGCTAAGGTAATCGTTAAACCGAGACCTGGTTGTGGTTGCACGCCGACCGTGGATGCCAAGGCAGGGAAACTATTACCGGTTTTCATATAAATTCAGAACTGAATCGAAAACAATGGTCTCAGACGAAGACTCGTTCATCATCATCGACATCAATGAACAACTACCTCACAACATAATAAGATAACCAACCAAGAATACTTTCTAATACACGTATAGCAATAATTGAACTGATACTCGGTTGCGGCTGCATAACGAAAATGGATGCCAAGCCAAGGCAACCGGCACCGGTTCTCATAAAAAATCACAGATAAACGATAGGCAATGGTCTCGGATGAAGACATGTCCATCATCATCGACAACAACAAACAACAGTCTCAGATAAGCATTCACTTAGCATCATCGACGCCAACACATCAGATATCCAAAATAGGAGATCATCTCGAAAGGACAAAGACAGCCAATGGCAACAATAGGGATGCGAAATGCCACCACAACCAGAAAACGCACCACCGCAACCACCAACAAATCCCACCATGATGAACACCACAACCAGAAAACCCACCACCGGCACCATCTACACAGAAGGCTAAAAAATAATCAATACACATTCACAGAAACATCATTCCAAAAGAAAAGGTAGGAGATTTAATAATTGAGATACCCAAATTCCATATACCTTTATCTCAACATCCTGCCTCAAACATAGGCCATGCAAAGCTAACATTGAATAGTTAAACACAGATTCACACAACACAAACAGTGAGACATGAGCTTAAATCTGGTATCTGCTTTCTTGTGATCTACATCTTCAAATTTACTCTTTTCTCTCTCTAAGTCAATGCATTACTAAATAGATCCCACAAAATTCTTAAGTCCTAATCCAACAATGCAACAAAACAACTCAAAACAACATTAGTGAAATGGGTTTTCCACTATTCACCTGCTAGATCAATCTTTGACTACTTCTGGACTGAAAAGCACAACCAAACATGCACAAAGTACAACCCCATAAAGCAAAGACAACAAAAGATGAAAGCTTTATCTTCTACCAAGTACTAACCTGGTGGAACCCTAGTTCTTTAGTGAGTCGCAAACCAACGCCACCGACCTCGGCCTACACCAACGCAGCCACCACCACCGACCTCCGCCTCCACCAACGCAGCCACCACCGCCGACCTCCAGCAACATAGCCACCACCGCCGACCTCGCCTACACCAACACAGCCACCACCACCGACCTCCGCCTCCACCAACGCAGCGACCACCGCCGACCTCCGCCTCCACCAGTGAAATCGACTGCTTTTACCACCGTAATCCTTTGGCCTTTACTTACCAAAATGTTCTCTGCACAAACACAACCGAAAGGGAGAGACGAAAAAAGGCAACAAATTTAAAAATACACACCTTAAGCAAGAAGACAATGTAAGCGAAGCAGCAAGGAGGAAGCAAAGCGGGAACCGAAGGAAGAAGAAGAAGAACACCATATATAAGGAAACACAGCGGAAGTGTCCAGAAGAACCCACCAAATGAACCCACCGACCAAATGTTTTAAATAGAATAGATAATGTTTTAAATAGAATAGATAATATAATGAAATGAATTAACATAAACATCACAAGTGTAGAAATTTGAAAGAGGAGAACATCAAATTTGGTTTAAGATTCAATACACCAGTCATGTTTATAATCAAAACTCATGTGTTAAGAAATAAGATACCTACTTATATGACAATTGTCATCTCACTCGAATTTTCTTAGCCTCTCAATAACATATTTTAATACAGTTTGTTTTGATATATACTATGATTCATTATACTGTAAACAATAAACATCAGTAATTTATAAATTAAATATAAAATTATATAGATGTGGGTGTATGAGTGTAAAACTAGCTTTTTTTGTTAATGTATATGTTATGTGATAAGTGCTACATTATATAAGTATACTAGTTTTAATAAACTCATGTATTACACGGGTTAAATAAATAAAATATATAATATAATGAAAATTTATTAAGTATAAATGATATTTTAATATAAGATATGATTAAAATTACGAATAGCTAAAGACTATAAATAATAAAACACAAATATCAACTTTTTAAATTTTATATTAATTTTTTTCAAAAAAAAATATTTTATTTCAAAACAAACTGTATTAAATATGTATTTGCTAAAAATTTATTTTATAACTTTAAATTTTAATTATTTTTAGTTGATAAAAATTTACAAAACACCAATTTTAAAATATTTCATATTTTTAATAAAGTTTGATGTTTTAGAAAACATCTTATTTTACAAAAAATGGTTTCTTAGAAATAACACTAATAAAAAGATTTTTTTTAATTTATTAAAAACTATTTTCAATCTAGAAAAAGTTAAATAATAATATTAGCAATTAAGATAATTATTTAATGGGAGAGATAAATGGAAAAATTTTGGTGAGAATAAATTTAACATTAACACATGTCACTTTTAGTTACTTTTTTATTTAAGTAGAAACATCAACAAGAGGTAACAAAGTATGTGTTAATTACTACACTATGAAAGAGGTAACTATAAAAAGTTAAATTTAAATAAAAGAGTCAACCTTTGTTTTACTCTTGTCATACATCTATTAAATAGATTCTTTATTATATAAATTTAGACAAATTAAAACATTATTGAACTACAATTGTACTTCTCTACTTCAAAGAATATATGTTATCATAATCGAGTTCGTATATACGTTTCAAAGCGAGCATAAAATATAACATTTAATCATACATATCACAACCTTACAATTCCACCAACGGATTAACTAGATCCCAAGTATACAGACATGTCATAGAATTATTGGAGCCACAAATAGTGTTGCCTCATGAACACGATCATGTCACCCTACCAGGATTGTGAATTGCGTCGAAAGTTGAAACAAACAATTTAACATGACACCCTAAATGCAATTTAAATCATCCTCAAAATAGCAATAATTGAATGATCATAAACACATGTTAAGAAATTGTCTATATCTTCTCAATGTCTTCAAAACTCTAATCTTCCACAAAAACATCTCAACTTAATTCATATAAGATCTTCTAAAACGGACCATGTATAGGTCAATATATTATTATCTCCCTTGTATGGTTAATCCCATAAGCATATATATGTAAAATAGTCCACTCCGAATCTGTTTTATTTTAAAGTTTATTGATCAATATAAAAAACAAAGTGTTGTTCACATGTTCTAGCAAGCCTATATTTCAAGGACCCCGTCGTTTTAGGAGCACCCATTATATGTACAACACCTTGTAATTTCATTACATAAATAAAACGTGAGGTGAGAATGAGAGTACTATTATTTAAAAAAAATCATACAATTATTTTTCTTATGAAAGAGAGCTTGATGGGATATATATCACAAGGAAACGTTATAGATGTCGATTTGGAAATAAATATCATCAAGAAATTTTTTAAATAAAATTAAGCATACAAACACAAACTATAATAATAATTGTAAAAAAAATTAGAGAGTGCATGCATTGCAAGAAAATGTAGTTTGTTAGATAAGTAAAATAATTAGGATGGAAAAAGATCGTGTTTAAAGCTCGATAGGCTAGTTTACGACATACTTAAAGATTAGATTGAATTACTACTATGGTTCGTGCCACATGAGATAGTTCAACTTGTAAAATCAAGTTACGTTTAGATTCTCAAGTCAAAAACATACTGATCGATATATTGTATCATGCTTCGGACCCTCACCCTTAATTGGTTGGGTGAGTGGTTGTGTGTTGTGTGAACCAGGGGACCATGCACACTAAAAGGTACTTTTTTGCAAAGCCATACTGCTTGCATATCTTTTTCGTCTCCAATACCTTGTCTCGTTACATTTTATTATTTTTGGAGTTATTCTATGCAAAATGATTGAAAAAGAACAATGAAACGTCAAACATCTATCGTCTTTGTTTAACTGACATTATCTATCAACTTAAATTTGTTCTCACTCGATACGTTTCAGTTTTCAAGATTATAGAAACCAGGTGATGTTTAATCATGTTACATATATACATTGGCGGAATCATGATAATTTTTCTAACGCTTAGACATGAACACTTTTTTATAACGCATTACACATTAATTTCATTATTAAACTATTCCTAATTTTTATGATAAACATTAGGTTTAATGCTACATACCCTTTGCGTACGTATATAGTATTTGTAAGCAGCATATGTATATTATTTAAATGGGGTAACTTTGTAAAATAGTAATTTCTAGGATTTTTCTAATTAGTTTTTTGTTCCAATCAGGTGACATGTAAAATTTTTGTCCCAATCAGATCACTAAAGTTTCAGCATTGTTCTAATTAAGTCACTTATAAGTTGCAAAAAAAATTATAAAAATTACAATTTAAAAAAAAATTAACAATATTTATTAAAAATCTGAATTATTTAAAAAATTATGAATTATTTAAAACAATAAAAAAATATGAGTGACATGATTATAACACTCCTAAAACTTTAATGACCTAATTGAAATAAATAAAAATATTAGTGACCTAATTGGAATATTTTTAAAAACTTAAATGACCTGATTAGAACAAATAAAAATATAAATAACCTAATTAAAACACCGATAAAATTTGTTTACTATTTCATGAAGTTTTCTCTATTTAAATCTATTAAGGCTAATAGTATTAACTTTTGGGTAAGTGATTGGTGTATATAATAATGGCATACCAATATATTAATTGGAACGTTTATTTTGTGGTAAAAAAATATAAATAAATTGGTCCAGGGTATTGAATGGTAACTATTTATAAATGGTAGTTAAAAATTGAATGCATAGTGAATCTCCAAAAGGATTTTGGAAGGCCACAAAACTGACAACAACTATAAAAAGTAAATGCATTTAGTAATTGTCAGCATCTATATACCATTGACAAAATCTATCGTTTCAGAATAAATGATTTATTGTAATCATTTTTCTTAAAATATAATTAAGTAATCATTAAACCGCTGACATAGTTGTGTAGTGTTATGGTGGCATGGTGCTTGCGTAGTTGATTTAAGTCCTTGTAAGTACAAGTGGTTAAGGGGGTGAGAGATTTTATTTCTCTTGAAGTCATAAGATTTAAACTTTAACATGGGTAAATATTATTATCTTAATGATACTAACAACTAACTAAACGTTAAAAAATATGCAAGTTTATATGGACTTACGTGTCGTAAAGCATGTAAAAGATGTAGTTAAAAGTGATAATTGAAATGAAGTCATGGGAACCAAAAATATTAAATGTTGAATCACTTAATGGTTTTCACTTTTAAATAGGGTCATGTCTATAAATCTCCCATGTATATATATTAAACCCCAAAAGCCGGTTTAATAATGCTTTAAGTTTCTAGTTTCAGATTATCGATCGACTTCTTGTAAACCATATAATACACGTGAAGGGATAGATTTACTTCGATTTCATATATTTCAATGGTTCATAACATGCGCATGCTACTGGTTTGTTAAGGACCTCATATTTTTAGGGCCATTTATTTCTGGAACTATTTGTCTCAATGTGTATATTAATGAATTTGGTTTTATTTTCAACAACACTTACACTAAAGTCTATTGTCTATGGTATCATTTTACCTTAACTATTTTCTAGTTTTTAATAGTTTAGGCCATTTTTTAATTCGTTCTTTTACTTTTTGCACCAAGAGTAAGAATTGTTTCATCTTCTCGTAGTTTGATTATATAACATAAACATCAAAATATTTTCTATTTTGATTTAGGCTTTATAATATAGAGTTATATTAAAAAAAAGTATTTAATCTATGAACCAAAGAAAGATTCTGAACTTGACATCTGTTTTCTTATTGTTTTAAAGATGATATCATTTTTATCATTGTGCATGATATATCAAGTTATTGTATTAAATATGTTAGACTATTATGCCAAATATCAGTTTATTACGTTAAATATTTTTCATCATTTGTTATATGTATTTATAATTTGTTTTATATTTTAAATCATTTCGTGTTATTTTTACCATTGTTTTTTATAAATTATATAAACTTCTTAGTTGTTATTTTATCATTATGTTTTACAATTAGAAGTCTAATGTTATTTCACCAATGTATTTTCAAAGTGTTATATTATTTAGGACTAGTAAGACACCCGTGCGATGCAGCGATGCCGACAATTTACATTGTTGTAGTCGTTTCCTGTAGTTTATCGAACCTCTTGATATATTGTGTTGGCATTACTTCTAATACAAAATCTATCCTAAATCTGAAAATGCAAGAAAGTTAGTTTCAAACAAAGAACTGAAGAGCAATTAAGAATTTTATTCGCCAAAAACCCAAAAGAAGAACACCTGCTCAAGGCGCTGATGGAAAACATCCATGTGAAGTAGTCCTAGGAAGCCACACCTGTAAGACATAACCATGCATATTAGCAAATAAAATCAAGTAATGTTGCAATTCCATAATTAAAACAATAGAAGAAAAAGAATTTACAGACCTGAAACCAAGACCAAGTGCTGTGCTGCTCTCTCTGGCAACAGAGACACTGGCATCATTGCATGTTAATCTTTCAATTGCATGGCTAAGTGCTTCAAAATCAGAACCATCCGCAGGATAAAGCCCAGAAAAAACCATATGTTTTGCAGGCTTGAACCCTAATCATTAAACATCAACAAAAGATGCAAGTATTAGGTGTTGAAGAACTCATGCCTTTTTTAAACTGATGCGCAAACAAACAATTAGGATTCTGAATGTTATATTTAGGTGCTTTTATTTTCAACTATATTTTTTCACTAAAGTAGCATGAACATGGTGCAAGGTTTGGAAATACTTATACTGCTTGAAGTTGGAAGAATCATTTTAATGGTGTTGAACTAAGCAATCATACATGACTGAACTAAGACCAAAAAACAATAAAAACACGTACTTGCAAAACACTTGCTTCAGTCATCATGTTTACCTTAGTGGCTCAACCGTTTGACCTAAAACACAACCCAAACCATCTCCTTCGTTGATCTCATCAATCGACTTTAATCTTCCAAGACGCAACCATGCATCACATAAAGAATAACCTTGTTGCATCTCTATTGCAAATGAAAGACTTGAGGCTTCATTTATCCTAATAACCATTATTTCCTGAAATCCAATACACATAATTCAAACAACTAAATAAACAACTGAAATTTGATTTTGTTGCATAAAGTCACACCAATTATTCCAAATCATCATCATTCATCAATGTCAAGTCGTTAGTTTTTTCTATTATCTACCAAAAACAAATTTGTAAAAGAGAATTGTTTACCTTAAAGATGAAGACAACTCAAATTAAAGACCAAAACCTACAAAGTAAAAGCCTGCAAAATACATGAATATACCTTCACTTGTATACTGTTACAACTTAAATTAACAAAAGAAAATAGAATTCAAGGGCTAATGATCTTTTCATAGATCACAACAGTAGAGGCAAACACAAAATCAATGGTTAGTGATAGTAGTTCAATCAATTTAAAAGGAAAAGGTAAAATACATGAAGCCGAAGCCACGTGGGACTGATATAAAGATTTCACTGCCATGGATGATTTCTTAAAACCAATTTGGTAAATCTTACAAAATATGATTTCACTGCACCAGTCAGGAAGCTGCCTTTAGCTTCCATTGAAATTGAGAATTAACAGCTTTTATACAAAGCTTCTCACCTTTTTATTTATCAATTATCATCCCACCCCAGAATATGTATACAACACACACACACGTGGATTTAAAATGGTAGGTGAATTATACGCCTCTAGAAAGTGGTAGATGAATCATGCTTGAGATTAGTTTTACAGGATTGTTGGTTGGTTTCATGTATAAACGACCATCAACTGAATATAGTTTTTATGCCCTTGTGTTTCTGGTGATCAACTTTAGACATTATGTTATGTTTTTACATTCAAGTAAGGCAAGACATGCCACATGTCTCAGCAGACGCATAAAACCAACATTATATAGACAACAAAATCATAAAGTAGATTATTAAATTTCAAAGTGAAAATTTTAAGCTTACTTGAATCTCTTATACTCAAGAATACCCACAATATAAATCAACCTGCAAGCTACGTGCACAATAATACATTAAAATTAATGGAATTCCAAAATAGGGGCCAATGTTTTTCAATTAATCAAAAGCTAAGAGCAGTAGATCACCTTATGTACCGTAGCGCCATTTAGCAAGATATAACAAACCTCAACCTCAACAGGTAACAGTGTCAGGCTGCATAGCGATTAACACAAAACAAGTTAAACAACGTTAAAATCATAACAAACGAAAGGAAATACCAAAATAAAATAAGAATAAGAATTTTACAGCTTCATCAGCCTCTCCAGGGAATGTTCTTCGTACATTCTGCATACCCTTCTCCACATGCACTTCCAATACTTTCTTCTCCTGCATGAGTTTCTCACCCTTGCATTGGGTGCATCGATCCTTATCATTGATGGTTTCTCCGGTACCCTTGCATTCATTACAAGGATGTTGCATTTGCTGGATCATAGAAGGGCCAAGATGTCTGATAGAGACTTTCATTCCAGAACCTTGGCAGCCAGCACATTTCATTGAAGCGCCTGACTTTGAACCCTTGCTGCAAATACGCAAGTTGAGTAAGTAAAACAAAAAGATCAAACTATTACAAAAAAGGGAATGAATACAAAAAAAGTGAGCTCTTACCCCTTACACTTGGAGCAGATTACATTGCGTGAAAGAGAGAGTTTCTTGGAAGTTCCATTATAGAGATCCTCAAGAGAAACTTTGAGAGGATGAACAACATTTTCTCCCCTTCGTTGCCTTCGTCCCCTGCTGCTACCACCACCGCCTACAAAAATATTGCAAGTGATCAGTGATGAACTTTTATAATCTATTTTGTAATCATATGATGCTAAACTACTAATTAGCGAAATCCAAAGGGATTAAATCTTCAGTCGAAACTTCATAAATCAAGCAAGAAAAAATGTAAAACTAAACACATCAAGAGAACCCAAAAAACTAACAAAGCAAGAAAAAATGTAAAACTAAACACATCGAGAACACGTATCAATTAAAAACTCTAATGTCTTTTCAAGAGAGAAAAACGTATGGATCCACCACATAAACCACCGATGAAACTAAACAATTACCCAGATTATACACATCAATTTCACATCCTGATGATCTGAAGACAATCATCTACAACAATCAACATATAACGTATAAATCTAATCAACAAGGACACCAATCACATCCTGATTGTGAAGTAAAAATATCAAATATGACCTTAACACATCCCGATGCACAAAACCCAGAATTCAAATCAAATGAAAGTCAAGAACAGTAACATAAGATATCGTAACATCAAATACATACACATGAATTAACAAATAGGCTAAACAACAAACCAATCCCCAACCAATCGATGAATCCGTCAAGCTGGAAACAAAAATGACGGAAGCATACTCATAGTTAAACTAACAACAAACAGACCCTAAACACAAATTTTTAGGGTTTATGGTGACTTACCTTGAGAGCGCTCCGATCTACAAAGTCATTACCATAACGAATACCACTTTTCCGGTTCGATTAGGGCCCTTCAAAGCTTATCGAGCAAGAATGGAAACCGGACAGAGAAAGAAAGCCGTCATCAAGGGTGTGGAGAAGAATCAGTAGCAGTGGGCCGGTGGTTCTGAAGATTGTAGGGAAGCTATAAGATTGCGTAACCGGCAATCCGTGAAATAAAATTTACAAACCGGAGCACTCCTGGTCCTCCCCGTCTCAGCCTCTTTGTCGGCTCTTCTCCTTGATCCATCTATTTCTCGTTTCCTCTCACTTTGAGAGTGATTAGCTCCGGAAACTGCAAATCAAGTGCAGATCTAAGAACATGATGGTTGTGGGATCGGAATCTGAGATGCAGATACAAGATCAGATGGAGAAACTAAACCCCCATCAGCATGCGAGAGAAGAGAGAGCGCAGTTTTTGAGATCTGGGGTTTTGAATTTTGAAAACCTGGGGTTTTAAATTTTGAAAAGCAATGGGTAGATGTACATCTCCGAAAGAAAAGGCCTTATGCTTTAATGAGTTGTAAGTTATGCTTTAAGAGATGTACATCTCTTAAAATTAAGACATTTGGGTGAAATTACCCTTGTGCCCTCTTCAAATCAATATATATATAGTATAGATATTACAACGACAATAAGAAAAAATAATGATATATTTTATCATTGTGTTTTATGTTGTATACACCTGTTTGTGTTATCTGACATTGTTTTCTTTATATATTAGATTAGTTACTTGTTAATTTCTTGTTATGTTTTATGTACTAGAAATACATAACATTTTTATTTAATTATTATATTATTTTCGGATTTAGTATTTTAGAAAAAAATAATAGTATCAAGAGATATAATAAAGACATAATAAACCAACTAAAGACAATCTCATTATGTTTTATGTTTTATATAATATTGTGTTATTTTATTATTGTTTTTAATGTATTATATAAATCAATTTTTATTTACTATTATGTTTTTCATATTAAAAATACACATCGGGTTAATTCACTATTATGTTTTTCAGAACTTATTATCTTCTTTAAAACACAATTGTGTTTAGAAAAACATAACAAAAATAGAAAAGACACAATAATGAGCAAAAGACATGATGATGTAATTTTTTTAAACTTTTATATATCAATACTTTACTTGTTTTAAATACTCGTTTTCATGATCTAATTCTATAAAAAAATAATATCATATGTAATGTTGTAAACGTTTAAAGAAATAAAAAAATAAAGAAAATCAGCAAAAATGATCATGCCTAAAATGCCCTCTTAACCAATTTATTCCCTACAATGATCATGCCTAAAATACACTCTTAACTATTATATAAAATAGTAATTTTAAATATAAATAAACGGAGTTTAATTAAATTCTTATACGAAATGTCAAACCAAATTTACATTTATACCACCAAGATAATAAATAGTCAACTATATATTTGAATCCAAATATTTCAATTATATATTTGAAACAACCCTAGCCTTCCGATTTCATTTTGCATATAAATGTAGATACTCAAATATATTTCTTATGATTATATGGGGACCAAGACCACGACCTTACCGTAATGGAAATAACAAGAAGTATCTAACATCACATAATTAAAGTGCATAGTTTAATTTGAAAAGTATAGAAAGTACATAGAGGGGAGCTTTTATTTCTTTTTATTTAAAAAATAATTTGCAAAGAGAAAGGAAAAAACAGGTGATCGATATGTTTGAATGATATATAGTTTTTGATATTATTAGCAACTTTTTTGAGAATTGGGATAATTCTATTTTTAAATCTAAAGGTGCTTTCTTTGTATGGCAAAAATCTGGTATAAAAATAGAAATTTTTCTAATTTTTTATATAATTCTTGTGATGAGTAGAAAGTGTAATCAAGAAAATGCATTGCTTGGGGTATGTACATCATTATAGACACTTTTTCTTATTCATGAAATGACACACTGGCGTTGAAGCCCATATCTTGCATTGTTCAACATGATCACCACTTATGGTTGTCAATTGCCTCACCTAGGTCGAGTTTCATCAAGATTCCATTTAATAATCAACCATCACGAACAAGACATGTACTTCGTGTTGTGTTAAATATAAATTCCTTTAGTGCTAATTCGACCCGAAGCGATAGCTTCTGGCTAGTTCAGTGGATAAGAATCTCTTTTGTTTTTCCTTGTTGCACTCTTCTTGTACAACCTTGCCATCGGGCTTGAACTAACAATAGCGTCACCAATCTAAAAAATGTTACTAACGGTCTGTTGTTTAAAAGTAAGGCCGATGGCATGTAAGGATGAAGGATCTAAAATGCCAAGTAGCTCGCAAATTTACAACTTTCAGCTTTAACTAAGTGGGAGCTTCATATTTTCCAAAACACATGCCCCAGATTAATTTCATGAGGTCAGTGGGTTTCCAAGTTGTTAAACAATTGGAATTCGATTCGAATACAACTTACAAGCACATAACACAATAGGGAAAACAGTACACTAAGATTAATTAGTGAAAATATATAATTATTACGTTTCAATAACTCTATATATTTTGTAACTAATAGAAAAATAGTTAACACTACTAAAATTTTCAAAGATTATAGAGTAAGGTAATATGCACACCACTAATATTACTCTATATTTCAACTATCAGATTAAAACAAATCTCTCTCTTTCTGTACATGTAACAATTTAAAAAAGTTGAACCATTTTCAACCGAGGACAATGAACCATGTATGAACTAGAAACCTTTGCAGATATCAATAGATCAATAAAAAAAACAACACCTTAACAAAATGTTGGTAATACAAGTACTAGGAATAATATATTAATGTTTAAAGATAAAACTTATGCAAATATGTACCTCAATCCATAGAAAATGAAGAAAACACGTCGATATATTAGAGTTAAGCAAGTTGAAAGTTTAATAGTTATAAGTTTGAAAATTTCACTCGCTTACATTTTAGTGTTACAGAATATGAGAAAAACAATTGAAAAAAATATATTTTTTGATGGTACAGCCGTGGTTTTTTAGTAAAAACCGAATTCTATCACATTTTGAAAAAAAAAAGCCTATTTTATATATTTAATAAAGTCCAGTGTCGTATTGTAAATCACAATATATTTAACGTTAGATAACCCCACCTTTTTACCAACAACCACGCAACTTCGCTCATCTAAACATGGTCTTATTTAACAACATATAACACCTTCTTACAAAAACTGGATCATATATATAGAGAGACATATGTGTGGCTTTTTGAGGTATAAAAGTACGTTAGAAGTCTATAATGTGAAATGATAATGCATATAACATGTCTTTTTTATGACATGTTTCTTGAAATTTCTCAATACTATTTCTTAGTAGGTGAATAGATGGTCTAGCAGGAGATGATGCAAGTTTTCTTAGTCGTAGCTATTAGGTTAGGCAACAATAGACTTTAAATTGACAACTAAGCTTATTGTTTACGGTTATAAATAGAAAAGAGAAGATAGCATGGAATATTAATGTTGATGGGTTGTAACTTGTAAGAGCGAAAGCCTTATAAAGTAAACGAAAGAGAAAGTTATCAAAATGTCTATTTTGTTAATCTCTTAAAATGTTTATCTTGTAAATTTTTTTCTCAAAATGTCTCTTTCGAACACGACGCCGACGTCTATACATACAGACGCGGACGCCTTGTATAGCGGAACTAGAGAGACACGTGTACCTAAAGCAAACACACACCTGTACTATGCGCGGGGGGGGGGGGGGGGGGCACCAATACTATATGGGCGGGCGCCTGTATATAAGGATATTTTGAGAAGAAAATTTTGACGGATATTTTGAACGAAAAAGAAAACAAATGGACATTTTGAAAATTAAGTCTGTGTTTATCTAGTAATGAGTAGTTTATTGTTGAAGTAAGGTAGGTTTAATGTTAAAAACAAAGAAATATAAATTAAAGAGAATGTTAAGAAAAAAAATTTTTTTTGCATAGGCAGTAATTGTCAAAGATAATTTGTGGCTTATAAGAAATAAATGTCGCGATACAAAAGTAGAAGTCAACTTCATTGTAAAGGAATACTTGGGTGTATTGATTCTATACAAAAGGTAAAGATACAGAGAGCGAAGTAGATTAGAAGTAGATTAAGAACTGTAAACAACAGCTCCAATATGAAAATCGTAAATAAGGAATTGTGTAGTGGTAAATTGATAAGATTTGGGATTTGTCGGGTGCTTTTGGTGCTATGATATGAAAACAAACAACACCACACAGAGGACCACCCTTGTCTTGTGAATTCTCTCGAAGTATGGGTGGACCATCTATCATGTATTTATGTATGTGACTCGAATCACTCAATCAATATACAAACAAACTTATAATATTGTGTTTATATGTATGACATATATATGTTTGGTCATCTTTATTCTTAAGTCATATTTTAAGGAGTAAATTACCATTTGCATCCCTGACATTTGCTCATTTTAATCACTTGTATCCCTACAGTTTTAAAATTACCATCCGCCCCCTAACGTTTCATTTTTATTTCCATTTGAGTCCAACACACTAACGTCGTTAGATTTTTCCGTTAGTTTTTATAAAATGACAAAATACCCTTGTAATTTCAGTGATGCAAACGGTAATTTACTCTTAAATAAAAACCCCTATTATCTTCTCTCTCTCTCTATCTCTTCTTTCTTCACTATATATCCATCAAATTAACCCAAATCCCCACTAATTCAATAAAATCAAACCACAACGTCGTTAGATTTCAGGGCTGCGGTGGTGGTGGTGATGGGGGGTTGCGGTTGTGGTGGTGATTGGAGGTCGCGATGGTGGTGATGGGGTTCGCGATGGTGGTGATGGGGGGCTGCGGTGGTGGTGGTGATGGGGGGTTGCAGTTGTGGTGGTGATTGGAGGTCGCTGTGGTGGTGTTGGGGTTCGCGATGGTGGTGATGGGCGGCTGCGGTGGTGGTGGTGATGGGGGGCTGCGGTGGTGGTGGTGATGGGGGGTTGCGGTTGTGGTGGTGATTGGAGGTCGCTGTGGTGGTGTTGATGGGGGGTTGCAGTGGTGGTGAAGGGGGGTCGCGGTGGTCGTCAGATCCACAACGTCGATTTGCATCACCATTTAAAGAATCGAAGATCTCACCCTATTCCGGCGAGCCACCGCCGGTGAATCACACGCTAACAGACCCAAATCGCGCATCGGATCCACCAATTCGAATCCCAAAATCGCATTCCTCTTCCTCACGAACACCGATTTGCACTTTTCCCCTTTGTGGGAGCGATTCTTGAACACCGATTTGCACCGATTTGCACTTTTCCCCCTGCTGCGGTAGTGGTGAAGGGCAGTGGTGGTGTGGGTTGATCTGATGGTTTGCTATGGTGGTGGTGAGGAGGAGGTTGTGGTGGTGATGGGTGGTGGTGGTGTTTATGGTGGTGGGTGATGAAGAGATGAGAGAGAGAGAGAGTGTGTGTGTGTGTGTTTTGTGGAGTCAGAGAAGAAGAGGATGTGGGTATTCTTAAGGGCAATTCAGTCTTTTTAATAATAATTTTAACTGGAAAACTAACAGTGTTAAGTCATCTGGACTCAAATGAAAATAAAAATAAAACGAAAAGATTCAAATAGGAACAAAAATAAAACGTTAGGGGGTATATGAGGATTTTTAAACTGTAGAGATACAAATGATCAAAATCACCAAACCTCATGTATGCAAAAGGTAATTTACTCTATTTTAAGGCACTCATTCATGCCACTAGCCCACCATATCGTAATTTCGTTCTACGTTCATGTAATGATTGCTTTGACCTGTTGAAGATAGTGAACATTATTAACTTCACATAACAATGCAAAATGGTATATCTTGTGAGCTTTATACAGAAGTTTTGTGAACTTTATTATTCAAGTTTTCTGATGTTAAAAATGTTATTGACGATTCATCTCCAAAACCTTTCATTATTAGTAAGTTATCAAGGACGATCTTGTAAGGAGGCTCGAAAGGATAAGTTATATTCTAAGAAAAAAACTTTAGATTAACTTCAATTTAAGAATTCTCATCGTGTCAAAAAAACGTACATTTTCAAGCGTTAACTCAAAATGATCTAATTAAATCGAACTTTGATCAAAATGAATCTTGAAATAATAATACTTTCAAGTTCAACTTGACTAGATTTGAATATTTGTATAAGTTAACCAACAATTCTAATAAGCAAACTTAATAGTAAAAGTGTAAAACAAGAATAATGTATGTATATGTTAAAAACATAAAACAACACAAAGTTAGATATTAATACTGATCGATTTAGAATACACTTGATTATCCAAAACTCAAGCTTTAGTGGACTTAAATCATTCTGATTTTGAAATTTTCATTCCAAAATTGTTCAATCTCAAAGTAAATTGAGAATTAATAGACTCGGTTACAAAATTAAGTTATTACTAAAACCCAAAAATTCGACGCTATAACTTACACTAAAGAAATAATACATCATTTGATTTCGAGTTATATGTATATACTATTTCACTTAAAATTGTAGAGTAATTAAGGCTGCATTGAAACAAAATAAATGTTGTAACACATGCAATAAATATTCAAATTTCTAAGCATTGAATAGATATAGCAAAAAGATTGCATGATAAAACATGTAGCATTCATTCCAACTCATTTCTTCACCTAATTTCATAGTAGTTAACACTTGACATTTGCCTGTCACGTGTTCTAACACGTGCCTAGCATTACACGATGGCCTAACGCCGTTACCACTTTAAATATCTTACACCAAACTCTAACTCGTCCGTTACCGTTAACTTTAACGGAGTACTCAACCTAAAATATGTATACATTAAAAAACGAATTCAAACTATAATGAAATAATCTAATACTTCCGTACAAAAATTGCCTAATATGAGAATAACCGAATAGCAAACCAACATTCAGCAACCGACCCAACACGTTTTTCTCAAAGAACAACGAGAGGATCCGACCCGAATATGTCTCCAAAGTCTTGAGGAAAGTCGTCAACGGGGCAACACGAGGATCCGAACCCGAAGTCGTTGGAGCACCCGAGGAGTATTTCAGATGGGTCGGATCCTTGGAATATGGTACTCGAAAAGCTTGTCGGGTCGTAAAGATCCGATGCGAAATCGGAGAAATCAAACAGATCGGAGGTTGTGAAATGATCGTCGAATGGCCGGAAATCGGAGAAGTCGCGGGAGATTTCAGAATGAGTTTGCTGAGTCGACTCAGCGACGCACTCGTCTGTTGATAATGAGTCGAACCGGAGAACCGATTTCGGAGACGATACTTTGCTGTCGGTCTGTGATTCTTCGCCGGAGTTGTAACCGGAGTCAAACGACGATACCTTCTTCTCCGGCGACGGGAGACTTTCCGGCGGAGGAACGGTGAAGTTCGTCAGCGCGTCGGGGCCACGCAACTGTATAGCAGCGTGATCGTACACCATTGCAGCTTCTTCAGCGGTATCGTAAGTCCCAAGCCACAGTCGGACCCTTCGGGTCGGGTCTCGGATCTCCGCCGCCCATTTCCCCCACGGCCGCTGCCGTACGCCGCGAAACTTCTTGCCGGTGGTAACCTTCAGCCGTTTCTTCACCGGCACGTCACCTTTAACCACCGTGTTAACATTCTTCCTCCGATGAACCTTCGGATTACAGTGAGTTTTAGCATCGTCACCGGAGTTAACATCAATTCTAACCTCATTAACAAATTTCTTCACTCTTCTTCTTACAGAAAACATTCCATCTTCATCCCCAGAAGAATCAGTAGCATAAGCATCAGTAACAGAGATCCTCACAACTCTACCTGAAGCAATTTCTCCGGTGGGTAACGACGGTTTCGTCACCATCGTAACATGTGTTTTATGCTCAGAAAACTTAACCGACGAAGAATCACCACCTGGGGTTTCCATTATCATCAACAATTGAACAGATTCGATCAAACTGCCATAGAAACGAAGGGGAAGGTGATGAGTATATAGTGAGGGAAATGAAATAATGAATTGAAAAGGGTAGTAGAGAGGTAGATTCGTTGAAGATAGGAGAATAATTAAAAGGGGTGTGGAATACTCGTGCGAGAGAGAAGATTAAAGGGTGATGGATAAAATCTGAAAGGGAGTAAAGTTGCAGAAAAAGAAGAGAGATAGAGGAGAAGAACACATGGGGGAAAAGAGCTTTTTGGGAAAGAGAAGAAATTGGGGGTGTTTGACTGTACTAATAATGGTGTGGAGGAGCGTGTACAGCAGGTGTGGGTAATGGGTTATTCCGGTGAGATTGAGGGTTTAGAGAGAGAAATTCAGAGGTGAGGGTTTATGAGGAAGACGATGATGGAATTGAAATGCAGTGGAGACGAAAACGGTATCACTGGTTGCTTTTTTATAGGATCCTGCCACCAGCTAACTTTTTTATTTTATTTTATTTTTTTTTATTTTTTTACTGTTTAAATATCTTCGAATAAATATATTTTTAAGGGGTATTTCTATTTTGGTCTTGATAATGCTAAAAAATATACCAATTACACACACTTGTATGTTACTATCACCTTACGAGGACTAGTATTTGGTTATTTTATCTTGACTAGTAATTTTTTTTTAAGTTTTGAAAGGCTGAATAATGTATGTACAAGGGTTCAATATACATGTGCATGCAATATGTTCTACAAACACAGTTTGAGCTAATTTTTTAAAATATTTTGGATTAAGAAAACTATAGTCAATTTTAGTATTATCTTGTAGTGAGTGTGAATGTATAAATAAAGATAAAAATAAGAGTAAATTACGTTTTTCGTCCCTGTGGTTTGGTGGTTATAACCATTTTCATCCAATAGTTTAAAAACGCCCGGTTTAACCACTATGGTTTGAGATTTGTCACAATCAAGTCCATGCCACTAACGTCCATCCATTTTTTCTGTTAAATAGAAGTAAAAAGACAAATATACCCTTGCCTTTAATAAAAAAATTTATGTATATAAATATATGCACACTCACACACACTCACACTCTCTCTCCTTGCCTTCTTCGCTCCTTCCCCTTGCCACCACCACCATCCCTGCTTTATTCTCTTCATCTATTTCACGATCACCGGAACCACCGTCCTCTGCCACCGGAGATGCTTCCTCCGCCACCCCCTCTAATTTCCTCTCGCCGCCGAGCTCCACCTTCATCACCCACCCGGATCCGAACCCTTTTCCGGGGCGTTTCTGCCACACTCCAAAGTGAGAGTTATCACTGTCAAGACGTAAACGAAGGCGATGGATCTTTGCAGCATTTTCGCAGCTTGGCCGCCAGCGTAGCAGCCGGAATCTCCGCGGGAGAGTGGCGGTCGCCGGAGATGTTGCGGCTGGCGGCCGGAAAATTCGTGTTAACCCACGTGTTAACCCTACAATCAAGGATCCACATGGATGGCGTGGGGATGTCGTTGATTGAGCCCCCAATTACGAATATTTTGCATCCGAGAACGGCGTATGCGGGTCCGATGGGTTGAATAGGGATCGGGGGGTGGGGGAAGAGGGATGAAGGGTTAGGGTTAGGGTTAGGGTTTGGGTGGTGGTACCAGTGAGGGTGTATTGGGTGGAGTGGAGGAGGGATCGGGTGGAGAAGAAGTGAGCGGAGCGGATGGTGTGGCGCCATAGCTTGGAGACGAGTGAGAGGGAGGGGTGGTACGGGCGGGGGACTCTGGCTATGCATTTGATGGCCACGTCGTCGGGGAGATTGGGGATTAGTGGCGGCAGCAGGGGGATGGTGGCGGTAGCAGGGGGATGGTGGTGGTAGCAGGTGGATGGTGGCGATAGCAGGGGGATGTGGCCGATGGTGGAGGCGGATGGTGGATGGAAATGCATAGCAGGCGGATGTCTGGTGTTTCGGTGGTGTTGTGGTGGCAGTGGTGGTATGGTGGCAGTGGTGGTATGGTGGCGATGGTGGTATGGTGGTATGGTGGGAGTGTGGTTAGAGTACATAGAGATATGATATATATATATATATATATATATATATATATATATATATGTATATGTATACATATTTGAGTATATATACATATGTGTGTGTATTTGTATGAGTATCACTTTTAATCCAAGCGTATTATCGTCTTTATAAAAATATTTAACGATAACGTTGGATGGAGTTAACGGTTTGGACTTGATTGTGACAAATCTCAAACCATAGTGGTTAAACCGGGCGTTTTTAAACTATTGGATGAAAATGGTTATAACCACCAAACCACAGGGACGAAAAAAGTAATTTACTTACTCTATGAGTAAATTACTTTTTTCGTCCCTGTGGTTTGGTCATTATAACGCTTTTAATCCAATAGTTTAAAAACGCCCGATTTAACCACTGTGGTTTAAATTCTGTCACAATCAGGTCCACTTTTGTAACGCCGTCCACTGTGGCCGTTAGTCAACCCACGTGTGCCCCTCACGTGAGGGGCATTTTAGTCTTTTTACGTCAAATTCTTACCCCCTTCCATTTCCTTCCATATATTTAAATCCACTGTGGCCGTTAGTCACCCACATCGCAGTCGATTTCTCATCTTCTTCCTTTCTTTCTCTCTGGTACATCAAGAACCATGGACAAGCAGAAAGTGGTTATGTGTTGTTGTGGTTCTCCAACCTCTATTCGCACGTCATGGACATCAGCAAACCCTGGTCGTCGTTTCTACTGTTGTGCAAGCAAGGTAGGTCGATTCTAGGTCAATTCTTCACACTATCCTAGTTGTAGGTCAAATCTACTGTTGTGATTATGCTTTTGGCGTAATTTTTCAGGGATCAAGTTGTGGATTTGTTGCATGGAAGGATCCTCCAATGTGTCCAAGAGCAGCTGAAATAATACCTGGACTTTTGAAAAACATGAACAAGCAGGAAGAAATTGCAAAAAGTAATGCCAGTGAAATTAGGAAACTAAAAGTAGTTTTAGTTGTTAGTTGGGTGTTGTTCATCATGTATTTTGTTTTCTAAATGACCTAAGCTTGTAAAGGTCATTAATTTCCTATGTACTGGTTTATTTTGGCAATATAATGAATCCTTCATTTAGTAAACCATATTGTTCATTACATAATGCATTAACAATAGTTTTAATCAACATCACCATGACCATAAACTGCAGTACCCAGTTTACCATAAACTGCACTAACAAAATTTAATTAAAATATTAAAGCTGCACATAAAATGCAGTACCCAGTTTACCATATAACAAAAGGTGGCCATTATTCTTGTAAACAACAAAACCATTACCATAAACTGCAGTACCCAAAATACATCATTGTTCATTACAAACATAAGTCTACCATAAAAGTATACCATTACAAAAGTCAACCATTTCACCCAAAATAGAATACCACATAAACCATTACAAACTACAAACATAAACCACAAAAGTCATTGTTCATTACAAACCATAAAAACAACCAATTTAAACATTCAAGTAGTTGCTTGTGAAGAAGGCTGACCATCATCTCCCTGTCCCTTGCATGACCTTAAGTTATGACCTTTTTTCTTGCACTTTGCACATGTGACTGTGTTACCAACTCTAACCATCTTTCCACCCTTAACAACTGATTGACTTACCTCCTCAGCACTCTTCTTTCTCTTTTTCTTTGGCCTCCCTACTTGTGTATGATGTTTTGGTGCAGTCAACTTTGTTGGGCAAGAAGATGGTGTCCACATATGTCTTCCATTAATTGGGTCAACTGTGTTTGCATATACCTTCTTCCAGGTGTCTAACCAGTACACCTTAGACACCCAGTTCTCTGGAATACCAACCTTCATTCCATTCTGTGCCATATTCCATATCACTGCAACTGCATGCTTACATGGCATGGCAGTTAGCTCCCACTTCCTGCATGAACAACTTTTTTCTTCAACATTGACCACACATTGGTCCTGTGCAGGCCCACTTACCTGATATTTGCTCATACCATTCCAGATTACTAAGTATTTTACAGCCTCTGCCTTGATTGCTTCAAACAATTTTGTTGCATTTGGAGTCAAAGGCCCATCACACTTTGCTATTACCTTATGCACAGCCACTATCCTTCTCATTAAATACTCCCTGATGAACTCTAAACATGTAATAACAGGTTTGTCCCTACCCCCTACTAGCTTCCTATTAAATACTTCACATAGATTATTTAAAAGAACATCACTAGTTGACCTTCCTGCATAAGTTTAATAAGGATTATTACCATTGTCATTAGTGAAACAGGTGAGATCATGCAGTGTTATTTGCATTGTTATTAAATAAGGTAAAGAGTAAAATACCACTGAAATGGGATCTGGACCAATGCTTTGCTGGTATTTCTTTCAACCACTCATGTAAAGCAGGATCCAGGTTGTGTACATCTTTCATGGCCTTTGTAAAATGGGGTATTGTTGTTGCACTTGCACACCTCCATAGCATGTTCTTGTACAAATTGCCCTTCCACCTTAACTTCATGTTTTCATGTATATGTCTTAAACAAAACCTGTGTTCAGCACTGGGAAACACTGTTTTTAAAGCTGGTATAATGCCCTAGCATATCAATAGATAATGTTAGTATGTAATTGTATTGGAATAAATAGATAAACAGATATATAAAAGTTAAACATTTATTTACCTTTTGCCTATCACTAATAAAAGTGAAATTGGAACTGGATGTCAGATCTAGGTCATCACCTAAACATTTTGAAAACCATGTCCAAGAGCTTGTAGTTTCAGCCTCTACTAGAGCATAAGCAACAGGGTAAATTCCATTATTTGAATCTATCCCAACTGCAGTCAAGATTTGTCCAGGGAATGGACCTTTCATAAAACACCCATCTAACCCTAGCAGTTCCCTCCCACAAATCTTAAACCCTGTCTTCAAAGCCCCTATGCATACATATATCCTCTTAAATTGCCTGGTTTCACTAGATGGATTGCATTCTCTTTCAACATCAATTTTAATTGTGGTACCTGGATTTGCCCTGATGACTTCATCACAATAATCTCTTAACAGTTCATACTGAGCTCTATAATCACCCTCAATCTTATGGATTGCCATGTTCTTTGCCCTGAACACCTTCTGTCTTGATACTTGAATCTCGAATTTTCTTTGAATTAGCTCTTGGACTGCCTTTAACGGGATGGTTGGGTTTACAGTAATAGTTGGTTCCAATTCTCGGGCAAGGAAACTGACTGTGCACAATCTAACCTCTCTGGTTTGAAGACAACTGTGAGCATTGATGAAGGTCTTCACTATCCATGTTTCTTCTTTGTTATGATTTGTAATGTGCAGTTTCCAAGGACAGGTAGGGGACATTAAAGGTTTCCTCTTTCTAGGTGTCCTAACTTCCTTGTTTGACCCACCAACATTAGAATCTTTGGATCCACTTGCCTCTTGTGAATTTACATCCTTACCCTCACTTGATGCACCTCCTGCTAATGAAGGATTTAACCCCTCACACACCACACGATATCTACTATGGTCATTTCTTACAATCTTTAGTTGTCTTCTACTAGAAATAGCATACTTCAAAACCGACTGCTTTACCTCATGCCTATTTGCAAATGTTTGCCCAACATAGAAAATTTCATCACCTAAGTAGATCTCTTTACTCTTTTTTTTCCTATATTTTCTCAATGCACTTTTCAAGGGAGGTTCATTGTCGTCTTCATCACTTAGGCTATCAAAATCATCCAAGTCCACTTCAATGTTTTCTTCAATGTCTTCACTCTCCTGCCCCAAAGGTTCTTCATCCCTAATATCATTGTCAACAAATGCTCTATATTCCTCCATGTCTACTCCAACATCATCAATTATATTGTCTGTGTCTACTATATAATCCGAATCCTCACTTTCAGTACGTTCACCATGCTCACTATCATCCTCAAATAGGTCCTCATCTCCAATTGGATGTTCATCTTCAAGGCCACCATGCTCTACATTCTCAAACTGAAACACATCATCCATAGTAACATCATCTTCAATCACATCATTTTCAGCAAAATGTTGTGACCCTTGTTCAATAGATTCATTCACTAACCCTTCCACAACTGATTCATTTTGACCCAAATGTTGTGACCCATCTACAAATGCTTCATTAAATGACCCCTCTACAACTGATTCACCATGCCACTCTAATGCTAGCCTCTTCCTACAAGCTTGGGTGATTTCTTGTGTATTCCTTCTAACCTCAGAAGGTCCTGGTTCAATAAACTCCTCAATTATAACATTACTTTTGACAGGCGATATGAAATATGTCTCCACAGTTGTGTTCCCATGCTCAGTGTATACGTCCATTACTTTGAATTTCTCAACATATTTTAAGAAATTGAGCACATCAGTATCATTTCCTAGGGCCCTCAAACCAAAGTCTAAATCTTGCTTAGGAATCTTATAATGATAGTAAATTATTTCATCATGAGGATACCCTAATTCCTGAATCATTGCATTTACCTCAATAACAGAAAACTCATCAGAATCCACCAAATCAACATAACCTACCTGTCCGTTGATATACTTTCTTCCAGGGGATTTGGTGAATTTCCCTCCATGATGAAACTTCAGTGTGAACAAACTAGGGTTTCCACCTAAATATAAAATCACAAATATTAAAAACAAGACATATAAACTACAATGGTTACTAAAATAAGTAAATAACTAAAATGTGAAACTGAACACTCACCATAGAGCTCATAGGGATTAACATGCTCGCCTTTAGAACGAACATACCAAAGCGTGAGCACCATTGCATCAAACGATTGCAATATTCAATGGTTGAAGCTTGAAACTTGATCTTTGAAAATTTTTTACTATCAATTACAGTTTTGGATGATGGAAGTCCGATCGTTGGTGTTTTTGTTGAGATAGAAGAAACCATGTATGATGAAAGTTAAAAAATATCAAAAGGTGGAAGGGTAATATGGAAAGGGGGTAAGAATTTGACATAAAAAGACTAAAATGCCCCTCACGTGAGGGGCACATGTGGGTTGACTAACGGCCACAGTGGACGGCGTTACAAAAGTGGACCTGATTGTGACAGAATTTAAACCACAGTGGTTAAATCGGGCGTTTTTAAACTATTGGATTAAAAGCGTTATAATGACCAAACCACAGGGACGAAAAGAGTAATTTACTCTATATTTTTATACCTAATCATATATCATCTCCTTTCTCACGAAATGCCGTATCTAATAGAGGCAAGGGGGTAATGTCACGTGGACTTAAGTGTAACATCTTGTAATTTTGTGTTAATTTAAAGTTAGCTTTGCTAATTCTTGTAAGGGCCTTTATTGCTATACATGAAACTCATGAGTTGCTTATGCTTATTGCTTTAATTTGTCCTTTAATCCTTTAAAGATTATAATGATTATTATTATATAATAAATTATAACAATAACAATAACAACAACAATAATAATAATAATAATGTTAATAATAATAATAATAATAATAATAATAATAATAATAATAAAATATATATATAATAAAGATTTATAAAAAGTTAGATAATTAATAAAATTATTAAAGCTTAAAGTTTGTTTAAAGTCCAAGGGGTTGTTTTGTTAATTTTGAAACTTTAAATAAAAGTTTAGAGCATAAAATAATACAAAACAAACTGCAGGGACTATTCTTGTAAAATTATAAAACCCAAACCCCTTCCCCTTTTCTTCCCCCGATATTCCGGTGGGTATTCCGGCCGAGCTCCGACGAGCTCCGGCCAAGTTAAAAACCGGCTTTCAAGCCTCTATTTCGACCCCGAAACACCGCAAAACGTTCGTGAATCAGTTTCCAATAAGAATAAATGCATTGATTGAACTTTAAACCGGCCTTAACACACTCGAACCCAAAACCGAACACCCCGTTCGAACTCCAAGTCGTTTCTTCGCAATAATGTAGCATTTGATGCAATTAAAGACTCTAAAACGCTCGAATAATCATTTCGAATTCATTGGAGAGTTTAATTTCAGATGAAGCTGTGATATTAACCTCGGGTAGAACCCGTTACACCCGCAATTAAACTTGTAATTGATTAAGTTGAAACATATCAAATCGAATCTATATAACAGAGGGTAGAGGTACAACTAGATCCTTTCCAACCTGCTATAGCCTCAATTGCTCGAATCATACACCGAAAATCCCTTTTCGATCACCCTTACTCGTCGCGACGGTTCTAGAGATGTTCATCCTCAAATCGAAGCTAAACAGGTAAATTGAATACATGAACACAAACGTTTTATCATTTGGAGCAAAAGCCCTATGGTTGATTCCATTATCATACGCGAATCGTTGCTCAATTGGTTCGATTTGTAATTCTAGGGTTTATCTAGAATTGGGGCTTTTGTGTTTATGCTTTTTAATAATTAAAAACGAAGACATATTGCGGCTGTAAGCCTTGGTCTACCGGTTCCCTGAGCATTTGCTACACTTGAGGTCCCGGGTTCGACCCCGGGGACCTCAAGTATTTTTTTTAAGGCTTTTTCAGCCATACTTTCATTTTAATTTCTTTTTTATTAATTATAAAAATAGCTTTTGTAAACTTTAATTATTTTCATGAGTACCAAATAATTTTTTGGATTTTTCTATTAATTTTAAAAAATTAAATAATTATTTTAAAAACATTTTAACAAATCTTTTTCTTGGTTAAAATCCTATTAAATATGGGTTTCAACTAGTAAATTAATTTCGGTTCAAACGTTATTCTTTTAAAATCATGGTTGTCTTAAAATATTTGTTTAAATTTTATATTTAAAACTTTTATTATAAATATTTTCTTTTAAAATAAACAAAATAATTATTTAAATGCATATGGGCTTGTTGCAATAATTTAAAAATCATTTAAAATACTAATGGACATAATATTATCTTTATTCTTTAAAGAATTATTTTTATAATTGTGGAAATTATATAATAATTACATCATTATTAGACCTAATTTCATTTCTAGAATACTTAATCATATAAACTTAAATAATTCCTTCTAATGGAATCAAAACATAAATAATTACCTTATAAACTCATCACTTATTAAAAACCCTCAAAATTCTATCAAAACCTTAATCCTTGTTTGAACGTTAAACTTATTATTAACCTTAAACTCATAATATATGTTTAGGTGCCTTGTAAAGGAATACTTTGGATTATCTTTTGATCTTTTATATCATCTTGTAATGCTTATATCCATGTGAGTATTTCCATACCCCTTTTTCTTATTTTCACACTTTGGGGTGAAACATGTTAACTTATGTCATTGCACTTGTAAACTTATTTGAGACTTGTAAACTTTATGCCATTTCATCATGTAAAGTTGTGGTTAGTTGAACTTTTGTGGTTACCATGTTATGGCGTTATATGTACAATCATTAACTATTGCTAGCCTGGCGACGTCATAGATCTATGGGCCTGACAAGCCTGCTTGGTTGATCCAAGTACACTTAGCTAATCGTATATACTTATAACTTGGTTGATCCAAGTACACGTTTGAAACTTGTAAAACTTTGTCAAGGTTTGATTGTTGCATTGTTCATAACATCCCTAATCACTTTATTCACTAACTTATGACTTGAATTGCCATCTTTTATATACTTATGTATTGAAAACTATGGAATGCTCACCAACATTTTTATGTTGACCTTTTATTTTTAACATGTTTCAGGTTACTCTTTGAAGCTTATCACACTTAGGAATGGACTTAGAGAAATAAACGAATGATCTGGATACTTTTATACTTGTATTCTGGATGTATCTTTGTTTGAACATTTACTTGTATTGTTACAATTGAATCTTGATTAATATATTTGGAACTAATAATAGCGTTATGTGGCTGTGAACAATCGTAACTCTCACACCTCGACGTTTCCGCCGTCAAGGTTGGGGTGTGACAGATTGGTATCAGAGCCCATAACTATAGGGATTTAGGTTATTAGAAATGGTGACCTAGACTATAGCTTATGCATGAACCTCATAGAAAGATCATTATACTTTTGTTCTTACTTATTGTTTGCGTGCTACATAATGCTATGCCTTTTATGCAACTTGATGCATTAGCATAGGATTGCCTTACGTTTGCTTAAAACTTAGTTACTTGTCTCCCGAAACTTAACTTTGACTCTTTGACTCACCCCGACAAATGAACTTCCTAAACCTATTCTCAACGACATGTGGAATCTACACTTATCATCGTGGGATTAATTCCTTAGACTCTATGTCTAATCTATGAAAATCTCATCAAGGTTTTGATTTCATGAACCTAAGAAATTTGTGTGACACATAAACACCTGTATTCTGGATTTTCTGGCAAAAGGCCTTCGGGCTAAGGCAAGCATATCGTATAAATCTCATTGCGAGACCAGTTATGCTTACCTGGGGATTTCTGGGATGAGTGATAAACTATGGTCAACATACACAAGTCTCTAAGGCAAGTGGGTCAATTTACCTTGACGTGTCAACGATTCCAAATGGTAATGCGTTACTAAATGGAACCATCCTCTTTGTATCTAAAAAAATCTATGATTCCTTGAACTGGTTTCTTCTCATTCTTATCATACATAATGTTCTTGTGATATTGAACTCGTCTTACCTTTCAACTACTACGTTTAAACATCGTTACACGTTAGGCGTTTCATGTAGCTATTTCTATACCTTGATCAACGTGTACATGACTCTTGTTATACCCAAAGATATTGGGAATCTAAACCGAATGATCTTTAAAACTTTAAATCGTTACTTATGGTTTTCAAATCTTCCTAAGGGTGTGTCCCATAACTAAAGACATTCAATGTTGTAGGTGGAATTCCTACATCTTGAGATACTTTGCTAATTGAATGTTAATTTTGTTAACCCAAATATTATAAGTGGTCACTCACCTCAATGATCGAATAAACTAATTATAACTTTGTTACCACTTATAAGTACACGTGTCTTCAATAAGGTTATGGTTGACCACATAATTTGAGAAGTCCATGCATTTCCTTTCGATTGTGAATCGAATGTTCATATCTCATTGTGGTGTTGAATAATTTCTGTCCTTGATTTTGTCTTTCCGATTTAAACCATCCAAGATTAGAACACCATAAAAAATTCTATCATCTCGAACCTTGATCATAAGCTTGTAAGAATGATTTTCTCTTTTGTTACATTGATGTAACTTGAAATTTTCTGAATTTCTAATTGATATTCTTTTTCTTTTCACTGTTATGTCAAACCTTGTACCGTTTGCATCGTGGGAGATGCAAGAGTTTGTAAGTCAACCTATGACTAAGAACATTCGTATCTTCTAAATGATTCTAACTCATCAAAACAGGGGTGATTCCCTTACTTTGATGATTCTCTATTCGTTTCGATAAATGGTTTCCAATCGTGTGTTTTATGAAATTTCATCCTCTGGATTGGGGTGATTACCTTATCTTGAGGATTGACTTCGATTATTTTCTTTGGAATGGCATTTCACAAATGACATGATCTCACCAAAATAGGATTGAAACCCGTACTTTGGTGACAATTGTCAATTTCCGATTGTTTTCTTGTTATTATGAAATTCAATCATCAAGATAGGCATGAATTCCATACCTTGATGATAATTTCATTCTTATGGATTGTATTTTCTCAAATGAAACGACCTCATCAAAGTAGGAGTGAATTCTGGATTTTGATGAAGAAGTTCATCCTATTATATTTTGTTTTTGTAAAACTTCACCGTTAAGATAGGGGAGACGTCCTTTACCTTAATGGTGAGTTACCTTATCTTATTTCTGTGGATCCTTAATAATGAGTTGGGATTGAACTTTTTGATTGGTAAGTTAGTGGTCATACATTGGGAATACACCATCAAGTTAGGAGTGAAAACCACACCTTGATGACTATTCTCATTTCTTGATCTTCAACTTACCAAGGTGGTAATCAAGTGATGAGAAACATGTAGTAACTTGAAGGGTGAAACAATGTTAGTGTTTCGACCTATCAAGCCAAAGCATGATCTCTGAACTTGAAAGGAGACCCGATCGCTTTAGGTTGATTTTGATTCCAAGCTTGGAGCATTTAAATTCTTAAATCGATTTCTTTCCCTTTATTCTTATGTTTTGATTTGATCTAGCTATATGGAACCATTTATTCCTTATTCATCGACTTTCATTTTGAGTTATCATCAAAACCTGATTGCGTGATGGTAGCCTTCCTAAACAATCTTTCTGCTGAAGACATTATCAACTTATGCTCATGTCTTTCTAGTCATACAAATGTTCTCTGCTGTGCTTATGGTTTGTTGAACTGCATATGCAAACCGTACTTAGAGATTGCTACCTTGCAAAACATGTTTACAAATACCTTTCTTATTGTTTGCGTCATTACTTGAATCGCTTTTGAATTCTTAACCTTGGAAATCTTTAAAACTCTATTTGATCAACGAGACTCGTTATTACTTACATTGTGACGTGGAGGTTCATAAACCTTCGTAATTTGTAGTCATGGGCTTGGCATAAAAGAAAGGACATAACTTGGTATGTGTCCAGGTGTCTTACCTTCACATATGACAAAACCTAACCTCCGTGTTTCTGTGAATCTCCTGTTTAACTTCTCATCACTGAATGCCTCTTATTTTAGATGTCATGATGACAATTGGTGCATTATAGACCAATTGTCAAATTTCATATTGACTTATGTGGAATAACGGGTCAAGAAATTGACTTGTATCTGTTTCAAAATTCGTATACCGTGGTATGACGTTGAAACATCGATCGTTATTTTGGATGACCGATTCATTTTCAGCTTCTAATAATGTTCCTAATCATCATCGTGAACTCATTCCAAAATCTTCGTATATCGTATTACTCTTAGACCGATGGTTGGTCGAAGGAGAATTACATATTCACAAGATATGCGTTAAGATCGTTTCGTTTTATATAGTGACATTTGGGATTCCTAAATCCCGACGGTTAACTTTTCTTATCATTATTGGTCTTCTATTGATTTCAAGACATCACTTTACTACGAAATTACATTCTAAAAGTTGTGGCTTATAAGTCTAACATACAACGGTAACCCGTCATCGTTTTCCAACGTTAAATCTCAAAGCATCTCACATTTCACTTGAAGAGTTCAGGTTGGCATACACTATGTCAAGAAAGTGAAGCGTTTCATCTGTAATTAAACGTCTATCACTGTCCGTTCGTACATTTATCTTTCATTTAAACCCTCTTGTTCGTTTAAGTTTCATTCTTAATTTCGGGACGAAATTCTTTTAAGTTGGGGAGACTGTAACATCTTGTAATTTTGTGTTAATTTAAAGTTAGCTTTGCTAATTCTTGTAAGGGCCTTTATTGCTATACATGAAACTCATGAGTTGCTTATGCTTATTGCTTTAATTTGTCCTTTAATCCTTTAAAGATTATAATGATTATTATTATATAATAAATTATAACAATAACAATAACAACAACAATAATAATAATAATAATGTTAATAATAATAATAATAATAATAATAATAATAATAATAAAATATATATATAATAAAGATTTATAAAAAGTTAGATAATTAATAAAATTATTAAAGCTTAAAGTTTGTTTAAAGTCCAAGGGGTTGTTTTGTTAATTTTGAAACTTTAAATAAAAGTTTAGAGCATAAAATAATACAAAACAAACTGCAGGGACTATTCTTGTAAAATTATAAAACCCAAACCCCCTTCCCCTTTTCTTCCCCCGATATTCCGGTGGGTATTCCGGCCGAGCTCCGACGAGCTCCGGCCAAGTTAAAAACCGGCTTTCAAGCCTCTATTTCGACCCCGAAACACCGCAAAACGTTCGTGAATCAGTTTCCAATAAGAATAAATGCATTGATTGAACTTTAAACCGGCCTTAACACACTCGAACCCAAAACCGAACACCCCGTTCGAACTCCAAGTCGTTTCTTCGCAATAATGTAGCATTTGATGCAATTAAAGACTCTAAAACGCTCGAATAATCATTTCGAATTCATTGGAGAGTTTAATTTCAGATGAAGCTGTGATATTAACCTCGGGTAGAACCCGTTACACCCGCAATTAAACTTGTAATTGATTAAGTTGAAACATATCAAATCGAATCTATATAACAGAGGGTAGAGGTACAACTAGATCCTTTCCAACCTGCTATAGCCTCAATTGCTCGAATCATACACCGAAAATCCCTTTTCGATCACCCTTACTCGTCGCGACGGTTCTAGAGATGTTCATCCTCAAATCGAAGCTAAACAGGTAAATTGAATACATGAACACAAACGTTTTATCATTTGGAGCAAAAGCCCTATGGTTGATTCCATTATCATACGCGAATCGTTGCTCAATTGGTTCGATTTGTAATTCTAGGGTTTATCTAGAATTGGGGCTTTTGTGTTTATGCTTTTTAATAATTAAAAACGAAGACATATTGCGGCTGTAAGCCTTGGTCTACCGGTTCCCTGAGCATTTGCTACACTTGAGGTCCCGGGTTCGACCCGGGGACCTCAAGTATTTTTTTAAGGCTTTTTCAGCCATACTTTCATTTTAATTTCTTTTTATTAATTATAAAAATAGCTTTTGTAAACTTTAATTATTTTCATGAGTACCAAATAATTTTCTGGATTTTTCTATTAATTTTAAAAAATTAAATAATTATTTAAGAACATTTTAACAAATCTTATTCTTGGTTAAAATCCTATTAAATATGGGTTTCAACTAGTAAATTAATTTCGGTTCAAACGTTATTCTTTTAAAATCATGGTTGTCTTAAAATATTTGTTTAAATTTTATATTTAAAACTTTTATTATAAATATTTTCTTTTAAAATAAACAAAATAATTATTTAAATGCATATGGGCTTGTTGCAATAATTTAAAAATCATTTAAAATACTAATGGACATAATATTATCTTTATTCTTTAAAGAATTATTTTTATAATTGTGGAAATTATATAATAATTACATCATTATTAGACCTAATTTCATTTCTAGAATACTTAATCATATAAACTTAAATAATTCCTTCTAATGGAATCAAAACATAAATAATTACCTTATAAACTCATCACTTATTAAAAACCCTCAAAATTCTATCAAAACCTTAATCCTTGTTTGAACGTTAAACTTATTATTAACCTTAAACTCATAATATATGTTTAGGTGCCTTGTAAAGGAATACTTTGGATTATCTTTTGATCTTTTATATCATCTTGTAATGCTTATATCCATGTGAGTATTTCCATACCCCTTTTTCTTATTTTCACACTTTGGGGTGAAACATGTTAACTTATGTCATTGCACTTGTAAACTTATTTGAGACTTGTAAACTTTATGGCATTTCATCATGTAAAGTTATGGTTAGTTGAACTTTTGTGGTTACCATGTTATGGCGTTATATGTACAATCATTAACTATTGCTAGCCTGGCGACGTCATAGATCTATGGGCCTGACAAGCCTGCTTGGTTGATCCAAGTACACTTAGCTAATCGTATATACTTATAACTTGGTTGATCCAAGTACACGTTTGAAACTTGTAAAACTTTGTCAAGGTTTGATTGTTGCATTGTTCATAACATCCCTAATCACTTTATTCACTAACTTATGACTTGAATTGCCATCTTTTATATACTTATGTATTGGAAACTATGGAATGCTCACCAACATTTTTATGTTGACCTTTTATTTTTAACATGTTTCAGGTTACTCTTTGAAGCTTATCACACTTAGGAATGGACTTAGAGAAATAAACGAATGATCTGGATACTTTTATACTTGTATTCTGGATGTATCTTTGTTTGAACATTTACTTGTATTGTTACAATTGAATCTTGATTAATATATTTGGAACTAATAATAGCGTTATGTGGCTGTGAACAATCGTAACTCTCACACCTCGACGTTTCCGCCGTCAAGGTTGGGGTGTGACATTAAGTGACATCATTTTAGATTTTATCATTTGAAGAAAATTTAAAAGATGGAAAAAAGGTTAGTGTTAAATGTGTAATGCGTACTGAAGTAGTCGTATTTAGGTCTGTTTGTTAGTATCTGAATCAACATGTTAATTGTTTAGATGTCTGAATGGTTCAACAATTAATGGTTAATACTGTTTGTTTCGCGAGCAAATGTCTAGAGTAAATGTCTGAATAGTTTAGATATTTGTCTATGAATGCTTAAGATTATACTAATGTTGAATGGTTAAGAGTTCTAATGCTGAATAGTTAAGACATCTTATCTGAATTGGTCAGGTATTTACCTTTGAATAGTTAAGCGATATACTAGCTTTTAATGGTTCAGACTTCTTAATGGTTCCACACTTAATGATTTAGACCTTTTATGGGTTCAATACTTAATCATTCAGAAATTACCACGCAGCCCCTTAGTTTTGTTTTTTATGAAAATTTGTTGTGTTAGTTATGTTACATTAGTTACACCTTACTTATTAGAGGGCGTATGTTTAGTCAACTTCATAAAAAAAGTAAACAATAGTTAATTATAAACATTTGTCCAGTTATCATTGATTCTTTTATGACAAGAGCATTGGGCATGGTAATGGTCACACTTAAAGAGTTATAACACAATCTTAAAACAATACTTAAAAGGGTCTTATCCGACTAATAATGTAAATTCGAGTAGCCATAAGAGCATTTCCACTCGGGCTCCTCATAACCACTGTCACGTTAGCTTGCCCGACTTCTTTTCCCTTGTACTACAAACCCTTTCTTTACTCTATGGATCACAAGCCCTTGCTCTCTCGTCCTCCTCCTAGATCGTTGACTCTTTTTTCCACGAACATTGTTGCCTCCTCACTCATCCATGCATGCTATATCTCTATTCTATCCAACCTTCTCTCCTATAAATTGAGATCTATGGTGGTTGACGGACCCATTAGAGATGCTACAACAGATTGTGTACCCCATGTAGAGTTTTTAGTTGGCGTAGAGGCATTCGAATTGTTTTGAGGTGGATTTAGAGGTGGTAATTATGTTTTTGGTAGCCCGTAAAAAAGATTTTACTTCCTTAATGTGTACATCATGGATTTAAATCTTTATATAAATTTAACTATAGAAATAATGCTCTTTGATTGCACTTAGAATGAAAAAGATTTATCGGATTGCATATCTTTATCCATAACATCAATGCTGAAATTCACATTTCAATGTTAAACCAAGTAGCACAAAAGTGCAAACTATTCAACCACACTACTTTGATAAGAGACATAAACCCAAAGAATGATATGTTCCCCAATACTAGGGGATACTGTGATATAAATAGTACAGGGACTAGTTATGTAGTTTTCTATATTTTCAAGTTAGTATTGAAACATTGTCTAGTATTAATAGTTTGTTAATACTCGTTTAGAAGTTAGTTGCATTCTTGACTTTTGAAAGTCAGAGTTTTCTTCTTCTTGTAATCGTTGAAGCATTGAGTGATAATCGTTGTTTTTCTTTCAATTGATTGTGAATTGTTCTAATTTCTTTGGTGTGGATTCTCTATTGTTTTCTACAATTGGTATCAGAGCCTCATTCGGCTCAAATTGCAAAGATTCAGGAGAAAATTCAAGACGATTGAAGGATGGTATCAACAAAGTTCGAGATCGAAAAGTTTGATGGGAAGAACGATTTCGGGTTATGGAGGCTTAAGATGCGAGCGTTGTTAGTACATCAAGGTGTGGTGGATGCGCTCAAAGGGGAGACTAGCTTGCCTGCAACTCTCTCAGACAAGGAGAAGAAGGACATCTTAGAGAAGGCTCATAGCGCGATCATCCTCAGTCTAGGGGATCGAGTCTTGAGGGAAGTCTCTAAGGAAACGACTGCAGCGGGAGTTTGGACTAAACTCGAAGGCCTATACATGACAAAGTCATTGGCGAACAGGCTTTATCTCAAGAAACGTTTGTATACTTTCCAAATGGCTCCTGGGAAAACAATTGATGATCATGTGGATGAGTTTAATAAACTAGTCCTCGATCTTGAAAATATAGAGGTAGTATTAGAAGATGAAGACCAGGCAATCATCTTCTTAGCATCCCTGCCTCAGACCTACGGGCACTTTGTAGATACGCTGATGTATGGAAGAGAATCTCTATCGATGGAGGAGGTTCTTGCAGCGGTAAATTCAAAAGAACTAAAGCGCAGGTCCGATGTAAAAGAGGAGTCTAGTGATGGCCTGTTTGTAAGGGGGAGATCAGAGACAAGAACACCCAAATTCAAAGCTGGTGCTAGGTCAAAATCAAAGAACAAACGAAGGTGCTACATCTGCAATTCAGATAAGCATCTTAAAAGAGATTGTCCGGATAAAAGAAAAAGGCAATCAGACTCGCACCAGCAGAGAAACCAAGGTAACATATCGGTTGATGGAAGCACTGATGGCTATGAAAGTGCTGAAGTCTTGACTGTGTCCAAAGAGAGTTCTACTCAAGAATGGATAATGGACTCGGGGTGCTCGTATCACATGACACCATGTAAGGATTGTTTCTCTGACCTCAAGTTGACAAACCTTGGTACAGTTCAACTGGGTGATAATCGGCCGTGTATGATTCAAGGTATTGGCTCTGTCTCATTTAAACTTGAAAATGGGGTAGAGTTAATTCTTGAACAAGTGAGATATATTCCTGATCTTAAAAGGAATCTAATCTCGCTTGGAACCTTTGAAAGCAAAGGTTATGCAGTTAGCTTGAAAAATGGCAAAGTGAAAGTCATAAAAGGATCATTAGTGATGATGTCTGGTTCAAGGAAGGCCAATAACATTTATGTGTTAGATGGAAGTGCAGTGATGGGCTCAGCCACAGTTGTTGAACAAAGTGGCTTGACCCCTGCACTACTTTGGCATAAACGTTTTGGCCACATAAGTGATCAGGGTCTAATGGAGCTTAAAAGACAACAGGTCATTGAGGATATGCATGATTGTAATGTTGGTTTTTGTGAACACTGTGTACTGGGGAAGGCTACCAGGGTAAGGTTTGGAAAGGGTGTGCATTATACCAATGAAGTTCTTGAGTATGTCCATGCAGATTTGTGGGGACCTGCACAAACTAGTTCAATAGGTGGAGCTAGATATTTCTTGTCCATAATTGATGAACATTCCTGTAGGGTTTGGGTCTTCATCCTCAAACATAAGGATGAAACCTTTACCAAGTTCAAGGAATGGAAAAATTTGGTAGAAACACAGACAGGCAAAAGGGTCAAACGGCTAAGAACAGATAATGGAATGGAATTTTGTGGTGGAGTGTTCAATAGTTTTTGTAAAGAACATGGAATTGGAAGGCACTTGACTGTGCCTGGGACCCCACAACAGAATGGATTGGCAGAAAGAATGAACAGAACACTTCTTAATAAGGTTAGGTGTTTATTATCTGATTCAGGAATGCCAAAATCTTTTTGGGCAGAAGCTGTGACCACAGCTGCATACCTTGTGAACAGATCCCCCTCATCAGCAATCAACATGAAGACCCCAATGGAGATCTGGACAGGTGTCAAACCTGATTGTGATCACTTAAGGGTCTTTGGGTCACTTGCTTATGCTTGTGTGAAGCAAACCAAGCTTGACCCAAGGGCACAAAAATGCATCATGTTAGGGTACCCTGAAGGTGTTAAAGGTTACAGACTATGGAGGGTGGATGATATAAGCCCCAAGATCATAGTGAGCAGAGATGTAACTTTTAGGGAAGATCAAGTGTACAAAGATGTGTTCAATAGAGACAAGGAACGTGCTGATCAGTGTACAGACCAGCAAGTTCACATTGAGGTGGAGCCTCAGTCTGTGTCCAATGAAACTCATGAAGTTGGTGAGAGCTCCCATTCAGCACAGGGTTCTCAACTTAGGCAAACAGTGATTCCTGCTAGGTACAGGACTGACTCTGACATCTCAGCATTTGTTTTTACAGCAGCTGAGAATGATAGCATCTTAGAGCCATTGTCATATCAAGATGCTATGAGGTCAGCTAATAAAGACAAATGGATGCAGGCTGTGACAGAAGAAATGGATTCTTTATATAAGAATGGTACTTGGGAGTTGGTGGATAGACCAAGGGATCAAAGGGTTGTGGACTGCAAATGGCTTTATAAACTTAAAGAAGGCATTGATAGCACAGATCCCCCCAGGTTCAAGGCTAGATTAGTAGCCAGGGGCTTTACTCAAGTAGCCGGTGTTGATTATAATAAGGTGTTTTCACCAGTGGTTAAACACTCTTCCATCCGGGTTATTCTCTCTATGGTTGCTTCTCAAGATATGGAGCTTGATCAACTAGATGTTAAGACTGCTTTTTTACATGGTAGTCTAGAAGAAAACATATACATG
Source organism: Flaveria linearis (assembly GCA_024085815.1). NCBI lineage: Eukaryota > Viridiplantae > Streptophyta > Magnoliopsida > Asterales > Asteraceae > Flaveria > Flaveria linearis. The sequence continues at coordinate 3,268,969 of CM044014.1, read as the reverse complement.
AAACAACCAATTGGTTTTGAGGAATCAAGGAAGGAGGATAAGGTGTGTTTGTTGAAGAAATCACTTTATGGTTTAAAGCAGTCACCTAGGTGCTGGTATAAGAGGTTTGATGACTACATGTTGAGTCAATGTTTCAAGAGGAGCAGCTATGATAGTTGTGTGTACTATAGAGAGTACAAGACAAACAAATATGTTTATTTGTTGTTATATGTTGATGATATGCTGGTGTGTTGTGATGATTCAAGGGAAATAGAGTCTACCAAGCTTATGTTGAAGAATGAATTTGAGATGAAGGATCTTGGTCCTGCTCGGAAGATATTGGGTATGGAAATCTCCGAGACAGAATTAACAAAAGACTGTTCTTGAATCAACAGACATATCTATCTAAAGTGTTGTTAAAGTTTTCAATGAATGATAGTAAGTCTGTTACAACACCTTTAGCTCAACATTTCAAGCTTTCATCTAAAGATTCACCTCATGAATATGAAGAAATAGAACAGATGAAGAAAGTTCCTTATTCAAGTGCTGTGGGAAGTTTAATGTACTTAATGGTGTGCACCAGGCCTGATATCAGTTATGTTGTGAGTATAGTTAGCAAGTACTTGTCAAATCCTGGTAAAATGCATTGGAGTGCAGTTAAATGGATTTTTCGTTATCTTAATGGAACTAAAAATCTGGGATTGATTTTTGGTTGTTATCAAGAGTCAGATTGTAAAGTTTTGGGCTATGTTGATGCTGACTTTGCTAAAGATTTAGATAAAGGAAGATCTACAACTGGTTATGCTTTTAAAGTGCTTGGAGGATTGGTAAGTTGGAAAGCAACTTTGCAGCATGTAGTTGTTTTATCAACCACAGAGGCAGAGTATATTGCACTCACAGAAGCTGTGAAAGAAGCTTTATGGTTGAAAGGATTTGTTACTGAATTGGGTGTGAATTTGATTGAAGCTTTAGTGCTGTGTGATAATCAAGGAGCAGTTTGTCTCTCCAAGAATCAAGTTTATCATGAAAGAACTAAACATATTAATGTTCGGTTGCATTTCATTAGAGAAGTAATTCAGTCTAATGAGGTAAGGGTTGATAGAGTTGATATTGAGGAAAATGCAGCTGACATTATGACCAAAGTTGTGCCTGGTTCAAAGTTCAATAAGTGTTTGAATATTCTGAACATTGGTTGATTTTACTAGTCATGTACTAAGGTGGAGATTGTGATATAAATAGTACAGGGACTAGTTATGTAGTTTTCTATATTTTCAAGTTAGTATTGAAACATTGTCTAGTATTAATAGTTTGTTAATACTCGTTTAGAAGTTAGTTGCATTCTTGACTTTTGAAAGTCAGAGTTTTCTTCTTCTTGTAATCGTTGAAGCATTGAGTGATAATCGTTGTTTTTCTTTCAATTGATTGTGAATTGTTCTAATTTCTTTAGTGTGGATTCTCTATTGTTTTCTACAGATACCGTCACGATGGTTAGGGAATTCAACCCATATCACATAAAGGCCATTATTCGGAAGTTCATTGGTCATACAACTAGCATGTATCTGTTTAGCAACAAGTATGTTCCCCTTATCAATTCAATTCAAATATGACCTTAAGGCATAGTATATAGAATATATGCGTGGATACATAGAATTATATAAATGGTGTTAAAATTTAAGTTTTTACAATTCCTTTACAAATCTTTTGATTAAAAATCATTTCGATTCATGAATATTTAAGACTTTCGAAACCTTCGATGACCAATTACCTGAACAATTTTCAGTTTAGCCAATATTGGTTGTTACGTCCAATATGATTTTGTATAGATTTGAATCCTTGACGATGATGATGTCAAATTGCGACTAAAGCAACCTATTACATTTAATGACGTCTATCTTTTGTAAAATTTGGATGAATCTATGACGTACGGTATGGTTGTGGATATTTAATTGGGTGTAAAGTTTGGTTCGATTTGTATGTATTTCAGATATAACATGCTTATGTGACGAATTTGTTACTCGCAAAAAGGATTATGTTTAAAAGAGATTCCATTTGTTAGGGATAAATTTTACAAGAACTAAAATCAAATTATATTATTTTACGTGAATATTTTATCAATAATTTTCAAATATGAATTTCCAATTAGAATTAGAATTAAAATTAAATAATTTTCTTTTGTTGTAATTAACTTTTTTAAAGAGGTTATGAAGTAGGTCACGTGACGCCGGAGGGTCGGCTTTGTTAATTTATCGGTCAAGCCTGTTTACCCTGCAAATCACTTTTGCTTTGACCCAATTAATTAATCAGCCATCAAATTATTTTCATTATAGCTTCTTTTTAACGACGAACACGTATCCTCCAGTGAAATCTATTTTACTATTAAAATTATAACACCTACAATTTACATGATTTAAACTCAAAACTTTTTGATTGAAGTATACACTACTTTAAGTCTTTACCATCAAAATGTAACTACTATCTAAGATATTACTCTGTTTTATTAGAAATAGAAATTAAAAAAAATATCTACTGTAATACGTGGGATACGCATATTACTAAATTAATAAAATATGATATTATATCCTAGTTATGTAGTGTTAACATTAAGAACATTAGTTATCGTTAGATAAAATTTAAATCAACCAATACAAATGATCTCATATTAAGCTAAAACGCATGACGTCTTTTATTCCATCGATGTTCACGCATGCACCACATCAGTGTTTACATTCTCTGGTATCTTGTCACTAACAATTTAGGTGGTCAAATTATAAAGAAATAACAACTTTAATGGAAATTTGATTAGTCGAAGATCAACGAACCTCTGAAGCCCTTTAGTTTCGGGTGTAGCACAATGCTGCGAAATTTTCATTAAGCAAGATATTTATTTACGAAAAGTGAATTTTAGAAACATTTAAAAGTTTGATTTTGGATTGGTTAACACAACTATAAATAATTTCAAAACATATAAAAGTTAATTGTCTTTTTGTCTTCTCTTCATCTTCAATTATATTTAGAAAGCTTATTTAATTGTTAAAATTGCTACTCATTGACTAAAGTAATTGATACTCAAACTTGATATTACTAACTTTATTTTCGTTGTCAAAAATAGTCTTATAAATATAATTATCAAAGATTTACATTTTTCCACACTCAATTCACGCACAATTATAACTGCGAAAGAAATGATAAACATACAGATGAAACCGAGTGAAAATCAAATATAAATACATGATTATTATGCTACTAACATAGTCACTGAGAAAGAAAGTAAAGTTAAAAGTATATTAGTGAAATTGATAGTGTGAATTAGTAGCAAACAATTGATCATAATTTTACTTATTAAATCAAATTGGCTTTGATTTTATATAGTGTGTTGTGGGCTTATTATTTAATAAATGAGAAGTGAGAGAATTTTTTTTAAAATAACCATTTTGGTAAATAATTTTCAAATCACCCATTGTCATAAATAATTTTTACACCAACACTATTTAAAAAAAAAAACTAGTATGATGTCTTGTTTTTATTAAAGATATCGAAGTAGTAAAGTAAATTAACAAACTGTTTTAAAATAATCAACTTATTAGATGACATAAATGATTATATTTAATAATACTTTAAAAACTCTAACAAAAAGAAGGTGTTAGAGTTATTAACTTTATTAAATTTTAACCCACTTAAAGTGGGGATATTCACACCAGGGACAACGTGGTGACTTATGGGAGGCAACATTGATTTTGGCGTCTTTTATAAATGGTGTTACACTCTTCTATGCATTGCATCTGACCCCTTTCAATTTTTATTTATTTCTTTGGCTTTAAAATCATTTTCTAAAATTAAAAAAAACTTTTAACTACTAATTAGATCACTCACGGACCATCGAACCATCCGATTATCGTCTTTACTTAATACGTAACCCGAGACTACCATCAGAAGAAAACTCACCATAAACGAGAGAAGCCCCCATTTTTTATAACAGTAAAACTTGAACATCATACCTCTTTGTGTTTTAATGAAGTTTTGGGGTTCGTCACCTCTATCATTTAAGTTAATGATCACTGGTACTATTAAATTACTTTAACAAAAAAATATATGTACCACATGTTAAAGTTTAAGCCACATAACTAATTTTAGATAGTACTATGAAAACCACATAAAAGTATGTAATAATCAAATTAAATACAATCACATAAAGTACGAGAAATAATTATATACGTTCAAAGAATTGTCTTTTGTATCACTCCGTGGCGGCATATATAAGTGCTTATGCCCTTCTTGTTGTTCTCTTTTTGTTAAAATTAATTAGGTATTAAACATATCTTATATAAGTGTTTAGTCATTTTAAAAATAATTTAAAAAACATGAAGTAGTACTTTTTGCTTCAAAACCTATAAGAAGATTAACATCGATCGACATTTACGTTGTGTGGATAAACGAAATAATTAGAAGACATCGTTTAAAGATTAATGGACCATGAACATCTTACAGTGTAGCCGTTTTAATTATTTTGTTAGGTTTAATGCGATTTAATTCGGTGTTTGAAATTATTAATAAAAAAGAGGTTTAGATACAAAGTGTATTTTTGTTAAAAATGTGAAAAGACGGAATGAGTTAAAAAAATCACAAAAAAATATATTTCATAATCTAAATTGAATTTCAAAAAAGTAAACCCAAGCTTTTGTTCCCCTAGCCGTCCTCACTAAGAAAAAAAATAAATGAAAAATTAAAAAAATAAAAAAATTAACTGTTTTTATTATGTCATTTATGAAAGACACAATGACGTTGTTATGTCACTATGAAAAACACAATGACGTCATTGTATCATAAAAAGACACAATGAATTTTTTTTTATTTTTTTCTGAAAAAAGACGACGAGAGGAACAGAGACTCCGAAGTACTTTTTTGAAATTCGATTTAGATTATGAGATATAATTTTTTGTGACTTTTTTAAGCTCATTGTGTCTTCTCATACTTTTTTTTTGAACGGCCAACGAAACGTTTATTAAATAAATCTAGCAGGGAGCTAGATCAATATTACAGCATCATGTTTGGAAAAAACAGAAATTACAATCCCATATTTGAAAGATCAAATTTACACCACTCACTCCACGTCACCATTTTTACTTTTGCACGATTCCGAATCCAAATGAAGGCGTGTGTTTTAACATCCTCAAATACCGCTTTCAAAGGGACGAAGTTGTTGTTGAAGATGTAGTTGTTTCGAGCATTCCATATACACCACATCGTCGTCATGATTATAGTTAGCACCACCTTTTTCCTCTTTTTCGAACCATTGATTCTCAAATGGATCTGCAGTAAATCCCGCACATCGAAGGCGAAAAAAAGGACAGATGTTACACCAACCAGCGATCAACTCCCAATGAGATTGTGCGAACCGGCATGCAACTAAAACATGGGCTGCAGTCTCCACAAAATATGCAGTCGGACGGGCCAACATTAACGTTCCGATAAGCTAACGAATTCCGCGAGGGGATACGTTCCATTTCCGCTCTCCAAGCAAAGAAATTCACCTTCTTAGGTATCCAATTGTTCCAGTCTAGAATGAAGGTTGGTGTATTTGAGTTGGTCTCTTGAATCTTGAGTTTTAGACTTGCGGTTGAGAATGCCCCAGATGTATCCAATGACCAGTTCCAGCAATCCGCTTTTTGTGATAAAGAGACGGACGATAATAATTTTGTCAGTTTATGCAGCTCAGTTATCTCCGGTTCCGATGATGGAGGCTTCTTCCAGAAAAATTGTAAAGATACCTCACCCGAGTTCATTTGGAATCTCTCAGCGATGGTGCAAGTTTTTGACTTTTCTAAAGCAAACAAAGATGGAAAGTTCACAAGCAGAGGTTCATCATCTACCCACCTATCAATCCAAAACATAATGTTACGCCCTGATCCAGGAATACCTTTAAAAAATTTAAAGATGCCAATGCCAAGGTTGTTTAGGGTAATGGAAATATTGTATATTTGCTTCCACGGTCCTGGGTTGGATAACCGTATAGGGATGATATTCCAGGACCTGGAATTATGGTGTAAGGACCATATTATCTTTCTCCACAATGCATTAGGTTCCACCTTGAATCTCCACCACCATTTTGCCATCATTACTAAGTTTGTGTCTTTTAGCGAACTAAGGCCAATCCCACCAAATTCTTTCTTTTTTATTATCCGTTCCCACGAGACCCAATTGATTTTTTTTTATCCGACAATCCTCCCCATAAGAATGTTCTTCTCATGCTTTCAAGAGAGTTTAGTACATTTGCAGGAGCCCTATAAAGCGAGAAGTAGTATGTGGGTAAGGCGTTAAGGACCGCATTTATCAACACTATCCGTCCACCAAATGATAGCATCTTTGCCTTCCATCTTGACAATCTACTTTGAAACATATCTAGAATTGGCTTCTAGCCTTTTAAGCGGTTCATGTTTGCTCCAACCTGTAGCCCAAGGTACTTGAACGGAAAGGAGCCGGTCCTACAATGGAGGATATCAGCCAGCCATTCAGTAACCGAAGGATCCATACATATCCCATATAATTTGCTTTTGAGAGGATTAATTTTCAGGCCTGATATCAAATGAAAGCGTCTCAAAATTCTATTTAAATTTTTGATGTTGGAAGCAGTCCCTCGGCTAAAAACACTACGTCATCCGCATATAGGAAATGAGAAAACCATGGTCCGTCAATGTTGCATGTGATACCCCTGAATAATCCGATTCCTTCTGCTTGCTTCATAATGCCTGATAGAGCTTCCATGGCAATAATAAACAAAAATGGTGATAATAGGTCACCCTGTCTCAAGCCCCTGGATAAAGTGAACTCCTCAGTGCGAGAACCATTGACCAAGACTGATGCCCGAGCTGTTGAAAGGATAGCCATTATCCATCTTCTCCATTTCAGTGGAAATGACATTTGCTCCATGATGGAATCTAAAAATTCCCAGCTTAGTGTATCAAAAGCTTTTTCCATGTCCACTTTTATGATGACACCTGCCAACTTAGATTTCTTCATCCACGAAACTGGTTCATTAAGTATAAGGGGGCCATCTAGTATGCTACGGTCCGAAATGAAAGCAGATTGCTCCTCAGAGATTAAGCTCGGGATGACTCTCTTTAGTCGGGCAACTAGAACTTTGGATATAATTTTATTGATGCACCCAATGAGGCTGATTGGCCGGAAATCAGAGCAAATGGTGGGATCCTTTATCTTTGGAATTAAAGCTATGAACGAGGATGTGCAGCCTTGGGAGATAGAATCGGTGTCATAAAATCCGTTTAGTAGTTCCACTATGTCTGATTGTAGCCAGGCCCAACACTTTTTTATAAAGTTAAAATTAAACCTGTCGGGTTCAGGGGCTTTGTTGCCATCGCAATCCCAAACAACATTTTTTATTTCCGATAAAGAAAATGGAGAGATGAGAGTTTCAGCTTCTGTAGATGTAAGTTTCGAAAGGTTCGGACAAGTGAAGGTTGGTCTTGTCCTTATCGGTTCCGCGAATTTTCTTGAAAAGAAATCTACCATTTTTTCTTTTATCACCCCCGGTGTCGTGATCCAGTGATTGTCTATCATCAGCCCATTGATCCGGTTACTGCTGGTGTTAGCATTAATAATACCATGGAAGAAGCTGGTATTCTCGTCTCCCTCCAAGGCCCATTTTGCACGTGATTTTTGATGCATATCCATCTGTTTAATTCGATCATGTTCCAAGATAAGCTTTTTGCATTCACTTCTCTCCACCAGTTCTTGTTCAGTCAGAGGCCTGGATTCTACAATTAACTCCAACTATTCGAGGCGTGATTTCAAATTATGATGTTGCCCTTCATTTCTCTGTTTGTACCTTGCCATCCAATCCTTTATTTTTTTCTTGATTCATTTTAGTTTTGTGGCAAGTTTCTGATCTGGGGGGCCATAGAATCGGAACTCTTTACATTGGATTTTAATAAAAACCATTTACTCTGGTAATTCTAACCAAGAGTTATATATTTTAAATGGAATGGGGCCAAAATCACATGAAGAAGAGGATAAAATGATGGGGGAATGATCAGAGAATTCCCTGGGTAAGGCGAGCACTGCAGTAGTGGGCCAAGTATTCATAAATTCTTGGCATACAAGGAATCTGTCAAGTTTGCTGAGTTTTTGCCCATTATCTGACATGTATGTGAATTGTCTGCCTCCCATGTTATACTCGGATAGTTCAGTGTTTTGTATGAAACTGTTGAAAGCATTTGCATTGGCAGCCACAAAATCAGAGTTGACTCTTTCATTCGGGTATCGAACATCATTAAAATCACCCATGATAATCCAGAGACCCAACTATGAGTTTTTTATCTGAATAATCTCGGACCAGAGATTCCTGCGCGCTAGAGGGTCGTTCGGGGCATATACGTTGATAATGTTTACCAATATGTTTTTGTTCCGCAAACACCCAACTATAACAAGAAAGTGTTGTTTCTTGAGAGGCTTAAGCCTGATGAAAACGGACGGATCCCACATACAAAGAAGGCCTCCTGATTTACCATGTGCATCAACCACTTCAAAATCAAATTTCTTGTTACCCCAGAACCTATTAAGCTTTTTATTATGGTTGTGATTTTTTTTAGTTTCTTGAATTGAGATGAAATGGACACCATGTGAGGTTTTTATCCCTCTAATCTAGTTGGCTTTCCGAAGATCCCCAACCCCCCTTAGATTAACAGATAAGTAGTTCATTTTGGAACATGTGATTCACCTTCACCATTGATTAGTTCCTTCACCTGGTCCCAGAACCCCGTTAAATCCACGCCAATGCAAGCTCCAACTCGTATAGTTTCTTCAATGTCCGTATTTATGTCTTCTGGTGGGTGTTGTTGAGTGGGTTTGTTGTTAATGCCCGACCCCAACGTCATACCTGGGTACTCTAATTCCTTTCCCCCCTTTCGGTGTGCACGCCATCTTTGAATGTTGGATTGGGTGCGGCTGATATTGTTCCTGACTGAGTTTGATTATCATCAACCGATTGGTTTTGGTAAATCTGGTTTTGATTGTCTTCGTTCTCCATCTGGGTGTTAACTAAGGGTGGGTTGTTTAGGTCAGGGAATGATGTAGAAGGAGGAGTGATTAGGGGTGAGTAAGCTGGTGGATCAGAAGGTGGGTGTGAATTGTTCGAGGCTGAGAAAGGGCTATGGCTTCTTCTGGGCCGTTTCCTTGATTTTTTTTGTGGGCCATCTGATACATACATGTTGTCCACTGTGTAGTTTGCTACACCTAACTAGTCAGTACTACTTGATTTTATAGAAAAACCACATGTTGGGCATACTTTCTTGTGACTTACAGCTAACTATGCCAAGGGACCTCCACATGTGCACAAGTAAGTGATACTTAACGATTTATATTGAGAAATTAGGTTTGATGCACAATTAAATTCGTTTAAAAGCTTCTTTTATTCAAAATATTCTCAATTTTTCTGAATTTTAAATTTTAATCACCTCATCCCCACACTTAAAATATATTGTCCCCAATGTAAAATGAGTTTATTAAAACCTTAGTTCCCCCCAAATGCAAGGCTAAATACCTAATCATGGTGCTATGCATACCGAGACTCAACATTAACTAAAATTTAATTTAAACACATTCCCAAAACTAATAAGTTTGTTACACCACCAAGTACATAAACAAATGAAAAAAAAACAAAAACACCACACAAACCAAACAAATAAGATGAGTAGAGAGTACATAGCTGATCAGTAGGACATCCATGTGCGTCCCCACACTTGAGTGTTTGCATCTTGTGTTTGAACTGAAACACTGTACGTACATGCGAAACACGAAATAAAGATTAAAAAATAAAATAAAATACAATAAAATTTCTAAACTCGCTTTCGTAGGAATCACGGTTGCATTTAGCGTATGTAACAAGCCTTTTAAACCCCTCGGTTGGTCCGAGTGGACAAGTGAAGTCTCGTGAGGGTTTCTAGTGAACATACCCACAAAGTTCTCCGAGTTGCCTCTCGGAAAGCGCTAAGTTTTAGGTCTTCAGCTAGACCGTACCTGATATAGTCATGGTGGTTTAAGTGAACATTTCCCTACTGAATTCCCAACAAACGCTCGGTAGTTGACATGCCATTTCAATAATAGTTTCCCACTAATTGACATGTAAGCAAAGTAGTTGTTACGAAGCCACTTATTAAAACCTTGTCCAACGTATATTGGTGTTACCTTCTTCGTCCTTGTCTTCAAATCTTCTTCCACAACTTTAGTGCTTGGAGTAATAAGCACAGATGAAAGGTCGGGATAAACTTGGACTATTTTAGTCTTTGGCTCCTCTAGAGATGTTATATCTTCAATCAAATTTAAACAATCAGATTCAGGCTCTAGAAGACCCATTACCTCTTCCACCTCATCACTATCAACCACGGTACCTTTGGTCAACTTACATTGTTTTCGTTTAAGTTCGGCCACATCATTAGCAAGTTGGCCAACTTGCTTAACCAATGCCTCGAATGTTTTGTCTCTTAGCTTGTCTTCCTTCTTTATTTCTACCATCATGTTAATGATTGCATCAAGCTTAGAATTCATTGAGTCTTGTGGCTCCTCATATGCCAACTGAGGGTATTTATTATAGTCGTCGTCGCACTCCTCTTGATAACTTGAGAAATGTGGCATCTTAGGTTTATAGTTGGTAAAATTCCTCTCTTGACCATAATGGTAATCCGTGTCTGCATGATAATATTCTTGATAATTTGATGATGGCGGGGGTTCAAAGTATGGATAATATGAGAGTGTATCTTTATCTTCATGGTATGATCTCACATATCCTTTTTGTCGTCTATATTCAAAACACCCTCTCTCCATGTTTCCATATTTGCTCTCAAATAGTGGACAATCTTGAACCCAGTGACAATCACTCCCGTAACAAATACATGGATCGTAATTATCATCATAATCCCAATCCAAATCCATGATTTTACTAAACCCCCCTGTAAAACCAACTAGAATACCAAGGGTAAAGAATATCAAATAAAACAAACTAAGAAAAATAAATATATTTTTTTGGAGTTTTTTAAGTTTTTTAATTTTTTTTAATTTTTTTTAATTTTTGCAACTTAAATAAAAATAAATCAATCAAATCAAATAATACTAAGCGTACTAGCTCCCCGGCAACGGCGCCATTTTGATGACCTGTCGTTGGGGTCATGCAAAAACCTAATTAACCTAGGTAGCTAGGCAAGTCAGGTATCGTATCCACGGGGAGCATGTGGTTAGTGTTACACGATTCATTTGATTATTTAACTAACTAAATAATTAAAATTAAACTATTATCACTTTGACTGTACTTGATAAAAATGATCACTTTAATAAACAAAACAAAAACTTGGACTTGGTTTAGAACTATTAAGATGCAAGAATCATCACCGGGTTTCAGGAGTGTAATTCAATACACGGCTTATGTTTACCTCGTCTTGAAGTCACATAGACATAACTTGTTTATCACATATGTTGAAAGGTAATTACCAACTTGATAACTGATTGTGTAAATTAACTAGTAAACTAACTAATGCCACAATCTAGAAACTTTATTTGTAATCACCAATTGATGATAATAACATAATTATTACTCAATGGTTAACAATGTAAAACTGATAACTTGATGGGCAATAATCAAATCCACTAACACGAATCTTTAGCCAACACATGATTCAAAACACATAAACGAAGAAAAGTTATAAAACAATTAAAGTTTATGTCTTGACAAGGTAAAAGCACAAGCACGCATAATCTAATCATAAACCGTCCACCCGGAGATGATCACGAGTGGTTTAGCCTTACATATTCATCATAATCTCTTCAATCTTTCCTTTATGCATATTAATCCTTGATTGTTTGATGATTAGAGAGGCTTTCAATGGCTCAAAATAGCCCAAAGATGCATTCTTGGGGTTGGAGGCAGGTCTTTTTTCGAAACCCTAATGTTAGGGATTAAATAGGTTTTAAAATTTGAAACAATCCTCAAAATATCGCATTAGACCGTAACTTACGGCCTATAGGCCGTAGGTTACGGCCTACCTTCAACTAGACGGCCAAACCTCCTGTCTTACGGGGTTCATAGACGGACTTAGCACAGGGCCGTAAGTTACGGCCTCAGGCCGTAGCTTACGGCCTCTCTGCAGTTTGCACAGTTTTCTTCATTTTCAGCACCTTTCAAGTCGTAGTCTTGTTATCCTTTGTATCCTTCTTAAATAATGCTCGTTAAGCTTCATTTAACCTACATTTCAAACACGTAACAAAGTAATACCATTCGATACATAAAGTAATATAAAAATGCAATATTATAATACGTGCATGTATATTACCCAATTATCACCATCTTGATTAGGGTCAGAAAGCGTAATAGTAAAAGAATAATTCCAAAATCTGGGCCCTGAACTTGAAAATTTGTTTGGGTCTTTTGGGCCCCACTATTGATTGCAATTTGTTTTCTCGAGAGTGACCCATTGTAGTTCCCATGCACGCATGCAAAAGAGGTTGCCCCATGTGACTTTTGATTTTCTCGTGGGATCCGATCGATCGCCCCTCCAGCAAGGCTGTCATTGCCACTCCGGTCCTGCCGGAACTGACCGTCCTCCATGTCGTCATCACCGATTCTGGATTCTAGCGTGTCGTTGGCACTTGTGGTTTTAGGGGCAGATTCTTCATCTTGGAAAGTTGGAATCCATGAACTCATCTCCTCTGTTATCCAAGCTGGAAATGACGATCCTTTCCAGCTAACTATTGTTTCCTCTTCTATCCGCGGACCATGATTCGTGAGCACGTAGCAAAAACCAGATGAGTTATCTGGGTCATTCCAAGAGAACTCAGATGGCCAGATCACTTTTCCGAACAATTCCCTGATTTTGTCGTATGTTCTGTTACCCCTTAAATGAAAAGGAACACCCAACACTTTTAACCCAGCAATTCGATCAAAAGGAATAGACTGCCCAACCCAAAGAGTAGCAGAAGATAACACAACGGTCCAATCATTCTTTTTTAAAAATGTTTCTGCTACCAAATTGTCTCTGAATACCATCGTCACTTTCAGACCACCCACATAGGATACAGCTGCCTCTTCATAACCAGCCTTTCTCAGCATTATTTTAACGTTGCACAAAGACCTTAAATCTTTTGCTTCCCCAATAACAGATCTATTCTTGCAGTGTTGTGGGTATGGGTCCATGTTTTCTGCCAGGTTGATACATTTTTTTTCTGAATCCGAAGACTTCTTTAAATTTTGGTTAACAACATCCTTGTAAGATTTTCTGCATAGACTTTCTGACCAGGTCTCCTGAATTCATTCATAACCGACGGGTTGTGTTGGGTAGATTTGTATGTCTTACTCCTTTGTTGTTGAACGAAAGGCTGATGGTTCTTGTCGTATTTTGCTATCACGACGTTTACTTTTGCCTCATAGATCGCCATCGTGTTCATATTCTGTAGCATGCTCCTGATATTCCCCGCTCCCTGGTATCTAATAAAGCCGAAGTAGTTACCTCGGTTGTCCTATTTCCTTGCTATGTATGCATCGACAATGTTTCCGTATGGCTGAAACTTCTTCCAGAGTACTGCTCTTGACACTCCACCAGGCAGATTTGAGACAAAGAAAGTTGTGATGTTATCATGAAAGGGTGCTCCACCATAGTCACCATTTCTCTTCTTATGTCTGACTTGGGTCCATCCACCATGGTCACTGCTCCTCTCGTCCACCATTGCCTACTATTAGAAAATTATGAATTCGCCAAGTCAATTAGTTTCTCATACTTTATAGCAAAAATATACTTTGTAAAATAAACTAACCCTAATACACATCTAAGGTGTATTATATTTTAGTAAATAACGACCCTCAACAATTTTAATCATGTTCCGATAATTAATTAAGCACTTTACTCATGCAATTTGGTCAAGTGTATATTATGGCATTAGAGCATTACTAGGCAAATTTAATACCTATATAAAAGAATTTTCTTATAACAATGTATTTTTAATGATAACAATGGTGTCTTTTAAAAGAAAGAAGAATATACATACATATATATATATATATATATAATTAGAATAATTACAGAACCATGTTTTATTTTTAAAACAAAGAACTATTGATTTACATAAATGTAACTTAAGTCTGATGATACTTAAGCTGTTTCACATATGTGTATATCATACATGTATGTAAAACAACTAAATATCATGAGTCTTAACTTAGATATATGTAAATCAATGGTTTATCATTTACATGTATGTAAATCAATGGTTCTTTTGGTTTTGAAAATAAAAATTGGTTTTGTAATGATCCTGATCATATACACACACACACACATATATATACACACACATACATACAACATATATATATATATATATATATATATATATATATATATATAGGGAAGCATTTTATTAATGTAAATAACCACTAAGAACTACGTAAGCAATGGACATAATACCTCGATAAAAATGATAATACTAAAAGATGATGATTTAATTCTATTTTTTTCATCGTTTATTTCACTTTATCACCTCTCTCCGTAATTCTTTTAAAAAAATTATAAAATGTTCATATATGCAATATAATATGGGTGCTTATATGCACATTATCAAAATACTATAGATATCGTGATTTTTTAAAATCCATCTTAAAAGTAGTAAATTTACAAGTATTTTAATATATTTATATAATAAATAATAAAGAGTTAAAGTGATTTTTTCTGGTTTCTTTACAGATTTATGGTTTTCAATTGTATCTCTCTCTCTCTCTATATATATATATATATATTGTTTTCATGTTTTACAAAATATCCTACCACATGCCGTTTTGTTTCCTATTGAATTTGGATTATATCATATCACTTTCTGTTTCGACGAATGTATATGTCATTTTATTGACATAAATTTTAAAGACGAGCTTGTTCTTATGTCTCCTATCTTACGGCACATTCCTATCCAACAGGGGAATAATAGTTGCAAGACAATGGGATCGAGTAGGTTATGAAGATATTTCATACCTCTAAAGATAACTAGAATAGTTATTGATCATGTAGATCCAACTTTGAGAAGCATATTCCGAAAGGAGAAAGATAGGTAACGAATCAAAGCATGAGAGTTGTTATTAACGCCTTAAAATTTGTCTTGTAAAAATAGTACATTCAGTCGTTATAATTTCAAAGGTGTAAACAAGTCGAGCTATACACTTCACCTTGCCCCGTTATAAGCTTTATAAACAAAGCTTAAGCTCTGGCTATGAAGAAATATTCTAGTTCAAATCATGCTTGATATTGACCAATAGTCACTTCATTTACACAGGTATAATTAGTTATCATATGTAACTATAATAATATATAACAGAAAAATTAGAAATAATTCAAACTATGTATTTACTATTGGTCAATATTAATACCAACTAATAATTTAATGAATATTAATCTAACTTTCGATTTTATTACTAATAACATTTACAATCTAATTGTTCGCTAACTTTATTAGTTTTTGATGATGTGGCACGTGATGTGCCATATGACATGACGTATAACATGATTAAAATAAAATATGTATATTATTAAGTTTTTACGTTTCGTTGTCTGCAAGCTACTCAATCGAGACAACAGGTATCGTTGAATAACTTTATAAATTGATCTTATAATTTTTTTTGAATAATATATTTATATTTATATTTGTAATTATGTTCTACGTCACGTGACGAGGCCAATCACGTGACACATCACAAAAAACTAACAGACTTAACAAATAATTAGACTCAGACCATTATTAGTAATAAAATTAAAAGTTGAGATTATTACCGGTCAAATTGTTAGTTGTAATTAATGTTGAGCAATAATTAATGGTTTGTGATTATACATATAATTTTAATAATATTATTATTATTTTCATATATATATTTACTATATAACCAAAGTTATTATATTTATATAAATAGTATGCTCGTAAGCTTAGTCAGGTTTGATATATTAAGTTCAATTTCAGACTCGGATAGACCTAGAATTTGTTTGAGTTTGAGTTATTTGAGTTTTTAGAAATTCAATCTCAAGTTGTTCACGAAAAGCATTGTTTGCCTACACCCCTGATGATTTTTATTAAGCATAAATTTAGCATGTTTCCTTCACGACATTCATTTGTTGATAAACCAATTAAAACTTATGTGTTTCTAAATAAGTTGAAGGAAACATAATCATGAAACAATCTAGGTTAATCAAAACAAAAACAATTGAGAAGTAAACAAGTACACTAGATTCGACAAATGCCAAGGAGGTTCTCTTTGTACCTTAGTTACATTTAACATAATTGCATTGATCTTTGCTTTGTCTTTTCCCAACACATTTTTAATTCATGTAACTTTATAAAAATAACTATAAAAATAGCAATTTGCATAAGTTTTTGATATAGAAGTCAAATTAAGCATCAACCCCAAGCTGGCTGGCTTTGAGCCACTAAATAGGAGAAAATTAATCATTTAATATAACCCAAATTTGTTCCTCTATTCATTGTTTTGTTGGAGTTTGGAGGTTCATATATAAGATAGCTTCCATCAAGGCTTTGAGAATTTCAAGATTTTGTTTTCTTAACATATCTGATATCTGTTTATATTTTTCATTTTATTTATGATTTGAAACTTATGATCCCATAGTGGGTTTCTGAGAGTTAAAAGTTTACATTTATTTTATTAGATGCACTAAGTTTATCTCTCTCAAAAGAATATGAAAATGCCCATGAGAAAGAACAACAATCTATAACTTATTATAGCAATGTTTCTAAAACACAACAAATTGGTTTGGTAGCATCAATAATAAGATTATTTTTTTTTTGAAAATTACTCAGGTTTAAACTTTATTAAACATAGTTAAATGACATCACTCACTCATGAGGCCCATATCAAGAAAACTTTCAATACAATTTAAACCGACCTTTTCATATGAGATACTCCTTTTCAAAAAGCTAAGTCAAGAAGTACGGTCTACCATGTATCGTTGTGCCGAGTCAAACTAAGGTCGCACGACGGGTCTCACCAACTTATTTGGAAGTAGAGTACTTTCAGTACATAAGAGGTACGTTTGGCCAAATGTAATATCGTTTTACAGAAACAAAAGAACAAGTGTTTTACATACACATTAATAAAACAAAACATGTTTGATAAAATATTTTGAATATTGTAAAAATAAAGAAACGGTTATGTGCAGAAAGGACGAGTCAGCAACACCGGTGGGGGAGAGTCAACCTGATTTCTCTGTGCCAATCCGTTACCAACGCCGGTCACCCACCTCGTGACCGCCACGTGCGTCTAACCACGTGACACCCACGTGCCCTCACGAAATTAATTGTTTTAAATTTAAGTGTTCGTGCAATTATATATGCCAAATGTTTTCATTTTTGACATTTTCTAAAAGCAAAGTTATCTCTCATTGTATATTTGTATTGTATTTTGATGAAATTTATAGTGTCTGATTGATTCATATCTATACATTTAATTACTAACTTAATATTTAATGAGCAATATATCTACATGAAAATTTAAAAAGCCTAGATCAAAACATACATTTATTTTCTTTTGTTTTTTGTTTTTTTATTTAAGTTTTACTATTATTGATTGATTCATATGTATACGCTTGTTATATACATTCTTAAGATTTTTTGTCGATATGTCTTTATATGTATCATGCTTGTATATCATATGAGCCATCTATACTGTTGTGTACGTTTAAAGAAGTTTTCTTAAACTTACGTGAATAAAAAGTAATGTTAAGGCTGTTAACTTCTTCTCTTTTTAGTGTATATATATTTGCTTGTATTTTTTTAAGATTTGTTTTCAAGTTTAAGCTGACCTATGCGGTCACATGATAAGACGATGAGTATATGCGTGTATTAAGTAATAGGTAATCTTATTTACTTTTCTGCTTGATTTTAAACTAAAACAGCAACAAGATTTACACACTCATGTGATGCCTTTAATAAAAACATTAAAGTTTGTTAGATCAAAAGCTAAATTCTAAAGAACTTTAGAAGAGAACTAAAAAATCAACAAAATATAGAGATATTATACATGCTGAATTTAAGGATGAGATCGGTACCATACCGGCACCGAATCAGTACTGTACCGAAAAATTATTGATACCAATAATAGTTAAAAGTGTGAACCGAATACCGTACCGCTTGGCCGGTTTGATACCGATCGGTACCGGTACAATTGAATATACAGAAACCGAATGTACCGAATACCAAAAACCTAAAAGAATGGATGCCGGTACTGGTGCCAATTATGTTCGGTCGGTACCGGTTTGACGTATTTCTACATCTCTCCTTCAAAAATAGATATTATGATTTTCATAAATGGTTACTTAAGAAATACACCAAATGTATTTGAAACTGTTTGACTCATGTTGCAGTTAAAGTAGCATTATAATTTAACTAAGAAAATTTAAATTCTAGGCAGGGAACACAAATCTACTTACATACGCTTGGAATGTAGCTCAAAGTTACATTAAATGTTGAACAATTTATCCGGTATTATTTTTCATCTATTTTGTTTTTATAAAAGAAACCGACTTAAAAAATAGAGGTTTTGTTATAATTTGAAAATGCAACTTTTTTTTATCGAATAAACAACTACCACACAGTCCACTGAGATAATGGATGGGTAAATCACAATAATAATACACAAGGTTTATTCGTGAAAAGAAATTCTTAATGTCGAATTTAATTATGTTTTAAACAATGTGATTACTAATTAATTAATAGTTAACCTGATTTTATGGGGTCCAGGCTCCTTTTCTCCAACTCGTGTGCACGACCCCTCTAATTAATGTTTCTTTTATATGGTTTACACATGGTTATATATTACTTTAATAGGTTTTAAAACTAATTGCAGAAATTTATTGATTAAAATATTTAAAAGTAGAATTAAAAGCAGACCTAAAGCTATAATTATGAAATTAAATCGGTAGTTTGGATAGTAAAAGCCACCGTTCATGCCACTTCTGTTTATTAGATAGATTTGCACTCACGTGACATGATATAATAAACAGAAAAGTTATATGATTATCACCAAAAAAAAAAAAAATCATTTGCGACTAGTTTTAGTGGTCGCTAATACCCTCCTTGTAACTGATTTTTCAACAATATTTTACTACGAATAATTTTCGTGACCAATTTTAACTACCCGAGTGTTTCACGATCGACAACGGACCAAGGTTTCCGCAACGGATCGAATAACTCAATAAGGACTTTCTCACGGCTGAAAACACGACAGGAAAATATATGATCGGACATATTTGCGACCGAAAACTCTTAAAACCGAAAGTATAACATGAGCCTTTGCGACAGAATTTTCTGTCGCAGGTTGCTTGCAAACATTTGCTAGAGTTTTCTAAAACTTCTTTTTTCCACCAAATTTCAGTTGTTAATTTCCACTTCTTTTCTAGTAGTGTAGTCTCGCTTGTATTGATAAACTAAAGTTTATAACTATTTTTTATTATTAATGTTCTGATTTTCCAAAGCTAAAAACTACCAAGTTTAGAGCAACAAATTTAATATTAAACAAAGTTTACACTTCTATTGATAAAAGTAACATTTTCTGTCTTATTAGAATTTTGAGCACGCACTTTTACATAACAACTCAACACGTACATTTAGAAATTTACCATGAGATGAACAAACAATATATTTTAAAGGCACGAGTCATGACTCAGGCGAAAAGATGGAACCCATAGGGTAGGTGTGTCATAAACTCGTGCTCTTATACTATTTTATTTTTATAGTTTCAGTCATACTGATTATGCGGGTCGGGTTTTATTTTATGGGAAATGAAATTCTTATTCGGATCTTTTGTGTTTTTCTAGTTTGGCTTTACCTAAAATGTTTCTACTCGGTGGTGGTAGTTATAGCTTGGTAGTACCAACATGAGCAACAATGCAAACAATGTACAATGTGAAACGTGTAAAATGTACATTTTGTATTTTTGTTAGACATATAAAGTGTGTATTACCAAGCAACAATGCAACAATGTGAAACGCGTTAAGGGGTTTGTGTTGAAATTATATTAGTATAATATCAATTCATATTCTAAATCCTAGTTATAAGTTTATTTACACAATTCTTGTGGATGTCAGGTGTTGTGAAGTTCAAGGGTGAATGTGTCATTAGCTAAAGTTCAAGGGGCTGTTCGTGTCAAGGCTGGAAGATTGATGGCTGTTCGTGAACAAGGCTGGAAGCTGCTGGAAGCTGGATGGCATATATATGCAGCTGTATTGTACGGTTAGGGTTATCACCCTTTGCACTTCATTTTCACTTTCATACGATCAGTTGTACTTCATCTTCAACCCTTTCTAGGGTTTGTTCATATCTGGTAGAAAGATCTTGTTCTAGATGATTCTTTGTACTAGAACTCATAGATTTGTATCAGTTCTATTGGTTAGATTCTCTGGTTGTATTGGGTTTTGTTCATCAGACGAAATAGTTATTTTTGTATAAAACATTTCTTTGTAATCAAAGATTCAAGAGTTTTATGGATGATAGATATCTTTGTTTTCAACATGGTATCAGAGCCTCGTGCTCTATGCCCTTTCTACAAATAAACTCTTGAGCGATTGTAAAATCAGAAAACCCTAATTTCGTCTGTTTGGGCTAAATCCTGGGTTGCTGTGGTGATAATCAAGTAAGGCCTCATTCCGTCTGATCTTACATCTGTGACCGAAGTTTTCTTCCGGTGTTGCAGATCGATCATCTGCTAAAGTGCCTTTGTACTTCTCCCACTGTAAGGTTTCTTGTTCCCTCCTGTCTCGTAGCAAGTCCCTTCACAGGGAGTTTCTGTTAAGGACAGGAATCAACTGCCCCCTGTGTTAACACTTGGACTATGAGCAGGGCCTCTTGTGTGGTTTAATTCTCTGTTAGTTTCAAATAATCTTTCGATTCTTTGTGATATCTGTGATATCTGTGTTCTTCACTGTTTGTTAAATTCCGCTTGCGCTTCTGTGTGATATTGTCTATCACTGCCCCCTTTTCCACTTGGCCAGTCAACAAATTGACCGGGTATCTGGTTGGTAAAAGGGATCTTGTGCAGTGTTATGTGTGCTTGTTAATACTGGTTGAACTGTGATTATATTGGTTATTCTTTTATGTAATTGGATTGTACTATGGCTGATGATAAGAAATCTGGAGATGATACCTTCTCTAGTGATGGTAGCATTCCCCCTGTTCTTGATTCACAGATAAGTAAACTTGACTTTGGTAATCCCCTATATCTCCATGCAAGTGATACTAGTAATATCTCTGTTATCTCAATAAAACTAAAAGGCACTGACAATTACTCTGTATGGGCAAATGCTATGCAACTTGCTCTTAATGTAAAAAATAAGATAGGTTTCATAGATGGCTCGTGCCTTAAACCTGAAAATGATGAGTTAGGAAAACAATGGGATAGATGCAACTTTGTAGTGTTATCATGGATCTTAAATTCCATATCAGAAGATCTTTACGTTAGTCAAATTTTCTCAAAAGATGCCTCTGCAGTCTGGCAAGAGTTAAAAGAAACATATGACAAAGTGGATGGATCAGTTGTGTTTAACCTGTACCAAAACATTAATTCTCTGACCCAGAATGGGTCATCTATATCGGACTATTATCACAAACTAAATTCCATGTGGCGTCAATATGATACATTAACTAATCTACCTACATGCACTTGCCAAGCTGCAAAAGGGTTCTCTAGCTTCAATCAAAACTTAAAGCTTATGCAATTTCTTATGGGTTTAGATGAAGTATACCAACCTATTAGATCTAATATTCTAACTAAAGATCCTCTACCATCTGTCAAAGCTGCATTCTCCATCATTTCTAGTGAAGAGTCTCACAGAAATTCATCTTCTAAAACTAGCTCTAAGACACAGGCAACAGCCTTTGTTGCCAGAGCCTCAGAACCCAAGAAGAAATCTGGAAGAGGCTCTCCACTAAAATGTTCACATTGTAACCTGACTGGACATACAATTGAGAAATGTTATGAACTCATAGGGTATCCAGAAAACTATAAAAAGAAATCAAATACTTCTAGGGCTGCCAACTTGAGTAATAATTCTGCATTGATAAATAAGACTATTCCTCCTGACTTTCCCTTCACTCCTGACCAGATCTCTAAATTGCTATCTCTTGTCAGTGAAGGGTCTTCCTCTAACTCTCAGATTAATGCTAACATGTCAGGTAACATCTGCATAAATGAAAACTATAAAAGTCATTATATGAATATTGTGAGCTCTACCAGTTCAAGTGAGTTCAATCTTACACAAGGTTGGATAATTGACTCAGGTGCAAATCAACACATGACTGTATCTGAGACCAATATGGTCAACCTTGTTGATGTGTCTGATGTTGGGTTGTCTGTAGGGCACCCAAATGGCACTAGAGCTAAAATCACAAAAATTGGTAATATCAAACTGACAAATGACATAATACTAGTTGATGTGTTAGTTGTACCTGAGTACTATGTAAATCTGATGTCTGTTCATAAACTCACTAAGGATAATAAACTTAAATGCTGGTTTGATGAACATACCTGTTCCATTCAGGATTTACATCAAAACAAGTGTCTGATGAGTGGTAAACAAATTGATGGCCTGTACTTCTATAAGGATGTATCTAGAGGTATTCTGCCTGGTCTTTGTAATATGTTTGCTTGCTCTGACTCCCACAGCCTTTGGCATGGAAGACTTGGTCATCCGTCACATCATGTTTTAAATATTTTGAAAAAGGACCTTATGATTACAAATACAAATAGTAATGTGCCCTGTGAAATATGTCATAAATCTAAGCAAACAAGGCTTCCTTTCCCTGAAAGTTCTCATGTGACAACCACACTAGGTGAACTAATGCATATTGACTTATGGGGTCCCTTTAAGATATCATCTAGAGAAGGTTTTAAATACTTTCTAACTATAGTGGATGATTACTCCAGAGCTGTCTGGATATACTTGTTGAAATCTAAGGATGAAGTGATGAACTATATAGAAAATCTGATTAACTTGATTAAAACTCAATTCTCAAAAGTAATAAAATGCTTCAGATCTGATAATGGGACTGAATTCACTAATCATTCTATAGAGAACTTGTTTTCAAAACATGGAATAATTCATCAAACATCCTGTGTTTATACTCCACAACAAAATGGTGTTGTAGAGAGAAAACACAGACACCTGTTGAATATGGCCAGGTCTCTTATGTTCCAAAGTGGGATTCCTATGAATATGTGGAGTGAATGTATTCTAACTGCCTGTTATTTGATAAATAGGACTCCATCATCTGTGCTCTCTGGCTTTTCTCCTTACGAATTAGTATATAAACACAAGCCTTCTCTTTCACACCTACGAATCTTTGGCTGTCTGTGCTTTGCTACTACTCTTCACCCTGGAAACAAATTTGATTCCAGGGCAATAAAATGTGCATTTATGGGATACTCTAATAATAAAAAGGATATAAACTATGGAATTTAGATAAGAAAGAATTTTTTATTCAAGAGATGTTAAGTTCTATGAGAATATATTTCCTTTTAAATCTAATTCAAGTAACCTAGACCATAGTAGTAATGTAGACAGTGACACTATATTTGACACCCTATTTCTTCCCAATGATGATGAGAAAGCTAATAAAGGTAATAATCAGGAGGGATTCAAGAGTAAGACTCAGATTCCTGAGAATCCATTAGATACTCCTGCTGATGTATATGACTCCTCGGGGCATCAGTCTGGTGGTCAATCTGCCACTGATGAGAACCATGGGCATCATGTTGGTAGTACCTCTGCCACTGATGCAGAGTGGCAGTCAAATACACAGCAGTATGAAGAATTTAATCAGGATGCTAGTGAGACTGAGTATTACTCTGACCCTGGGAATGATCCTGCCAAATCTGAGGGACTTCTTAGGAGATCTAGTAGGGTCAGTTCTGTTCCTAAACATCTTAGTGACTTCATTGTTCATGGTAAAGTAAAATATGGTATAGAAAAGGTTGTAAATTATTCTAATCTAACCTCTCAAGACTACTGTTTTGTATCCTTGTTGAATAAAAGCAGTGTTCCTACTAGCTATAGAGAGGCATGTTTAGATAAAAATTGGGTTAATGCCATGAATGAGGAAATGGAAGCACTAAATAGGAATAGAACTTGGATTCTAACAGATCTTCCTAAAGATAGAAAAGCAATAGGGTGTAAATGGCTGTATAAAATTAAGTATAAGTCATCAGGAGAAATAGAAAGATATAAGGCAAGATTAGTAGCCAAAGGATATAGCCAAAGAGAAGGTCTTGATTTTGATGAAACATTTTCACCTGTTGTAAAAATGGTAACTGTAAGATGCTTGATTAGTGTAGCCATTCAAAATGGGTGGAATTTATATCAGTTGGATGTCAATAATGCATTTTTATATGGTACATTGACTGAAGATGTATATATGAAACTCCCTGAAGGTTATTATTCTGATTCAAATAGTAATAAAGTTTGTAAGCTTGTGAAGTCTCTTTATGGGCTTAAACAGGCTCCTAGGAAATGGAATGAGAAGTTAACCTCAACTCTGCTTGATTTAGGTTTTGTTCAAAGCATCAATGATTATTCCTTGTTTGTAAAAAATTCTGGTAATATGTTTGTTGCTTTATTGGTATATGTAGATGACATTGTAATTACTGGGAATAATGAACGAGAGATTGAGAAAGTTAAACATTCTCTCAACCAAAGTTTTTTGATAAAAGACTTGGGTAAACTCAAGTATTTCTTGGGTATTGAGGTTATAGAATCTAAGGAGGGGGGGTGTGTTTGAGCCAACGGAAGTATTGTTTGGAATTATTGTCTGAGTTTGGTCTTCTTGGCTGTAAACCTTCTTCTATACCTATTGATCAAAATGTTATTGCTACTGATTTGAATAATTCGGATAAAAGTGATTTTAAGTTGAAAAATGTGACTCAGTATCAAAAGTTGATTGGTAAGTTGATTTATCTGACATTAACCAGACCAGACATAGCGTTTGCAGTGCATAGTTTGAGTCAGTTTATGCATGAACCCTTGAATTCTCATCTAACCATTGCTCTTAAGTTGCTAAGATACTTAAAAGGTTCACCTGGTCAAGGTATATGTTTTAAAAGGTCAGAAAATTTTTCGCTAAAATGTTTTGTTGATGCTGATTGGGGTAAGTGTGTATCTACTAGAAGGTGCGTTACTGGATACACTGTTTTCTTGGGTGACTCGTTGATTTCTTGGAAGAGTAAGAAGCAATCCACTGTATCTCGATCTTCTGCTGAAGCAGAATATCGAGCCATGTGTGTGGCTGGTTGTGAAGTCATTTGGATCTTAAAAATTTTGACTGATTTACGTGTTAAACAAAGTCTTCCTGTTAATCTGTTTTGTGATAGTAAGGCTGCAATTTTGATAGCAGCCAATCCTGTATTTCATGATAGAACGAAGCATTTTGAAATCGATTTGCATTTTTTGAGAGAAAAGGTTGCAGCAGGTGTGCTACAACCTGTTAAAATTGATACTACTGATCAAATAGCTGATGTTCTAACTAAGGGACTTAGTGTTAAACAACACAAAGTTCTTTGTGACAAAATGGGTTTATATGATTGTTTTAGAATTTGAATTGAGGGGGGGTGTTGAAATTATATTAGTATAATATCAATTCATATTCTAAATCCTAGTTATAAGTTTATTTACACAATTCTTGTGGATGTCAGGTGTTGTGAAGTTCAAGGGTGAATGTGTCATTAGCTAAAGTTCAAGGGGCTGTTCGTGTCAAGGCTGGAAGATTGATGGCTGTTCGTGAACAAGGCTGGAAGCTGCTGGAAGCTGGATGGCATATATATGCAGCTGTATTGTACGGTTAGGGTTATCACCCTTTGCACTTCATTTTCACTTTCATACGATCAGTTGTACTTCATCTTCAACCCTTTCTAGGGTTTGTTCATATCTGGTAGAAAGATCTTGTTCTAGATGATTCTTTGTACTAGAACTCATAGATTTGTATCAGTTCTATTGGTTAGATTCTCTGGTTGTATTGGGTTTTGTTCATCAGACGAAATAGTTATTTTTGTATAAAACATTTCTTTGTAATCAAAGATTCAAGAGTTTTATGGATGATAGATATCTTTGTTTTCAACAGTTTGTAAAATAATCGAGAGTGGCATGTTAAAACTCAAAGTGTGTTGAGTTTAAACAAACTCAAGCCTAAATCGAACTCATATAAACACGTTTGGGACCAAGCTTCATATATATTTGAACTAATCTACGCATACGAGCCTAATAAGCTTATAATTTTATTAATATGATTAATGTATAGTACATGATAATTATTGTTATTATTATTATTATTATTATTATTATTACTATTATTATTATTATTATTATTATTATACATATAATATGATAAAAATAACTAAATAACTATAGCTGGTATATTAAACGATTCCATGGAGGGAGCACTTAGCTTTTTTTGCTGAGAGAACTTTCAATATTTCAATTTAGAACCATTTTAAAATATAAGAAATGAAATGAAATGCAATATTTACTCATGTATCTTGATATTCATATAAAAACATTTTGGTTTATTTATGAAAAAAACACACACATATTCAAGTCACGTGTAAGTCGTATTACAAAAAAGTCAATGATTTAGGGTTTTTTCCTCGCAATAATTTAATGTTGTGAAATGAACATTACCCTAAAATTCTATATGTTTATATTTAAATAATTATATATATTTATATATGAAATAATTAATAAATAAATAAACATGTCAAGTCTATGCAAAGCTTTAGCTTGAGAAATCACCCACGAGGCGAGCTTAGATCCAATGGGCTTCAAAAGGGCTAAAGTCAAACTTAAGTTTGTTAAGTTAAACAAGTCAACCTTGAATTTCAACTTCAACCTTAACTATAGCTTAAGTTTTCAAATTTGATGTTCCTCAGTCATACACTATAACAATAGCCTCCAAATTTAGTTTGCATTTACTAATCATTCTTGATGTGGTCGCGTGTGGAACAATAACACTAAATATATTAAACACACAACGTTTCTATTTCCTTCCCTTATAGCTTTCCAAAAGCCCTAACTAGGAAAAAAAAATACGATTCTTAACCAAGACTATATTTCACTCATGTTCATGATCTATTTTTTTTACTTAATCAACCCAAATCAAATTCTATCATTTCGTTATGTAATCTAGGTTCACTAGAACGAGAAAGAGACAAGATCATATAAAATATATGGCATCCCATGCATTAAACAATATTGGTAAATCCATTTGGTCAAAGAAGGAAAAAGATTTGCACATGTGGTATAAGAAGAAATGCATTCATTAATAAACAAAAGGGAATGGATGAATGGATCTCACAATTGAGATTTTGGTAGAAAAAGAATGAAAAAGCTTTATGCTTTCCAAATTGTTTATTTAAATTTTAGTCAGGTACATGTATGTATTGTTTAATGCTATATCTAGTACAAATGTACAACACATTTTATATTTTGCAATTTCAGTTTTGAAACCAACTACACTAATTAAGTAGTCAAGTAAGTGGAACTAGTATCATTT
The DNA here is from genome assembly GCA_024085815.1 of Flaveria linearis. Lineage (NCBI taxonomy): Eukaryota > Viridiplantae > Streptophyta > Magnoliopsida > Asterales > Asteraceae > Flaveria > Flaveria linearis. The sequence goes on along the minus strand of CM044014.1, from coordinate 3,241,417 downwards.
GGTCACCAAATTGGTCAATTGCAACATTAGATGTAAACCCCTTGATAAACACTAGACAACCCTTATTCACGGATCATGTTGCAAACTTCAAAAGCAATTTAACAAACAAGACCAAGAATATGTGTAACTGATATTTATGTGGAGTCAAATAGTGAAACTGTTTTGGGCTTTAGTCAAAACTTATGTATGTAAATATTTATGTCATAAAGAACTATGGGCGTATGAAAAAATCATCAATCAACTGAGACTTATGTAGATTATAATACAAACAAGGGTTTTCTAAACAAGAAATCCTTGATATATCTGTAGTTCATCTGGGTAATCTACTCATTATGCAAGAGTCCATATGTTACTTCATTGATCTTTGAAGGCAATTCGCCTAACTTGCACGTTGGATAAAGGGAAAAAATGCTTTAAGGAAAGAGAACACTCGTCTTAAACTAAAAACTAACGAGTAGTAGAGGATATATATGGAAACCATATAAATAACACTAAATGAGTAAATGCAAAGCTAGCAATCAAGATCACCATGCAAACATGGAATCAAAATTGACATGGAAATGCAAAATCAAAATTCAAATGCCAATCAAGCCCAATTTCCAGGCATCTGTAACCATTTGGTAGTTTGTTTAGGATTATGCGTTTTTGATTCTGAAATCAAAATATATCACTATGAACACTCATCACTCACGACATCGTGCATACGTATGCACGATGTCGTGAGTTAAACTCAAGTTTTGCTTCGCGGGGAGGGAAAAATAAGTTACTTAAAAACGAGGGACATGGTGAAGGGTTTATGTTTATTTTTATAACAAAACCTTAAAACACAATATATTTGATATATATATATATATATACTAGTACCAGTTAGAATTCCCATGATGATACATTATTATTTAATTGGTTGGAATTAGGTTTACTTTATGATGGTTTTTAGCAAGTAAAACGGGAGGAGACAAAACCTAGTGTTGGTCAAAATGTTGCCTACACTACATTGTTTTCATATTAATGTCTTCTTATGTATGCATGTTTCTTGCATGTATTTTCTTCATTACCATCCTCAACACTTTTAACTTCAATATTTTTTTTGAACATTCCAAGAAAAGTTGTAAATTAGTTTATCATTTTTTAGTTTACCAATGTTAATAATTGCAAAAGGAAAAGACATTAGTTTCAAAGGCCAAAGCCAAGTATAAGAACACATACAATGTCCTAAAACTTTTTATTAGTTTGATAATTAGTATTTCTAATTAGCATTTTTTTATGTAATGATGAGAACTTGTTATGCTAAAATTTATTAGACCACCTTAATTCATTGTTCATAAATGAGACCAGGTAAAAATGTAGTTTTGCATGGTAAAACTACTTTCACGAGGGTTGAAGACAGAAAGTATTTTTTAGAACGAAAATTGTATGATCTTGTTCCAGAGGGTAAACGTTATTTTAATCGGGTTCATCAGTCCATTTTTCAACCAGGACTGTAACCTTAATCCTTTTAGAAGGAAACCACAACTCAAAAAACTCAATGACTCAATCCAGAGCATTTTTGTCCTGAACAAGACTTGAACAAACGACCTTACATTTGAGAAACCTTTATGAATGCCCAGAGCATTTGACTTCAAGAGTCGAAACTATCTTCATGTTCTACCCAATGTTACTTTCAAAATTCAACTCGGTAGCATTACTGCATCAGTAGTCCACCGGTAGGACAAGTCTCAGAAACCGAATGATGTGAAATTTTTAAAATTTTAGAACAAATTTAAATATTGTATAAAAATTTAAATATGGTATAAAAATAAATACTATATTAATTACAACTTGAATAGTTATTATTATATGAAATTATCGTAAAAGACTATACTAAGCTTAGAAAATTATCTTTTCAACGTAATTATATTGTGATTGGTTATGTTTAAGACAAGTAAAGAAATAAATTGTACATAAACATTAAAAATATAAAACGATAGAGGCAGGTAATTAGTGAGATAATACTTTATTTTGTGTACAAAACAACAAATTAACCAATAAGAAACACAAATATTATTCACAATGTTTGATTTCAATTGGAACGGTTGAAGCGTTGAGTTTATCTGTGATATCGTCGGTTTCGACTTCGATATGCAAGAAGGCGCTGATAAGCACTCTTAATTTCACTTTTGGCGAGCAATCAAGCCTTTAATGTTTTTGCGATTGGTAGATGAATTAACGGTTCATTGGATTTATATTTATTGTAATACACTTACATTACAATAAATTACACTAGAATAGAGTGATATACAGCTTATTTATTTTTGTAAATATGAAATGATAAAAAATATTAAAGTACATAATTTTTAAGAAATAGCTATATACACAACATTAATTATAGTTTACTAATAATATAATAATTAAACTTACGGTTTTTATTTTATTAATAGCATATCAATTTAGGTTTGTTTAATTTTAAAACTAGGCGAGCTTTAAATTTGAATGTCGCTTAATTAGATGTTTCAAAATGTAAGATAATTATTTAGGAGAAAATCTCGGGTAGAACAGGAAGAAAAATTATATTAAAGTAAATATATCTTTATTGAAATGGTACCCAAATTAAATTTCAAAAATATTAAACTATGATAAAATATCTATATATAATAAAGATAACTACATGTAATTTGATGATATAAACAAAGTTTTCCTAATAAGATATCCAGATAGGTTAAAGATATCCATACATCTAAGTGGTGATGCAAGCAAGTAAAGCCTTTCCAAAAAGGTTGAAATTACATTAAAGATTTGTGAAATACAAACGTGCAATACATGTGGAGTGCATAAATACAATCTGTTTAGCACCCCATATAGATTCCCTCCATGTTGATCAAAGTTTTATGTGGTGTTTCTGCAAGGAAGAAAACAAGTCGTGAAAACTACATTAGAAAGTTGAGATCAATAGTCAGGATCAGATATTAAGATCTACAATGTTTAGTCTTAAGTCCTTCACGTCCTTAAATTAATTGGCAATCTCATTTGTTACACCAACCTGTTTTTGTGTAGGAGAAGTTACTAATTGTAGAACTCAATATCTGATCCCCGACTATTGACCTTGACTTTTTAATAAATTCAACTGACTTGAGAAGGGTCAATAATACCAAAACACAACAGAAATTGATAAAGAGGATGGGCTTCTTTGTCATCAAAGTCAAATGATTTATAGGTAATTCAATGTAGCACAATATGTACATTATATCAGTTTATGTAGTCTTTTTGTTCTTTAAACCTTGAACCCATCTCAAATCACTACATGTAAAAACATATAAATTTATCTACAATGTAAAAAATAAAAAATAAAAAAATAAAAAAAATCTATGTTAATTGCTAGAAACCAGCCCAACCAAGAATAACCTTTGGCCCAAAAACATGCCCGTTAACCGTTCAGTTTGATCATGAACTGTTTAGCATATTTTCGGCCCAAATTTGTTTGTTTTCATGTCTAATGAATCCAACTTTGTATGCGGATAAAAAGACAAAAATATAAAGCGAGGCCCAGATGCAATGGAGACTTTAATTTAGGCCCACATTATAACTTTCATTTTCAGATTTTTATATGTGAGATTAGAGGTGCACAAACCGGTTTTTTTTTTGAACCCGGGTCGGGTCGGACCCGGTTCGGGTTCGGTCAACGTTTTGGAGACCGGTTTTTGACCAAGAACCGGTTCGGGTCGGAACCGGTTTTCAACCCTATAAAACCCAACCCGGTTGGAACCGGTCCGGGTTGGAACCGAACCGGGCCGGGTCCAAAAACCGGTTTGAAAAACCCGGTTTTTTTTTTTTTTTTTTTTTTTTTTTTACCTTCTAATTAAATTATATACAAATTAATTACAAATTTTGATTAATTAAAAATTATTATAGTAGATTAATTATATACGATTGGACGCGTTTTTATTTTCATTTTGTAAACAATTAATACGAGTTTTATACAAACAATTATATACGATTGATTGTACGCGTTTTATTTTCTTTTTTATTTTATATACGATTGTCTCAAAGTTTTTATTTTCATTTTAATAAGTAAACAATTAAAAATCATACTCGAGTTTTTCTAAAGAAAACAATAAAAATTACATTAATTTATAAAAGTAAATAATTAATTCATTACGAAAAATAAACAATAAAAATTACATTAAAATTAAACCAAAGAAAACAAAATATACATATTACGAATACAAGTTTGTCTAATCTAATCGTCTTCGTCGGTTTGTGTGCCAATGCGTTGAGACAAATCATAAGCGAGTTCTTCGTCGGATAGCGGTGAGGATCGTCCGGTTTGTACCTCGTGCTCGTGTATTTCTTCTTCAATCGGTGTTTCTTCTTCAAGGTTTGATATGTGTTGTCTTCGTTCGGCCGCATCTAAGTGGTCCTTTAAACAAATACACATCTCTAGCGATGTTGGAGTTAACCTTGTTCTTCTAATCGATAAAACCCTGTCACTAACAGAAAATGCAGACTCCGAAGCTACCGTGGAAGCTTGGACGGTTAGTAAATCACGTGCCATGGCGGATAGGACCGGAAATTGTGATTCCTTTCCTTTCCACCATGTCAGAATATCAAATTTCAAAAATTCATCGGGAGACATAGTGGCTAAAAAATCGGTTCCCATATATCTCCCGAGTTCGCTACTTGGGGTGTTACCCCTTTGACGTTTACTGTTTTCATTTCTCAAAGTGTTGTATAAACTAATCATCGGGTCTCTACTTGAGCTCGACGAACTCGATTCCACGTTCGATTGTCGGTGGATGTTTGATGTTGCACCATATTTTTCAACATAAACATTAAACAATTTTTTAAAAGTTTCATTAAATATTTGTTTTGTATTAACATTAAAAAATAGATCATAATCATGTAAATCTAAATCATAAGTTATCTCATCTATTAAAGTTTCTACCCCCGAAACATTTAAACACGGGTCGAGTGCGGCGGAACACGTAAAAACCGGGGGTAGTTCAATGAAATATTTTTTAAATTTTTCTTTCATCGGCGCTACCATTGCCGAAAACATTTCGTTTCTTTCTTCATATTCACTTAATTTATGGGTCATTAAATAAATTTGATGAAGCGTTAGACAACTTGTCGGATAATAAACCCCCGACAATTTTGTAGTTGCGTTTTTAAAAAGCTCTAAAAATTGAGTTATTTCTTGAATATATTCCCAACCCTCTAACGGAAACGGAACAACCCGACCCCGCATCGCAAGACCATCGTGGAAAACATGAAGCGTTTCTTTTTGACGTAAAGCACTATTAAACATTTTCCAAGTCGAATTCCATCTAGTCGGGACATCCCAATTTGGTCCTAAACAAATGGAATTCGTATCGTGACACATTTTTCTATAATTAACATACCTTTTTCTACTAGTTTTAAAAACGTCACGTAACATGTTTTTGAAAGACGTTTTAAAATCTTCCACTTCAGGAACGCCAAGACCATCTTGCACAACTAAATTAATAATATGTGCAACACATCGTGAATGAAAAAATACGCCGTCACAAACCGGTTTATATTTTATTTTCAATTTTTCGACGGCGGATGTGTTGTTCGAGGCGTTATCAAATGACATTGAAAAAATTTTGTTTTCTAATTTATACGTTTTGATTACATAGTCTAAAATTTGAAAAAGATTTTCACCGGTATGCGGATATCCAAATAATTCAAACGCAATCGTACGTTTCATCATTTGCCACGAACTTGGATCTATCCAATGGGCCGTGACGCAAAGGTACGATTCCGGTAAACCGTGTGGGGCGGACCAAACGTCGGTAGTTAAGTTCACACCGGTTTGTAAATTTTCAAATAAAATCTTTAAATCATTTTTTGCTTGTTTCCAAAGATTTAAACAATCACGTCTAAGAGTGGTGCGACTTACGTGAGTGTAGCGTGGTTGAAGAGTTTCTTGAATCAATTTTGTTAACCGAGGGTTGTCGAAGTGATCGAACGGCAATCCTTCTTGAATTACAAACTTTGCCATTCTATCTCGAACCATATCTATCGTTGAAGTTCCATAAACCACCATCGTTTCCGATTGATGTTTGCCCTTGACTCGGTGTACTTTTCAAAGACTTGCACCATTTGGTCATATGATTTTTCAAAGTCGAGTTTGAATCCGACTTGAAAAACGAACCACAAGCCTTGCATCGAGCTTTTTGTTGACCATTCGACATTTCGCATAAGTCGAAATTACACCAAATCTCTTGGTTTCTCGTTGTTGAAAGAATTCTAACAACGGTAGCGGCACTTGAGGATCCACCGGTTGGAACCGAAGATTCAGAAGCCATAATTCAATAGATTGAGAGAATAGAAAGTTGAGAGTGAGGAGCGTTTTTGCGTTTTTAAGCACGTTTTCGAGCGTTTTTGAAGTTTTGAGTGTTGTGACTAAACCATTACACCCACTACCTATTTATACTATCATATAAGGGCAAAATGGTCCAAAAAATGTTGAAAAAACGGTCCCAAACGGCTATATAACGGCTATAGAGCCGTTTTAAAACGGTCACAAAAAAAAAAACGGGCAAAACCGGTTTGGAACCGGGTTTTCTGAACCGGTTTTCAAACCGGGTTGGTTTGGAACCGGTTTGGAACCGGTTTGGGCCCAAAAACGCAGAACCGGTCCGGAACCGGTGGTTTTTTCCGGGTTTGAACCGGTTTGGGTGTTTTCCGGGTTGAAACCGGTTTCGGGTCGGGTCGGGTCGTCGGGTCGGGTTGTGAAACCGGTTTTGATGTGCACCTCTATGTGAGATTTTCTTCCCACTCAAAATATTTTATATCGGGATGAATCTCATCCCGTTCAAAAAAACCGATGAACCAACCCGGACTAGCTATAAGCTGACTTGAAACATATAAAACCGTCATTGGTCCTAGTTTTTCACCCTATTTTAGTTTGGGTATTAACTTACACATAAATAAAAAGATCATTAGAGAGCGACCATCTTCGCTAATAGAGGTGATTATTCGATTCGAATTCGGTTTATTCGAATCTTAGATTTGAAACTGGATTCGAATTCAAATAAAATTTGGCATATTAAGTTACTCAAATTCGAATTGATTTAAATAAAAAACTAAATAATTTTTTTCAAAAAAAAAAGTTAATTACTTTTTTAAAAATTTAGCAATTTAGTTCATATTTTATTGTTAAATAAACTTAAATAACATTAAATTTAACCAAAACAAGATCACGATATTTTCATTTAAACAAATTCAGCCATATAACAATATCAAAATAGTCTCAAATAATCTCATTTACTCAATGGGCCAATAACCATAAAATAATATTAGACAAAGCCCAAAAACAGTAAAAGTATAAAACCCCATATACTATATTGCTACATGTAGATATAAAATGTATATATATATATATATATATATATATATATATATATATATATATATATATATATATATATATATATATATATATATATATATATATATATATATTCATTATTCGAATTGAATTCGAAGCAACAAAATCAAATTCTAAATTCGATTTCGCATTCAACTTTGTAACATCTTGTATTTTTATTACTATTAAAAGTTAATTTTATAAATAATTGAGTTTGATATGTTGATGTTAAATAATTATAGAAATACAAATAATGATAATAATAATAATAATAATAATAATAATAATAATAATAATAATAATAATAATAATAATAATAATGATGCTAATAATAATAATAATAATAATAATGATAATAAAAATAAAAAAAATATATATACATATATTAATAATGAAGTCCAGGGGTTAATTTGCCAAATCCGAAACTTTAAAACAAAGTTTTTATACAAAATAATAAATAAAACAAACCTCAGGGACCATTTGTGTAACTTTTAAAATTACAAAACCCACCCCCGATCACCCCCGTATTTCCGGCACCGGATTCCGGCCGCCGGCCGCGGCTCCGGCGAAGCCAAAAACGGGTCTTTTAGCCACGGTTTTGACTCCAAAATACGCCAAAATGATCGTGAATCAGATTTCCATAAGAAATACCTACTTTAATTTAAAAATTCAAAGTCGCTTAAGCACTAAACCCATTCATTCCGATTTTCGGCCACTTTACCTACTACAATCGCACTAATACCGCAATAACAATCAAAATAATCGCGCAATATCGAATTTTTAATCATTTCTAATCTGTATTTAAACTCAATTTCATTCGAAACACACAGAAACAACTAATTTGATTATCTCCCTCATCCGCGACTTGCAATCTACTCGAACACACCATTCTGATCAATATAATCAGAAATTAACAGAGGGCTTTCGACCCTTTGGATCATTTGAAGCTATCTGCAAATTTAATTCGAGTTTCATCAGCGTTTGTCCATCATTTAGATTCGAGATAACCCGCGACCTACCCAACGATTGTTCTTGTCGTTTGGAACTTCAAAACAGGTAATTAAGAACACCTATATACTCGATTTTAGATGTTTATCAAAAGCCCTATCATTAATTTCATTATAATACACGAATTGGTGTTTCATTCGATCGATTTCAAGAACTAGGGTTCTTGATTTGGGGGAATTAGATTAAAGATGTTTAAAACAAATTACTAACCAGAATAACCGCGGCTTAGAGCCTTGGTTCACTGGTTCGGTGTGTGTGCATGCAGGGAGAGGACCCGGGTTCGACCCCGGGCAGCCTCGTTTTATTTGTTTTATTTTTTTAAAGCTTTTTAAAATACTTTAAAAATATGGAAAAATTCCTAAAAATTATAAAAATAAATTTTATAAGTTTCCCTTATTTTAAATCTTACAAAACAGTTTCCTGTAAATTTATTTTATTTAAAAACTTTAATAGATTTTTATAAAATATTATTTAAAAATATTAAAAATATTTATTTTTATAAAATAAATTCTAAATCAAGTTAATTATGAAATAATCACAAAAATCATATAAATATTATTTATAAATATTATAAATAATTATTTTTATAAAAATGGACACTTTATTATCTTTAAATACAAATTAATATATTTTATAAATCCACAAATTATTTATGAAATTGTGGGTTATTTCTTATAAAATATATATTTGAACCAAAGGTATAAATTAATACCTATTTATTAATCAAAATACTATAAGTGTGAATATTCTTATTTATAAATATTATTGGATAATTATAAATTATATAATTAGACCACATTATTTTTATATTTAATCCTAAAAATATATAAATACACCTATGAAATCTTTCTAATGAAATCAAAATATAAATAATTATTTTGTAAAACTTAATATTTATTGATAAATACTTATTAAAACATATACGAATATAAAAAGATTGTAACATATATATAATGCGTGTGTGACACGTGTTAAATCAAATCAACCCGAACCTTACCAAATATATTCATTCGTATTAAAGACTAAATTACAAATCAATAATAGGTGTTGAACGTGTTTGATCGTGCTTGCTTAATTCTTTGAAGTTCTTATTCATATACATTACATCAATCCAAGGTGAGTTCCGTGGCCCCTTTTTATGCTTTTATAATTGTTTCAATGTTTTTCAAACTTGGGGGAAAAGTATGCTCACCCGTTTTCGATGCTGTACAATCTTACATACAATTTTCATACTTGGAATCAATGTGATACTATTCTTATATTCTAATACATACATGGTGTTATTCTATGATTCTTACAACCATTAATTCCCGGGTTTGGGAACCAACGGATAGGTATTGGTAGTACTACTGGGTTGACACCCCCACCCTTCGACGATTGGTTAACTTGTGAGTTACCAACACAGCTGCCAGCAATCAGGCCAAGGGTGAATATATTCCGACAAACTTATATGCATAACGTCATTAGGTTTGGTTGTCTTAAACACATGTTATGTGGTTTTTGCTTACAGTATGATTCCATATCAAATTCTATACAGCATCAACAACATGTTTTCAATTTAAACCTGCGGAAATCACCAACATTATGTGTTGACATTTTTGAGCATATCTTTTCAGGTGAATATAATCAAAGAGGATAGCTAGTGCAGATGCCTTAGCAGAGACCTCAGGATTTCTATAGTTTTGCATATGTAATATTTTTCATTTGTTTTCATATTTGAACATTGTGTGATTTGGATTGGAATCAATAAGACTATGATAGTCGTGGAACTGACTAACCACGACACAAGTCACCATTGTGTCGGGGGACGTCATGACACGAGAAGTTTGCATGTATTATATCTCTGTATTTATACCAAGTGTTATGACGATCCCGTCCGTCGCATCCTCGTGTTTCCGCTATAAGCGGGGGTGTGACAGATTGGTATCAGAGCCTTGGTTATAGAGATTTAGGTGGAGAATTCGACCTAGACTATAACCTAAGAACCTTCATATAGAATGCATGCTAGGGATTGTGTGCATTTGATTTTACCTAAATGTCTTTCATGATTGGTGTGACACATAGACACCTGTATTCTGGATTTCCTGGCAAAAGGCCCTCAGGCTAAGGCAAGCATATCGCATATATCTCATTACGAGACCTGGTATGCTTACCTGGGGATTTCTGGGATGAGTGATAAACTATGGTCAATACACAAATCTACAAGGCAAATAGGTCAAATATATTAAGTCTATGAACTTAATATACAAGTATGTTCCTACATACCTGATTTTATACATATGTGCTTGTTACCTGATCATTACTCTTAGTCTTTCTCTATGGAATATCTAAACATAAGGGAATTTAGGTGATCACGCAGAGCGTTGATCTCGGATATTAAATCCGACCCTATCATGGTTACGACTGAAATCCTGAAAGTATGACGGATATGCAGTTATCATTTAAATATATTGTGCTTATGTGCTTGGAAATCTAGTTGTTATTACATGCTATTAATGAAATACTATGGGTTCATGGACATAAGGACATCACATAATCTATGCTCAACAATACTATGATGTTAACTTGGGGTAAGTGAAGCTAAGGGTAATCATGCAAGGCAATTACCATTACGGGTGCACACGTAATTGCAATTCGCCATGCATGAGAAGTCTGGCTAATCTTATCGTGAGGTAACGATCATGAGTATCACAAGTCTCTATTTTATACCCTAGGGTGCTAGAATCATAATTCTAGTAAGATCCTGTTAAGGGTAATCAAACATTATTACCATATACTCAAGTCCTGTCCTATTTAGAGCCTTTATGGTATTTCCAAATCATTAAATTGACCTTGTGAGACGTTTCTCCACTTAGCATTTCAATAACTATTAAATGCTAAAATAAAAGGGGGATACATAATACTCTCTACACATACAAAACATTATTATTTGAAGTAATGAAAATTGAGATGTTACGTAACTAGTTTAAGTGTCATTCAAGGTATATCGTGGATGTGGTGGGAACGCTGCGGGGAACCCTATATATAAACATCACCGGTATACCAAGAATGCGCTTAAACTGGGCTACATAATAATCTTAATGGACTGAAGCATAGATTATTAGGATTTAACAGTGAAATCATGCATATATCTCAAGATAACTAAAGTATTCATCTGTCTGTGTCTAGAAAATGGCACCTAAGAGAGCTAACCGTAGAACCAACCAAGAGGGTGAGGCCCCGCAGAACAGGCGTAGGGGCAGACCAACAAGGGCAGGTGCTGCTCCAACTGGCAATAATCAGGGAACCGACAACCCTGACATAGCTGCTATGATTGCCCAGCAGCTAGCCACTTTGATCCTAACCATTGTAACCCAAGTGAGTAACACCCTGCTAAACCAACCTCTCCACGATGATCACAATACCAATGGTCAACACAACCATGGAGTAGGGGATAACGCTGGGAACGAAGTTGGAATCAACCAGGTTAAACGGGGATGTTCCTACAAAGAATTTGTGGCCTGCAAACCCGGGATTTCGATGGAAAAGGCGGAGCAATAGCCTTGACCAGATGGTTGGAAAAGATGGAGGCAGTCATTGACATTAGTGGATGCCTCGATAGTCAACGTATCAAATATGCCATATGCTCATTACAGGGCAAGGCATTAACCTGGTGGAACACCCAGGTTCAGGCCAGAGGAAGGGAGTCTGCAATGCAGCTAACCTGGGATGAATTCAAGGCGTTGATCACTGAGGAATACTGTCCTCTTAATGAAATGCAGAAACTGGAGCAGGAATTCTGGAACCATGCCATGATTGGAGCTGGACACGCAACATACACCGATCGTTTCCACGAATTGGCAAAATTGGTTCCACATTTAGTGACACCAGAGTCCAAGAGGATCGAGAGGTATATTTGGGGACTCGCGCCTCAAATCCGAGCACTGGTAACTGCAGCTGCTCCTCCTACGATCCAGAGCGCGATTATGAAAGCTGGCGCTCTTACTGACGAAATGGTGAGAACCGGAGTACTGGGGAAGGGAACTGAGAAAAGAAAGGAGTCCGGGTCTAATACTGGAAGATCCGATAAGAAGACTAAGACAGCCCGAAACTTTGTGGCTGTAACGCAGGGAAGGAAGGAATACACTGGACCGCACCCCAGGTGTAACAAGTGTAATTATCACCATTCCCCAGAAAAGCCGTGTCGTACGTGTACAAACTGTGGACGCCTGGGACACTGGGCGAAGGACTGTAGAACTGCGCTGAATCTGGTAGCACCTATCAACGCGGTTAACCCCGCTGGGAATGCCAGGGCATGTTACGAATGTGGGGGCCTCGATCACTACAGGAACACGTGCCCCCGACTGAATAGAGCACCTGGACAACAGGGGAATAATCAGCAGCAAGTGCTGGCTATAGCCGGTAATCCGAACCAGGGAAACCAAGGAAATGCTGCAAGGGGACGTGCCTTCGTCATTGGAACTAATGATGCCCGTCAAGACCCAAATGTTGTCACGGGTACGTATCTTCTCAACAACCACTTTGCATCCATACTATTTGATACCGGGGCAGACAATAGTTTCATATCTTCTGATTTTGCGCGCATGCTTGCCTTGAATCCTAGTAAGTTAGAAATCAGCTTTTCCGTAGAAATGGCCAATGGTAGATTTGTGCAAGCCGATAAGATTATTAGGCAGTGCTCCATTATATTAGAAAACCATGTTTTCGACATAGACTTAATACCTTTCGAGCTAGGGAGCTTCGACGTAATCGTGGGAATGGATTGGTTGTCAAAGCACGGAGCCGAGATCGTTTGTCGAGAGAAAGTAGTACGAATCCCTATGCCTAATGGGGAGGTACTCAAGATTCAAGGTGAACGACCAGGGAGAACTCTGAAGCTTATTTCCTGCATGAAGACGCGTCGATGTCTACGGAAGCAGTGCTACGCACTCCTGGCTCATGTGGTAGAAAAGAAGGAAGAAGGCATCAAGTTGGCAGATATTCCTGTGGTGCGAGATTATCCGGAAGTATTTCCTGATGATTTGTCGGGTTTACCTCCTCTACGACAGGTGGAATTTCGTATCGAGTTGGTTCCTGGAGCTACGCCGGTAGCAAAAGCACCATATCGTTTAGCACCATCTGAAATGCAGGAATTATCCAGTCAACTACAAGAGCTATTGGAAAAGGGATTCATTCGGCCGAGTCATTCACCATGGGGAGCACCGGTTCTATTTGTCAAGAAGAAAGACGGGTCATTTCGTATGTGTATCGATTATCGCGAGCTGAACAAGTTGACGGTGAAGAATCGATACCCTCTTCCCAGAATTGATGATTTGTTTGATCAACTACAAGGAGCTTCATACTTCTCCAAGATTGATCTTCGTTCCGGATATCATCAACTGAGAGTTTTTGAAGATGATATACCGAAGACAGCGTTCAGGACTCGTTATGGGCACTATGAGTTCTTAGTCATGCCATTCGGATTGACTAATGCACCAGCTGTGTTCATGGATCTGATGAATCGGGTGTGCAAACCATACTTGGATAAGTTCGTGATCGTGTTCATAGACGATATACATATCTATTCTCGTTCGAAAGAAGATCACGAGAAACACCTCCGAGCAATTCTTGAACTATTGCGGGAAGAGAAACTTTTCGCTAAATTCTCGAAGTGTGAGTTCTGGCTCCAGGAAGTGAAGTTTTTGGGCCATGTGGTTAACAAAGATGGAATTCACGTGGACCCCGGCAAAATTGAAGCTGTGAAGAAATGGGATACACCCCAAACGCCATCAGAAATCCGACAATTTTTAGGATTGGCCGGGTATTATCGACGGTTTATTGCGAACTTTTCGAAAATCGCACAACCGTTGACTATGCTAACCCAGAAGGATAAGAAGTTTGATTGGGGACATGCACAAGAACAAGCTTTCCAGACGCTAAAGGAAAAACTGTGCAATGCTCCAATACTATCCCTTCCGGACGGAACTGATGACTTCGTGGTGTATTGCGATGCTTCGCATCAGGGATTGGGATGTGTGTTAATGCAAAGAGATAAGGTGATTGCTTACGCCTCACGACAACTAAAGGTGCACGAAAAGAACTACACGACTCATGATTTGGAGTTGGGCGCCGTAGTTTTTGCACTGAAGATATGGAGGCACTATCTGTATGGAACCAAATGCATCATCTACACTGATCATAAGAGCCTTCAACACATCCTGAATCAGAAAGAGCTCAACATGCGACAACGACGATGGGTAGAACTACTTAGTGACTACGATTGCGAAATCCGGTATCATCCGGGGAAAGCAAATGTGGTGGCTGACGCCCTCAGTCGTAAAGAACGCATAAAACCACTACGTGTTAGAGCTTTGGGATTGACTATACAAACAAACTTGAAAGCTCAAATTCAAAGCGCGCAAGGAGAGGCTCTAAAAGAAGAAAACCTTGCAGGAGAAGAATTCCGAGGGTTGGATAAACAAATGAATCGCAAGGATGACGGCGCATATTATTTCATTGATCGCATGTGGATTCCCAAATGGGGAGGTGTACGCACACTAGTCTTGGATGAAGCACACAAGACTCGATATTCTGTTCATCCCGGTGCAGACAAGATGTACCATGATCTGAAGGATCTATACTGGTGGCCGGGTATGAAGAAAGACATTGCTCTATATGTGAGCAAATGCTTGACGTGTTCCAAGGTAAAAGCTGAACATCAGAAGCCATCGGGACTATTGCAACAACCCGAAATTCCCGAGTGGAAATGGGAGAACCTCACCATGGATTTCATTACCAAACTTCCGAGAACGCCAAGTGGACACGACTCGATATGGGTCGTAGTGGATCGACTGACAAAATCTGCTCACTTCTTGCCTATCCGAGAAGATTATAAAATGGATAAGCTGGCAAGATTGTACATCAAGGAGGTCGTGACACGGCATGGGGTGCCGGTGTCAATCATATCCGACCGAGACAGTCGATTTACTTCACGCTTTTGGCAGACGTTGCAGAAAGCGATGGGCACTCGACTAGATATGAGTACCGCCTATCACCCACAAACGGATGGCCAAAGTGAACGAACGATACAAACGTTGGAAGACATGCTTAGAGCTTGTGTAATCGATTTTGGTAGTAGCTGGGATACTCATTTACCATTGATTGAGTTCTCTTACAACAACAGTTACCACACAAGCATTGGATGCGCTCCATTTGAAGCATTATACGGGAGGAAATGTAGATCCCCAGTTTGTTGGGCTGAGATTGGTGAAAGCCAGCTAACAGGTCCAGAAATCATTCAAGAAACGACTGACAAGATTTTCCAAATTAAAGACAGATTAAAAGCTGCAAGAGATCGCCAAAAGAGCTATGCCGACAACCGTCGGAAGCCCCTAGAATTCAATGTTGGAGATCATGTCTTACTCAAAGTCTCTCCCTGGAAAGGGATTGTACGATTTGGAAAGAAAGGGAAGTTAGCCCCTCGATACGTAGGACCATTCAAGATTACAGAAAGAATCGGTCCGGTGGCTTACCGATTGAGGTTGCCACAAGAACTCAGCGGTGTACACGATACTTTTCACGTGTCAAACCTCAAGAAGTGTTTGGCGGACGAGTCCTTACATGTGCCAATTGAAGAAATCAAGATTGATGAGAAACTCCATTTTGTGGAAGAACCAATAGAAATAATGGATCGGGAGGTCAAACAATTAAAGCGCAGCAAAATCCCAATTGTCCGAGTGAGGTGGAACTCAAGGCGAGGTCCAGAGTTCACCTGGGAACGTGAGGACCAAATGAAATTCAAGTACCCTCATCTTTTCGTTTCAGCCTCCCCGTGAATAAATTTCGGGACGAAATTTCCTGAAGTAGGGGAGACTGTAACATCTTGTATTTTTATTACTATTAAAAGTTAATTTTATAAATAATTGAGTTTGATATGTTGATGTTAAATAATTATAGAAATACAAATAATGATAATAATAATAATAATAATAATAATAATAATAATAATAATAATAATAATAATAATAATAATAATAATAATGATGCTAATAATAATAATAATAATAATAATAATGATAATAAAAAAAAATATACATATATTAATAATGAAGTCCAGGGGGTTAATTTGCCAAATCCGAAACTTTAAAACAAAGTTTTTATACAAAATAATAAATAAAACAAACCTCAGGGACCATTTGTGTAACTTTTAAAATTACAAAACCCACCCCCGATCACCCCCGTATTTCCGGCACCGGATTCCGGCCGCCGGCCGCGGCTCCGGCGAAGCCAAAAACGGGTCTTTTAGCCACGGTTTTGACTCCAAAATACGCCAAAATGATCGTGAATCAGATTTCCATAAGAAATACCTACTTTAATTTAAAAATTCAAAGTCGCTTAAGCACTAAACCCATTCATTCCGATTTTCGGCCACTTTACCTACTACAATCGCACTAATACCGCAATAACAATCAAAATAATCGCGCAATATCGAATTTTTAATCATTTCTAATCTGTATTTAAACTCAATTTCATTCGAAACACACAGAAACAACTAATTTGATTATCTCCCTCATCCGCGACTTGCAATCTACTCGAACACACCATTCTGATCAATATAATCAGAAATTAACAGAGGGCTTTCGACCCTTTGGATCATTTGAAGCTATCTGCAAATTTAATTCGAGTTTCATCAGCGTTTGTCCATCATTTAGATTCGAGATAACCCGCGACCTACCCAACGATTGTTCTTGTCGTTTGGAACTTCAAAACAGGTAATTAAGAACACCTATATACTCGATTTTAGATGTTTATCAAAAGCCCTATCATTAATTTCATTATAATACGCGAATTGGTGTTTCATTCGATCGATTTCAAGAACTAGGGTTCTTGATTTGGGGGAATTAGATTAAAGATGTTTAAAACAAATTACTAACCAGAATAACCGCGGCTTAGAGCCTTGGTTCACTGGTTCGGTGTGTGTGTATGCAGGGAGAGGACCCGGGTTCGACCCCGGGCAGCCTCGTTTTATTTGTTTTATTTTTTTAAAGCTTTTTAAAATACTTTAAAAATATGGAAAAATTCCTAAAAATTATAAAAATAAATTTTATAAGTTTCCCTTATTTTAAATCTTACAAAACAGTTTCCTGTAAATTTATTTTATTTAAAAACTTTAATAGATTTTTATAAAATATTATTTAAAAATATTAAAAATATTTATTTTTATAAAATAAATTCTAAATCAAGTTAATTATGAAATAATCATAAAAATCATATAAATATTATTTATAAATATTATAAATAATTATTTTTATAAAAATGGACACTTTATTATCTTTAAATACAAATTAATATTTTTATAAATCCACAAATTATTTATGAAATTGTGGGTTATTTCTTATAAAATATATATTTGAACCAAAGGTATAAATTAATACTTATTTATTAATCAAAATACTATAAGTGTGAATATTCTTATTTATAAATATTATTGGATAATTATAAATTATATAATTAGACCACATTATTTTTATATTTAATCCTAAAAATATATAAATACACCTATGAAATCTTTCTAATGAAATCAAAATATAAATAATTATTTTGTAAAACTTAATATTTATTGATAAATACTTATTAAAACATATACGAATATATAAAAAGATTGTAACATATATATAATGCGTGTGTGACACGTGTTAAATCAAATCAACCCGAACCTTACCAAATATATTCATTCGTATTAAAGACTAAATTACAAATCAATAATAGGTGTTGAACGTGTTTGATCGTGCTTGCTTAATTCTTTGAAGTTCTTATTCATATACATTACATCAATCCAAGGTGAGTTCCGTGGCCCCTTTTTATGCTTTTATAATTGTTTCAATGTTTTTCAAACTTGGGGGAAAAGTATGCTCACCCGTTTTCGATGCTGTACAATCTTACATACAATTTTCATACTTGGAATCAATGTGATACTATTCTTATATTCTAATACATACATGGTGTTATTCTATGATTCTTACAACCATTAATTCCCGGGTTTGGGAACCAACGGATAGGTATTGGTAGTACTACTGGGTTGACACCCCCACCCTTCGACGATTGGTTAACTTGTGAGTTACCAACACAGCTGCCAGCAATCAGGCCAAGGGTGAATATATTCCGACAAACTTATATGCGTAACGTCATTAGGTTTGGTTGTCTTAAACACATGTTATGTGGTTTTTGCTTACAGTATGATTTCATATCAAATTCTATACAGCATCAACAACATGTTTTCAATTTAAACCTGCGGAACTCACCAACATTATGTGTTGACATTTTTGAGCATATCTTTTCAGGTGAATATAATCAAAGAGGATAGCTAGTGCAGATGCCTTAGCAGAGACCTCAGGATTTCTATAGTTTTGCATATGTAATATTTTTCATTTGTTTTCATATTTGAACATTGTGTGATTTGGATTGGAATCAATAAGACTATGATAGTCGTGGAACTGACTAACCACGACACAAGTCACCATTGTGTCGGGGGACGTCATGACACGAGAAGTTTGCATGTATTATATCTCTGTATTTATACCAAGTGTTATGACGATCCCGTCCGTCGCATCCTCGTGTTTCCGCTATAAGCGGGGGTGTGACAAACTTAGTCACTAGAATCGAATTTGAATTCGATTCGAATGAAATGAATTTTGAATACGATTTAAATAAACAAAAATTCAAATTCGTTGTTCGATCTCGATTCTAATTGAATTTCAAGTCATTTGAATCATATTCAAAGGGAAAATGTCACAGAATATTAACCAAAACTTAAAATTATTCTAATTTAGTCACTCATGTATATTTTTCTCAAATTGGACCACTAAACCATCAAATCGAGTCATCATCAAATTTTCTTATGTTAAGAAAGTAATGGTGTAGCAAAACGTGGGGTTAGAATTTTCAATGTATAAAATTATATTAAAAATAAAAAAGTTAATTATGAAAAAATAAAAAATGTACCTAAAATTTATGTCAACGTTCCATATCATTATCAAAAGATAGAAAAAAGTATTTTCTAATTGAAATAAAAAGTATAACATGTTAAAAAATATGTTAAGACTTGTAATTTATATAAAATAAGAAAACTGAGTGACCTAATTGGAAAACTTTTAAAACTTGAGTTATAAAAATTGAAACATTTTTAAAAGTTGATTACTATTTTACAAAATTACACCATATTCAAATAACTAACACTCTCTTCACATACCCTACTCTATGAGTAAGATATGAGTGGGTACATTAATCATAATAGATCGAAAATAGGCTAAATGAAATAGATAAAGACAAATTGTCTTTTTTAAGGATGTATATGCATGTTTGTTTTCTTTTCCTACAAACCCTAAATTAATTACATCTCCTTTTAGACAAGTAGAAAAACGTCTAACGTTCCTCTTTCCAAGAAAACAACTGCTTACTAACTGAATGGAGACACCGGTTTGATTGTTGTAGCAGAAATCTTGCCAACGATTATGATCACAAATTAAACAATTCTTTGTAATCCTCCACTCATAAGGTTTGTTACTACATTGCATAGGACAACATATTTCTACATTGCATAGGACAACATATTTCATGAGTCAAGCAACAATTCCCTCACAATCAATAACAAATTCCATCGGTTGATATTTTCTTCCAAAAGTTTTAGCAACAAACAACATAATCAAATCAATCGCAAGTTACATACATAGGAACATAATTTAAGGCGCAACAGAAAC
Organism: Flaveria linearis; assembly: GCA_024085815.1. Classification (NCBI taxonomy): domain Eukaryota; kingdom Viridiplantae; phylum Streptophyta; class Magnoliopsida; order Asterales; family Asteraceae; genus Flaveria; species Flaveria linearis. Next base: position 3,221,305 of record CM044014.1, on the reverse strand, counting down.
AAATTTAAACATAAAGCTAAGAAAAACTAACACATTATACATACAAAAAATATATGCATATTTAGTGATAAAAAAAGAAACAAGTTAATGATTACAAAGTTATCACATTAAGGTTACCTCAAAGTTCAAAATCTCGTATCAGTTATCACATTAAGGTTTAGGTTACTGTGAATCTGTGATGTGGATGATTAATTTGACGGTTATTCATTAACAGTTTATAAACTATATGTATTAATATAGCAGTTAATATTATGCATCCATAATAACTGTTTGCATGTAATCGGTACGATTTCATATTACAAAACAGTTGATATATTTTTTATTTCTCTCAATATTGGTCACATGCTATTGTCTTTTTGTGTTCTAAATTATATATACTTTTATTTAAATTCTCTTCAATCGGAAGTTTTTAAATATTTTTATTTCTGTTTTATTTATATACTCGATACCTAAATAGGCTTATAAAATAACTAGTTTTATACCCGTCCGGTGGCCGGGTCCTTTTATGTCGTAATGTAATAACTATGTCTTCTTAATTTATAAACAATATCACTACTAACGTGTTTCATATGAGTGTATGTCGTGTCGTTGTAGTCAAACCTGCTATATTGAAAAAAACCAAACTCATTATATGTAATAATGAAAAACGTACAAGTACACATGTAAAGGTAGGATGTTTGTCTGATTTTGATACAAAATATGTACTTGACCAACAATCAAAGGTTGGATGTTTGTCTGATTTTGATCTTAATTTTGGAGCAAAATCAAATAAGATAAGTTTTGGATCCAGTCTAGATGATTAAGGGATTAAATCACTCCATCTTCAAACAACCTGAGTAACTCTTTTAAGAGATTCAATGCATCATATTATCATTTTATGAGGATCTATTTTCTTACTTTTTATCTACTTCTTTTGTATGATGACCGTAAATGTTTGTTTAGGTGCTTCTAATCTTGTTAACGAATTTGCCCTAAGTTTTATACCACTTCGGTCGACGGGTCCTGCAACGCAATATGACATAATATACAATCTTGTTTTTGACAAAGACTATCATGAAATGCTAGTAAGACAAGAAAAACAGAACAACAATAAAACAGAACGGAAATATCTCACGGTTAAACAAATAAAACATACCAACGTAGTTTTGGAGATTTCGCCATAAAAAGACGAATAACAAAGTTAAGATGATTACATAGCAATATGTCTAAGATGTTTCATAAAAACAATAGTCTTAGCTATGCAATAAATCGTTTTGGCTTCTTAATGTTCCGCTTAGGCCTTGTATAACCATGTTGTGGCGTTGAGGAGTCTTCGACGCAAGTCGAGCCGGTAACTATTGCGTCATCACAAGTAATGTGTAGTGTAGGTCTAGCCGAAACCACGTCTTCCTCGTGATCAACACTTGGCTGAAGATTTGACAAACACTTCAGAACACAATTATACAACAAATTATTATATCAAAGATGTATTTTAAAAAATTACCGAGGATGTCTTGGTTATAGTCGATGACAACTGTGAAATGCGTGGGCCCCATAAAGCCTCATCTGCCATTTCCCATTCATCAGATGTGATCCGACTAAAAAACTCAATGCCCTCGTCAACCTCGTCACTTTCAGAATCATCTTCTTTGATATTGATACCTGGACCACCGGTAGATGTAGTTTTCTCTCTAGCAAGCGATTCTAATTTTTCACCGATGTATTTTGACACCGTGAAACGACGAATAAAATGAGGTTCCAAATTGTATTTATCAATTTTGATCCTAAGAATGACACTTCTAGCACATAAAGCGTCAAAGAAATAATTTTGTATTCAAAACGGATCTTCAGCACCCTGCATCAAAGGAAAAAAAATACTAAAATTCACATACACAAACAATAACACTTGAAAAAATAGACACAAAAAAAGTATGCAATAGGAACATTAATTTGTAAATCTGCCTAGGCAATATACATTTGATTTAAACATATTTAACATATATAAAAAATACCTCGGATAAACTCTTAACAACTAAATCATCTGCACTTATATGAAGAAGAGCAATAGCGGCATCATCAAAAAGAACACAAGTCATCTCCTCATCTTTGTCAACAACACGTGCAGCCACCTTGTACCTGTGCCAATGTTAGGCTCACAAAGGAGGGTTTGTCGAAAAAAACAATCATATAAAACTTACGCATGGCGTGGGTTAACGACTCTTTTATTGCAAGGCGAACAGTGATACCCCGAATCAACTTTCTCGGCCTTTTTACGACAAGTAGAACATTGAACATACTTCCAATCATTAAAGAAGTCAACGTCGATTATTGTCACCGCAATATTATACATTGTTCCCTGCCATAACTCACAATAATAAAATGCTACAAGTGAGTCACAGACAATGATTAAACAACAATTGTCTACAAAACAAAAATTAAAAATCAAAATACCTCCGCAACGCCTTTTTGAAGACAACCATAGACATCTGAAACGCAGCTAACATGGGAGTCTATCTTCTTGGGTGCATTTTCACCGATTGTAACAGCGGATGACATACTAAATAAATACATGAGACGGGTAAAAAGCATAATAAATGTTAAGTGTCATAAATGAATTTGAATGTAAAGACAACTTTACATGTTCTTGTAGGCGTCACAAACATCGAGCGGCAGGTTAATATAAAATGGGTTGCCACCGTCGACGACAAACATGGAGCACCTAATAAGATAATCAAATAAATTTATGAAAAGAGTTACTAAGAAACATGAGTAGAAACGATATTTTTATAATTTGAATAAGATACCTCCAAACAATCCAACCTTGCAAGAGGTCAAAATGACAACAATTGAATTATTGTCATATCGACGAATGTCATCATCAGTATACTTAAGCGCAACTTCTCCCAATAAGGAAACTTTCAGTTCATCACCGCTAGACATAGTTAATTAAGATCGTAAAATAAGAACTGGATAAAGATAAATCATTAGTAAGTTAAAAAATAGAGTATATCAAAAAGCTCACGAATCATTAGCCAAGACAATTTGACGCAGCTCCCAGTTACATGACTGGAAAGACCTAAATTCTTTATCCACTGAGCCCCAATGTCGAAGAACACCGATAACATCTACATTTAAAGAACAATTAGAGTCGAACACATAAACTAAAAGAAACAATAATAATACTAAACCTGTTAGGTATGTAAAATCGTTAGCACGGGTTCGAAGGATGCTAAACGGGGCAAAGTCGAAAACGTAGCGTCGAAACAAAGATGGGTGCACTGTTGAGGGCATGATTGATGTAACACGGGTAAATTGAATAAAGCTCTCCCGTCGTATGGGTCGATACAATGACTCGTACGAAAGAACAACAAATCGATGTATCCTATATACGCATCCATCCTCCAAACGCTTAGCGAAAAGATGCATTAGTTGGTAAGGAATTCTTGCATGAATCGAACAGTCCTAAAACACATAATAGAAATATTAAAAATATATATTATGTCCAACTATTAAAAAATAAAAGCCGACGATCACTTACACGTTCATCCGAAAAAATCAAGTCAAACGACAACTTGCGGTTCGTAGTTGGATTGTATGTCGTCCAAGAACGGGAGACCCTTACGGTGACTTGCCACTTGTCGGTAACATTAGGCCTCAGATCAGAGATGTAACGGTAAGCCATTGCACAATAATGAAACCTGCAAATGTGGGACAAATAATGAATATATATATACATAGTAACGTGCACGATAAATTATAAAGATGATATTACATGCCACACTAACATATATAAAAGCATTAAAATAGGACACAAGAAAAAGATGATGCCTAAGTGTTTTAAAAAAATCATATATAAAATGCTACCTTGAAAAGCATAATATTAGAACAAATCAGAATATATGAACGTGTTAAACACCCGACCCCACGAACACATTTGTTGACATGTGAGGTAAGTTGTAAAACACTTCTTTGTAAACAACGTTCCTTGTTAGATGGTCATCACACTTGCCATTATTATCAATGTAAAACCGTAGGCCAGCACGAGATGTAACACGAGACGCAACAACATAGAGCTGGCCATGAGTAAAAACAGGTTTCACCAAGTAAGCGCAAACATGATTAAACGTCTGCCCTTGACTTTTATTGATTGTCATAGCAAAACAAACTTTAATAGGAAACTGTCTCCTTTTGAAATGAAATGGCCAACATGTGGTGGTTGGAGTCATATCAATTCTTCCAATAAAAGCTTTTTCTCCAACATGAGTACCGGTAATAATAATTGCCTCAATGACACGCCGACTTATTTGAGTGACCACTAGTCGAGTCCCATTGCATAATCCTTTTCTTAAATTCAAATTACGTAGCAAAATAATTGGTGCACCAACCTTTAATTGTAACACATGATTGGGAACCCCAGAAAAATGTAAAGTATTGAGGAACTCAGTAGGGTACATAGTTTGCATTTCCTCAAAGTTGTTTGTACTTGGACATATGGAATCAGCACTTAACAGCTCGTTAATTTCGCCCGGTAACTTATTAAGAACGTGCAAATTGATCTTATCAACCTCATCATTAGTTGATGACAAGATACAACGCTCCTTTAGAAAAGAAATATCGTTCAATCTCTCTTCAATGTCGGGAAAAGTATTAGACACGACGGCCTCAATAGGATCATCTGCAATAGGGATCAAAAGATCACGCGGTATGCTAATCCATGTGGCCTCGTCTTCGCCTGCTAATGAGATCGTGGGCAATCGCCCGTCCCCCATGTCTAAAATCCACTTATTAAACTCTTGTTGTTCAATAAGATCAGTGCCACTAATACCCGGGCAATGCAAGCGCATATTACAAGTTAGACAAAACACCTTGCATGCACCCCAAATTATGGATGATCTGTTGACAGCTGAGGCAACAATCTCACTACGAGGGGCATGGGGAATCACCGGAAGAATTTGACGAAAATCTCCTCCAAGAACAACCACTTTTCCTCCAAAAACGCGATTTTCTGCCCCATGAATATTATGCTTGCATATATCTCTGAACGTCCGATCAACAGCTTCAAAAGCATGTCGATGTTGCAAAGGCGCCTCATCCCATATGATAAGGGTAGAAGCAACAACTAACTCTGCTAGATCAGACCCAACGTCGATTGAACAACACGAATCCTTATCAAGATCAAATGGTATCCTAAACCGAGAATGAGCGGTTCGTCCACCGGGGAGTAATAAAGAAGCAATCCCAGATGACGCAACGGACAAGACAATTTGCCCACGCGCACGAATACAAGCAATAAGCGTCTTCCACAAGTATGTTTTCCCCGTCCCCCCACTACCAAACACGAACACAACACCACCCTTCCGATTATCAACACAACCAACAATGTAATCATAAACTTCCTTCTGCTGGATATTTAACCCACTATGTAGGCTGTCAAAAACTATCCTTTCCTCTTGAATGTTGTAAGTACGCTCAGCTGCTATCAATCGATTACGTGTAACATTCACCAAGCAAGTATCAATTTGAGGGAGATTAGGAAAGTCCACTAAAGACCTATTGTTACCTACTAAAATCTTTTCTATCTCGATCAACGTATAGTTAAGAAGTTCAACATCTGTGAAAATTATGTCTTCATTATGTAAAACTCGACGTTGATTGTAAGCAACATCTTCTGATAAGAAAGGTAGGCAATCAGAAAACAATTGAGCTTGATCACTAACAGTACAAAACAACAGAATCGACACAAAAAGTTCACGGAGTTGGTTCCCTAACCGCCAATGAGAAGCTTCACGTATACACTCAACCCACTCAACATCATCTCCTAGTAATCCCAACGCCTTGCATGCCGACATATATGATTGATGCTCAACACCATCAACGGTACGAATATCATTAAAGCATAAGGGGCCACGCACAACATTCAATAACATACGGAGGTAGTATGTCTCACCCATAGAAGGACTCACATAATAATTCGTCCGATAGCGAAGCCATTTTTTCGTGGCCGCCATGCTCTATCATTTTCATGCCATGTAAATTTTGTTGGAAACTCGGCATACGTTAAAAGACGACCTTCTTGATACAATTCGTTAGCATGCATCCATTCAGTAAACTTTGACATGGCAGCCGTAGTCCGGGCGGCAACATTAGCAAGCTGGTCGTTATCATGAAAATAGACCCTGTTACACCCTTCTTCGTGAAATGGTAGTCTTTCAACAGCAACTGAACGATACTGCATGTCAAATCCAAATAACTTCCAACATGCTTCTGACGAAGAAATATATCTGCAGTTTATATATTCTTCGATTTCATTTTCATTATGCAATAAGGATGCAAAAGCAGTTCGATTTTGACCATTCTCTAATACGGCAGTAGCACGATCTGGACCTTTGTTTAGGTAACTAAACAGATACTTCACCAGCATACCTTGGTTACACCACTCTACATTAATATGGCAGGCGTATTTTACAAGCAAATCACGATTATAAGGAACAACAAATCTGTTATCAAGCTTAATATGCTGAGAACCAACTTTAACAACTCTTGAATTGTTTGGTCTTTTATAACACGGCCAACCATCATGCCTGACAAACGTTTCTTCACAGTAATTCTTTGGGTATCCTTTAAGACAACGACCGTTATGCATACAAGGACTTGAAGGATTTAAAATGCCACATGGTCCGTGCATCATGTGCATACGAACAACAGCAAAACCTTCAGGGTCATCTATTTCTGATGGCAGCTCAGCAGATACATATCTATCAATACATTCGGTGGTCCCAATCTTATCATCTGGCTGTAGAAAAACCAAAGCATGACAATGTGGGAGACCTCGTTTTTGAAACTCGATCGTATAGATAACTAAACATAAGACAATACTTTAGCTAATGTACAAACATTTGGAAAAAAATGCTTTGAATACAAAACAAAAAAAAACACAAACCTGCTTTTGGTCGACCAAACAGGTTCTTTTTCCGTACATCATTCATAAGCTCGTTGAGTTTTATCTTAAACACACGAGCAATAATATCAGGTCGGTCAGATGCAGTTAGGCCAGGTGTTGTCGCATTTATATGGCGCTCAATTTCGGGCCATTTAGGGTTGCAAGTCATGGTGATGAACAAATCTGGACTACCAGCCCAACGACAAATTGCCATTGCATCCTGATATTGTTGAAGCATGTATCTAGGTCCCCCGGTAAAAGAAGCAGGTAAGATGACACGCCGACCAATTGATCCACCAAATGTTTCTCCCTCTGCAATACGATCATGCAGACCATTATAGAGATCTGAACGAATTGTATTTTGATTTCTCTTATACCAATCCAGTTCATGCTCAAGAACAGCTGAATAAGCATCGACCACATAAGTCTGAAACAGACGACCCGACCTATGTAATGTCCTTCCTTCATCTCTCCTTACATGTAAACGATAAGAATAATATTCTCTCATAGATACATTTTTTCGATTACTTGTTTCTGTAGTAACATGTAGAGGAATGTTCACATGAAAACCATCTTCACCGTACGGAAACAATAGAGGATATTGTAATGCCATAAAACTGGGGTGAATCTCAGATATACGCTTTACAATGCCAGTGCCACGCTCTTCAATAAGGACATCCCGTGAATCAGTAGGATTTCCATCACCCGGGATCAAAGCCGCCACTTCAGAGGTGGTAGGTAAAGAGTACTGTCTATGTTCTGCATTCCGTGTTCCAATCAAGCGAATTCTAACAGGATGCATTGACGTGTTGTCAAACCGTTCCCTAGCCATTCTAAAGGCTTGCACTAACACGTTATAATGATCAAGCATGACCGTTAAGTCAGCCACTAAAGATCGAAGCACGCGTTCATCAGATGATGGAGAAATGCAGCTTCGTAAAGCCGAAAAACGATTGTCAATCTCATTTTGAGTGTCGAAGATATATAATTGGGCAAACCTCGGGCGACCATCAGGATGCGTAGGTAACAAAGACCCAATTCTATGATGGTTATGTCCATTTAAACGAAACGTGTATGGACCACGACCATCATTTAATTCTGTACTTATTCTCCCACCGGTAGAAGTGAATGCAAACATCGCATTTAAAAGTTTAATATTTTCACGAAAGACCTTCGACCGGTTGTCGCCGTGGTTGCCAAGAAGCTGAAACAACAGTTGGGGAGGATGTTGGAGGAATGGTAGAATAACCTTTCCTTGGCCACAACACAAGGAAAACTTTGGATGCCTTGGCGAGAACGCTTTAACAGACCGTTCGGCGTACCAAACAAACGCCTCACAATGCACACAAACACGATCTGCATCACCGCAATCCCAATACGATGATGTATGACCTACAAAAATGCCAATTATGAGCAAACAACATGACTGTCATGTTAATTCTTCAATAATTATACAGATTAACGTATGAGATGTACGTTGTCTGTTTTCATCTGCATACACATGGCCATGAGACGGAATGTGTTGTTGAGAAGAAGATCCTCGTACACATGCATGTGAAAGCGAGGAATTTAACGGAGATGGTATAACAATGTTTGTTGTACTATCGTAATGAACTCCGTTATTGTCTCGTCCCCCATCTGCATAAGAGGCTACATCAATGTAACGGTATATCTGGATTGCAAGCCGAATACGTTTGTTATGAATAATGAAAGCATCACGGATTACCAATAGACAGAGGTCATATCATAAAATTTGTATGAACGAACTAAAGCTAACCATAACATCGACGTTGTCTGCTACCAAGAATAGGGGTAGAAGCGACAGGTCTTCCACGTAGGCGAGGACGACCAAGACACCTCCTACGTTCATGGAGTTCACCATGCGAAGAAACATTTGTTCCCTGAGAAGGCGTTGGAGAGAGTACATCAGAGTGACATGATTCAGACTGACTGTTACGGGGAACCTCCATAATCTGCTTCTGTTGTGCGAAAAAACATCACACATACGTTACGTATGCTTTTAAACACAATGTATGATGCCTTGACAATATAAAAAAGACAAATGGTCGTAGCTTATAACGCATGAAACACGTCTAATATAGAAATAAAAACATGCTACTAATACAATAATTATACTTAAAAATTTTACTAAAAATCTAATTAAATAAACACATTACAAACGTAGTTGGTGGTCATAAGATATCTATTCCACACTTATCCTTAACCTTCTTATATGCTATATATATAAATGCAATTTTGTTTTTATTTGTATCGTATATATAATGATGTACATTTATTAATAAAACATCTATTTATTATTAATAAATCCATCGATTACCACTAAGAAAGACAAGAAAGTGAAACGCTAAATCTGCATTGTACGGTTGAAATTGTATTGTCACAATACGATGCTTATACGTTTCTATAAAATAACCTAACATTACGTACCAAAAGAACGTTCATAACATCATGAGGTCACGTAAAAACAATTCAATGACAAAAAAATATATCATTAGTTAAGATTAGCACACCAAGAAAGGTTAAATGTATAACAGACCCATAATACATTTTTTTTAATAAAACATAAAAACTGATATGAAAACAAATATCCCAATTTGCAAAATGACATGAACTTTAATAACAACCCATAGCCCTAATAGCGCGCGCCTCAGGCATGTCCGGTTCGTACGTAATGGCGGAAAAATCAGTAGACCTCAATATATTAGCTGTAACATATTGTCAAGTATAAGTCAAACCAAATTAAAAAACCAATTGCATAAATGTGAAGCGTATACATATATATGTATATATAACGTATATATATATGTGTGTATGTAGGCAAAAAATATCATACTTTCCGCTAGATGAACCAACTTGACTCGAGATATGTATACAATAGACTTTTTTGATATCGCTAGATAAGTCTTGAACATATCGGTATGTCTCGTATCGTACAAAAACACCTTTATAATGTCACCGCTGGCACAAACGATTAGTGTTAGAAAACGCAAAACCCAATTGGAAAATCTTAATTTAGAGAAACGTAAAGAGCAAATAAGAGTGGGATGACGGCTGACTCACGTGACATCTTGCAGATTAATAACAAAATGATACCGACCCAATATCCTGTCGCCCGTGACAATTCTTCCAACAACATCTACACCAAACAGACACAATATACATATTGTGTGTTGAAAGCATGAACTATTTATTATTTATGAATATATGTATATATATGTATGTATGTATATATGTATGTATGTATGTATGAATATATTTGGACGTTATTTAAACATTATGAACGTACCAACAAATAGTTTTTGGGACCGTCGATCGTTGATAAGAGTTTTAATTGAAGGAACTAATGGATATAAATATAAGCCTTTTGGAATTTCATTGATTAACGGAATAAGTCGTGTGCCTTCATCAATAACAATCTTGAAATCACCGCACACCAACTTGTAGTTATGATGTTTTGGAAAGTCGCGATGTTTGAAACTTTCAATCTTGAACCGATGCAATATAAAAACACGGGCCACCAAATTCAAGTCATTGTAAACATGCATTAAATGTCTTGGGACAAATGCAGCGATTTTTTGTCTCTAAAAATTCAAAAAATTAGTATAACGAATTATTCAAAAACATTGATTTTAGGTAAATGGAAGAAATATATTATCTTACATTTTGATCAATAAAAATGATCAAAAGATCAGTTTGACTAACATCAGCCGTTACAAACTCCACCCACGCAAACGGAACAGTGTACCAAATGCCACAATGTGTTAGTGACGAAAAAACATCAACGCTATGATGGAGCTCCATGTTAAAGCATACCCGTAAACGTTTAATGAGAACTGGAAAAAAATAGAAATCTAATATCATGATAATAGTAGAAGGCCAAAAATATTAAAATTATTGAAAATGATGATAATCACGTTTACATTGAGGTAAATGTCAATGCGTATCCGTAAAGTGTGCGTAATTCGACATTATAGCATAGTTGAACATCATACGAGCTTTCAGGGTAGAATATTAATATGATCAATATCATCGTAGAATTAATAATAACAACTGATCAAAATCATCATGGAATTTTAAGTTTTGTATTTGTAAAGATATTTTATAACCAAAATAACAGTGGAAGAAAATAGCAAATATAGTAAAAACATAAACCCAACATTCATTGCAACACAAAACGAAACAACCATCAAAACTAAATGTATATCGAACATAAGAAAGACACATGACTAATGTAATGCGATAATATGAAAAACAGTAAGCAATAACTAATCACTTGGGTGAAACTATAGTCTCGGTATAGACCGCACATGGGATGTCTTGAAAATATGTGAGACGACAGAATCCATCAAGGCTATTCGCATGAACATCAATTCGATACATTTCACCCAATAGTGTTATCAAAAGACATGAATCATCTTCATTGACATGTGTGACAAGGGCTGACGGTGCTAACGGGAGTCGCATGACATTAGACAGACTAAATACTTTCATCCACGTCTTACCTTCTAGCTTCCACATCGCAACAGAGCGGTCACCGAAAGGAAACTGGACAAAAGCATGTAGTTGATTACGCACACTAATCAAATCAGCATAACTCCCTTCATTAGCAACAATTGGAAAGCGTATTTCAGAAAATCCTTTCGAATCAACATCAAAGTGAATTATTACTTTCTCACCCCTGATGAAAAGCTGCGTCATCGTGAAATACAATCCAGTACCACAAAATGTACCCCCAGACCAATCATAAGTCGCTCCATGGTATGGTCGTTTTTTTAAGAAACGTATTGTTCGCCACGAGCCAGATTTCATTGAGTATATATAAATAGTCATTGAACCACGCCTACGCTTGATATGAAGGATGTTGTAATCATTCGAAGAATCAACACAAAAACCAACAGCATCAGAATCAATTTTATAAAAACCTTGAGATTTTGAGGTTGATAAATTCTTGTACACTTCGGTCAGTGGATTCCATACAATCAGCTCAGTTGTGTCTTTTCGAACAACACATAACATACCATCCAAACTTGCTAAAACCATCATACGGTAGGGATGAGTCGTGAACGGGATTTTAAAATAGTCAAGAGTGGAATACCAAGGGGATTCAGAAGTAGACGAATGAATCGAACAACATGTACAACCAAGAAAAAGAATTTTCTGATCAGGTGAAGCCCGCATATACTGACAATGAAGCTTTGTAAATAAATCTGTTGACAGGAACGAATACCACTCTTTGCATACGACTTTGCATTTCGTAACAACCTTTGCAGGAAGTCTCGGAAGTATCTCGAACAATATTACAAGAAAATTAAGTTCCGCCATGATCGTTCTAGCTACATTGTGTGAGTTGAAGAAAGACAACATATTTAAATTCGTGCAAAAAACATAATACTAATTAAGGGACGAACGTAAACACAAACATTAAATAAAAGACAGGAGGTGAAATATAATAATAAAATGAAAATAAAAAATAACATAAGAAGATAAAATAATTTTTAAAAAGAAAACCCCTAACAGGAAAATATACACCAAGTAATACTAATATTTCTATAATTAGAAACAATAGGCAAGTAACAGATACCGTACACAGTAATGTATATGATACTAACAACGAAGGGCATATAAAATATGTTTCCAAAGAATTTAGCAGGTCACAATTTAAGTTATGTGGCAATTAACGTAAACGAAATGAATAGTCATGTAAGCATTAAAGAAGACAGGTATAGTAAGTATAATGAATGAAATATAGATACGCACCTTTGCAAATTTGACACGATGGAGATACAGGAAAATGATGTAAGTATAACACGTGAAGCCTAAACAACATACAAGAAGACAAGAAAACAAAGTTAGAAAATATAAAATAGCCGATCTAAATATATGAAACATGACTTAGAATGACAAAGGACATTAAAGAAATTTAATATTTTATTTTTATTATATTCAACGACATTACAACTAAAAAAATCTTAGATATATATATTACCTTCATGCATATAAACACGTAATATACATTAAACCCATAAGTTTTCGTGCACCCCACACATTAGAGATAGTATACAAATAAGTACACATAAATAATGTTCCATATAAACCTAATATATTTTATTAAATATAAAATCAAACAAACTATATATTGAAAAAAAATATGATTCTGTAAACATATTAGTAATATGCTTTATAAATAGAATATATTTTTATTAATTACCTCTTATTTTATTTAATTTTGAATTAGAATAAAGTTGTTTTACTTCAATTAAAATTATTATGTAACAATCCAATTACAATGTCCAATAACCCCACCAAATTAAAAAGGACGGATTGTTGTTCATTTCCAATTGTTAACACAATCTAACTATCAATGTCTTGCTTCCAATAAACATTAAACTCAACAGAAAAACCCCAATTCATCATTTTGCAAATGAGACCTAGGGTTTTGCGGCCGCAAAGGCGCAATCCCTGTCGCTCGAAATTGTGTTTCGATCTTAATCGATGGTCTACCTCCAGCCAACCGACGTATGTAATGGGTCTCTGCATCATACAACACGATGTCTCTGCAGATTCATGTTATTGAATTTGGTTCCTAAAGATGGAGAGAAGCAAAATCCTATACTGTAAGTGATTTTCTTCTAAATTAGTAACCTAGCTTATCTTAGTACTGGGTAATCGATAGATCAATGATTCATTGCACATTCAAATGTGTTGGAGATGTAAGGTTTTACTTCTTACATTGTGTTCTGGTGAGAAAAATCATACTTGGAGTCCTTAAACAACAGGCAATGAACGAACTTTTCAAAATTAGGCAAAAAGGGAAAACTTGCATTTTATGCTGGTGTTTGTCCATGTTTTGTCGATATGCCAGCACTTATAGAACAATGGATTTACAAAATCCACCATTAATTTTGCTAGCTAAGGGCTTATTGTTGACTATGATTGATCTACATAAATGTGTAAGTATACAATAATATACAATAATTCATTATAATATCGATCATTTAAACAACAAAAATACAAATCATAAGAAGGATTGTAGGTGACCCTAGTAAGTCGAATTTATGACAGAAAAACATACATTGACAGGAGCAAATATTGTTAGATGATCATGAGGAGATGCTACAAGATACATACCTTATAATGCAACTCTTAGATGGATAGAAACATTTTGAAATGAATCTGGCTTTTAGTTAGCATCCTATAAATAGAGCAGCAAATATGGTTTTGTGTTAACCAACTCCACTATACCACTAACTCAAGAATCCCTAAATAAAAGGCTGGTGGAATAACCGCAATTAGGATGGAACATGAATTATATATTATGTATAGGTCAGTTAATATTAATGTTAAAATGTTAATGGGTACTTCCACAAACATACTTGATAACCATGTAATGCATGAAACTTTATTATATTGTGATGCAATGTAATATATGACCAATTATAAGTTCTGTGGATCATATATGTTCTGCATATGATAACATACTTGATCATATATGCAACTTATCTTCCAAATACTTTTTTATTTTTTGTTTTTAATATATGTTTATCAATATTATATAGGTCTTTCATTATTTTTAAAAACCACTTTAACGTGACTGCAGCGATTGGCATGAGTTCATTATTGTTCGTGTTTGCAGTTAATTTCGAACAATATTACAAGAAAATTAAGTTCCGCCATGATCGTTCTAGCTACATTGTGTGAGTTGAAAAAAGACAACATATTTAAATTCATGCAAAAAACATAATAATAATTAAGGGACGAACGTAAACACAAACATTAAATAAAAGACATGAGCTGAAATATAATAATAAAATGCAATTAAAAAAAACATAAGAAGAAAAAATAATTTTTAAAAACAAAACCCCTGACATGAAAATATACACCAAGTAATACTAATAATATAATAATTAGAAACAATAAGCAAGTAACAGATACCGTACACAGTAATGTATATGATACTAACAACGAAGGGCATATAAAATATGTTTTCAAAAGAATTTAGCAGGACACAATTTAAGTTATGTGGCAATTAACGTAAATAAAATGAATAGTCATGTAAGCATTAAATAAAACATGTGTAGTAAGTATAATGAGTGAAATATAGATACGCACCTTTGCAAAATTGACACGTTGGAGATACAGGAAAATGAGGTAAGTATAACACGTGAAGCCTAAACAACATACAAGAAGACCAGAAAACAAAGTTAGAAAATAAAAAATAGCCGATCTAAATATATGAAACATGACTTAGAATGACAACGGACATTAAAGAAATTTAATATTTTATTTTTATTATCTTCAACGACATTACAACAAAAAAAAATCTTAGATATATATATATTACCTTCATGCATATAAACACGTAATATACATTAAATCCATAAGTTTTCGTGCACCCCACACATTAGAGATAATATACAAATAAGTACACATACATAATGTTCCATATAAACCTAATATATTTTATTAAATAGAAAATCAAACAAACTATATATTGAAAAACAATATGATTCTGTAAACATATTAGTAATATACTTTATAAATAGAAGATATTTTTATTAATTACCTCTTCTTTTATTTAATTTTGAATTAGAATAAGGTTGTTTTACTTCAATTAAAATTCTTATGTAACAATCCAATTACAATGTCCATTAACCCCACCAAATTAAAAAGGACAGATCGTTGTTCATGTCCAATTGTTAACACAATCTAGATATCAAACCCTTGCTTCCAATAAACATTGGACTCAACACAAAACCCCCAATTCATCGTTTTGCAAAAGCGACCTAGGGTTTTGCGGCCACAAAGGCGCAATCCCTGTCGCTCGAAATTGTGTTTCGATCTTAATCAATCGTCTACCTCCAGCCAACCGTCATCTGTAAAGGGTCTCTGCATCATACAACACGAGGTCTCTGCAGATTCATGTTATTGAATTTGGTTCCTAAAGATGGAGAGAAGCCATATCCTAAGACTACTCTAATACACACCCCAACCCAGCCATATTATTTATTAAAAAACTAATTTCTACGTCTTCTACCTATACAACCCAAATATAACCAAACTATACTCTCATTAGAAACCCAACCCAATCAATTTTTATTTATACAATATGGTTTTTGATTAGTTTATATTTTGTTAAAATTAATACAATTTTATAAATAAGTAGTTTATTTCAATATATAATTTAGATCCATGATTCTATAGTCAAAAATAGAAAATCAAACAGTTTATAAATTGAAAAACAAAATGTGATACGAAAACATATCAATATTATACTTTACAAATAGAAAATTATTTTATTACTTTGATGTTTTTTATATATTTTTGTATTAGATAAAGTTTGTTTTACTTCAATTGAAAATTTTAATATATCAAATTAATTAAATGGTCCACTAACCCACTATATTAAAAAGTTAAAAATTGTACTTGTTGACCTTCTATCACAAAACCCAGACCAAACCAAACTTCTGATTGATATTACGCACATTCACCACAAAACCCCCAAATCAACTCTTGCATAAGCGACCCAGTTCTAGGGTTTACGGCCGCAAAGGCGCAAACTCAATCGCGAGAACTGCTGCTTCGATCGACAATGCTCGTCTACCTCCACCAACCCTCTGTCGTCTGTGGTCTCTGCATTAGTAAGCTATCGCCTAATTTCACAACAATCGTTGTACACAACAACTGCGGGATTGCACCGATTAGGGGTACGTTTGCAACAGAAGGTACTTGTTCATCTTTTTTTTATAAGATCTAAGGCCGAACATGGTTGATTTAGTAGATTTGTGATGTTTTCTTAACCCCTAATTTATTTTTTCTTATAGTCGACCTGTTTAAGAGTGCATCTGGGTCAGAATTATCTCATGATTTTAAGGTTCGTTTTCGCAATTACAGACTAGTCATTTCGACATTGGGTTCCCGCATCTGATTAGTATTGACTGGTAATGTTTTTTGGTTTTTGTTTCTCATCTTATTTTTGCCAAATCCTGCATCAAATGGTTTTACCAGATGGTAATAATATTTTCAATGTTTTGTAATGGTTGTAAGTAAGGCAATTTAGGTCGACGTAATGAACAGATATGGTTTATTTGTAATGAGTCAAATGGGTCAGTTTGGTTGTTTTGGCATATTATGATAAAAATTAGACTACACTGAATATTTACTTGATCTAAAACTTTAACATGGTTATTTTTGTATGTTTGTGTTCGTGCGTATAAATGTATATTTAATAGAATTTCTGAATTTATTTTTGATACATGAAGTTTTTATGCAGGGAACTAATCATTAATCAGGATCGTGTCAAATTTTATGGGTCTTCTGTCAGTGTGGAAGAAGATAACAGGTTATTATCTTCCTATATTATCTGCACCAGAATGAAGTGTGCTTATCTGCTATATAATGTAAGGGTTTAATGTTGATAGCTTAGGGCTAAACATTTGATATCATGTATTTGTGGTGCTTGCTATTTTGTATGATTGCTTATTTTTTAGTATTTCCATGTCCACATTGCCTGTCCACCATCAATTTTGATATCTTAGGGCTTAATCTTGTTAACGAATTAACACTTAGTGTTGTAAACAATCAGTAATTCCCTACGTGTGCCTGTCCACCATTACATAGGGCAGAAAATATGGCCTATATTGACGCTCTATTAACCATGACTCTGATTGATCTTTATAAAAGCATGAATGTGTTAGAGTAGCAGCTATGATATGGTTGTTTATTGAATATTAAGACTGTAAGCCTAAAATAATATATAGTAATACAATCAGATTGCTTACTAAACAACAAAAATCAAAATCATAAGCAGCACAATAGGTATGCCTAGTAATCCACTAAATAACAAAAAAAATACGTTGACATGAACATATATTGTTAGATGTTAAAGGAGGAGATGTTATAACATACATACCTTATATAGAGCTCTTAGAAAGATAGAAACATTCTGAAATGAAACCGGTTTTACTTAGCGGAATGCCTATATATAGACCACTAAAAACGGTTTTTGCTTAACCAACTCCACTATACCACTAAGTAAAGTGGACCCCTAAATAAAAGGATGATGAAATAACCGTTTTAAATTCAGTGCTATGTAGATAATTTAGATACAAATGGCTTGATGAATCTTGCTAAGATACTGGACCGAATTCATTGCCATTTGGTAGACATTGGTACAGAGCATTATATTTCATCATAGACTTGCAAATGAAAATTTAATTAAACCACCTGAATGAGTATGCAAACATTAGTACAAACCATTTAAATAAAAGATATTAGATTTTAGGCAATATTGTACGATGTATGTGCTTGCAACTATGATTTTATTGGGTTATTATATATGTCTACATACTTTTCATTCTGTTTACAATATCAAAGATATGCATATTATTATACCATAATATTGATATTGTATGAATTCTTCAAAGCTGGTCGGGGTGCAAAAGAGTTAGTGTTATTTTAGTCAGCGATGCTTACTGTTTTATATGATTTTTTTTAACCGGAGATGACCTAAAAGTCATACCCTGCTTCCGGATGGTTTTTCATGCTGCATATTTTGCCACTAAAATCGATTTTTTTTATAGATTTTGCTTGATTTCTATGACTTTTCTCACTTTTTGTTCCTTTAATTTTTACAATTTGCTTGATTTGTATATTTTCAAGTGATCAAAATAATGAGAGTTTTCATGAGTTATAGTTATTTGAATAATAGTAAATGTAATGCATGACTAATTTTATGTTCTGGACGATCATTTATGTTAATGTGTACTTTCAATTAGTCCAATTTTTTTCTTACCTGATAAATAGAGAAGATTTGGTCGGGAGTAGGCTTTTTATGGGTGCTTATATACCAATGAACAAACCTGCAGTGCGACTTCTCGCTTCATACTGCATGTAATAAAATATGTTTGTTCTGTTTATAACCTATATATTCTTTGATTATGATTATGCGATACATTTAAGTTGATATATTAAGAAAGTAATGCTAAAGAGTAATTATACAGGCTTTAAACTGGGCTTAGTGGGCAAACCAAAAATTTAAAGAACTTAAGCACTTATGGAATGTCATACGAGTTTCTATCGCAACCCTAAAAATTATATTTTGTGATATGATTATTCTAAAATACCTAATTTTTAGTATGAGAAGGTGTTGGAAGTTCATTTACATAACCCATAGGAAAAGGACTACCATTTTATTGAGACGTGCAACATAACTTGCTTACATTCCTCTTGTGTTGCTCGAACGTCATGAGTTGCTTAAACTTTAATTTGATTGTTTATCTATGACCTTTGAGCTTCTAAATTTAGAAGATAATATGTAATTGTTGTTATTTGAATTTTTCGCTCATCTGAGGTATGTTATAATTAGTGATTTTGCCTTATATTTAAATGATTATGTAGGAGTAGATCCCATGGGCCCAAACTGGAGGAGTCTATTATGTTGTTGAATCCAGTAGAAATTTTTACTAACAAAGGTAAAGTCGTTACTCATCTTAAGGTATAATATACAAAATTAATATCTAGCAACTTGATCTCGTGTTTTTTTTAACTTAATGCAATTTTCTAGTATTTTTGTAATTGTTTGGACATGTATGTTTTATATTATTTATGCTATCTGTCATGGAATTAGATGGTACCTTTTGAGGGTTCATCAAGATAAACATATTTGGTATATCTAATTTTTTTGTTTTTTATATGAAGTAATTGGTTATGAACTTGTGTATTTTATAAGTTTGGATTTCGCCAACAAATTTGGTTTGAATGAGAGGAAGAAAATAAATATCTTCATTAAACATATGTTCTCATACCAACTACCATTTAATAAAGTTCGAATGCTAATTCACACGACAACTTCAAAAATTAAAACATGAATATATGTGTTCATGAGTTCCTTTCTTTGTGGGATGATAGTTGTTTGTTTTGACTATATTGTTACATTATAACATTTGTGCTTACTATTTTGTATAATTGCTTATTTTTTAGTATTTCCACGTCTGCCATTACATAGACACAAAATGTGCCTGTCCATCATTAATTTTGATAGCTTAGGGCTTAATATCGTTATCAAATGAACCCTTAGTGTTGTAAAAAATAAGTGACTCTCTATTGCATTAGCATGTACAATTAAATAGCACATGCTTTAGAGGGAAATTCTTTTTAATACCTTAATTTTTTTAAACACATTGTGTTATTGGCGGCACCAATTTTACACTTAAACTCATCCAAGTATTAAAAGAGACTAAAACTTCAGGTCTAAAACTGGAATCCTACGAATACATAACCAAATAGTATTAGATCATTGCTGAGTAAATAAAACAATTTCCAAAAGCACGAAAACCATACCTTGTAAACAAACAACTGCAGAATGCAAACTACAATCCTGTGTCCAAAATATACCAAATTTAAATAAACAAAACAAAAATTCAATCATGAAACTACCGACACGACAAATTTACAGATTCATAGTCGGATTGGAATGAAAATATGTTATATGAACTCTGCACAGCAATGACTGACTGAGCCACGCCTGATCTGTAGAAGGTTAGGTTACTATCCTTATATTCCCATGACTCAAATAATACACCTAAGACTGTTTGTGTGTCTGCCTGCACCCATGTATCGCGGGCTGAAAGCACCCAAACATCTCGTGTATCATTCACATGAACACAAACAACGGCCACTTTTCCTTTGTATTTAATAAGCTTCCACGAAGAGTACGAACAATAAGTAGCCATTGATGGGATTGGAATAGTTCGATATTTGTGAGTAGAAGAATCAATTCTGAGTATCTGATTATTTTCTAGGCCAATGTAGACACCCCCTCTTGCTACAATGGCCTCGTCATTGGTTACCTCACCATCATGGGCCAATTGTATAGGTTCTTGTAGTCTCCAAGCCCAAGCATCCGAGTCAAATATCTCGAAACGATATGTCATACATACGACAGTGCCCCTTTTAACATTACTGCAAGAAAATAAAACTAAAATGTTACATTTGACGACAATTAAACGTACGACAAAGACTATGCATACCTACCCTATGACATATAAAACTTACAAATACACAAGTATAGATTTCATATGGAACAACACACGTTTGGAGGCTTGATAAATGAAAACAAACATACCTTCTTTTAGGAATAGACAAACGAAAGATCTTGTAATGTAACGGACGTGACCCTAATGTTACAAACGTGACTTTTGCTGTAGGATATTTCAATTTTGGATTGGAATAGCACGCATATTGTGACTTGCAGGCTTAAACAATGCATAAACAGATAGTGGTCGGACCCACTGATGTGCAATCTCTACCACTAAAACACCTTGTTCTGATGCTGCATGAATTATGGTCCACGGTGCCATATAACCAATATCAAGCGATCGTGAACCGGATGAAGCCACAAAATGTATCTGGTGACGACCTAAGAAGTTTGGGCATTGAACAATGAAACCTGCGAGTACATGATTTTCTATTTTCTGTTGCTCTAAAACATATGCATCGTAGGATAGTAACTCAACTTCCTTGCAAGTACATCTAATTGAACTCAGAGAATTCAACGATGTTTTTGCCAGTATTTCCGACATAATGTTCGAATCAAATAGGCGAACCATTGACGGAGGCTGACCACTGGTAGGCTTACAAAGCCCCATCTAGAAATAAAACACGTAAATAGTCAATAAAAGTACAAAAAAATTAATTATATATGGGTTTAATTAGCATGAATGCACTCAGATGTTTTGTTTTATTATTAGGGCCCGACTTAATAACAAAAGGTAATAGTATATCAGCTGATTTAGTTTTATCCATTTCTTGTTCATTAAAGTTTAGTTGTTCTTTTTCATGATATCTTCTCTTTAATTTCTTTGTAAAAAGGAAAATTGGATAGTATATCAAGTAATTTACCTTTCTTTCATTAGAAAACAATAATATGTAATGCTGTTGATGATTTATATTTCTATGTTTTTTATAAGGTATTTTCACAAGAAAATGAAGAAAACTGACTATTATCCTACATTTACTGCAGTGCTGCAATGACTACAGAGACACTTGAAGAAGTTGCTATCAAGAAAATAGGTGATGCATTTTGTTAACTAAAATGTTTGCCAAATGGACTTTAAGAGAAATCAAACTTCTTCGGCACATGAATCATGAAAATGTGAGCTTTCTTACTGATGTTTGTGGTTGATTGTGCATAGAAATGTTTTTAACCTAATTTAAAGTTAAAATTATCCAGTATGCTTCTAAGAATCAAAAGTGCCTTCAATTAAGTCGAGTTAATAATTTTGTAGCTTGTATCTCTAATACAAGTTTGTGGTTTCTCTAGTTATAAACAAAGAAACCAAATGAAACATCTGGGATAATTGGATTGTTAAAGTGTTATTAAGTTGTGGCATTATAATGTTAGTGGGATTGACTACTATGGGAATATCTAACATATTTACTTATTTCCTACAGTCTGGGCATATTACACGCAACATGACAATATTTATATGCATTGACGGAAGGCGAACAGAGACACTCACAAAGACGGAGGTAAGTCTGTATAATTTAATAATCTAAAAGTGATCGTTGAATTATAATGGCAATACAATGGTACATGCCTTGTCCGGACTATGACGTCTGACTATGACTTGCCGTACCATGCATTGTGCATTATCTCATTTCAATACAAAACACTTAATAAAAATTGAACTAATATTAAAAATTACATACCTCACACTCGCCTTGATTCCTCAATTGCTCACACGCTTTGTATAATGGCACCACTGAAATATATTGAACATCAGTTTATTTATATAAAATAATCAAATTCCACCAATTGGAAACCATAAATATTTAATACTTGCATTAAATGAAATATATCGAACATGAGTCTCCATTATTTTGAATAAGCGCTTAACGTTTAGAAGCAATGCTTTGAAAATAATTATACCTTCTAATTTATTGATAATTTTTAACAACCTAAGAGTAACTTACGGCTGCCATTAACAAATATATCTTTTTTCACCATAATGTGTGCCACTACGGTATCTTTGAATAATCATATGAACATCAAAACTTTAAAGGTACCATATAGTTCCACATAAATTTAATAATTTTCATTACATGTGATGTAACGAATATTAGTGTCACTTGTTAAGAAAAGGTTTCAGTATGTAACTATTACTATATTTTTTTGAATTAGTATTCCTTCCTATATTGCAACTGGTTGCATATCAGATATGCATTTATTATGCGACAATGAATAGGACAAATATTTAAACTTTAATACAAAAACACAAAATAGAGAAACAACACCACACGATTACTAAACATAAAACACAAACGACAACATACAAAGTAAAACATCCTGATAAAACATGACTGACCAAATTCTATGGAAAAAGATAGAACTAATATAACCTAAAACCTGATAAAATGCTTGCACGAAGACAACATAAAGCAAACAGAATTTAACCCCTACACAGACCTAGGACGGTTGCGATTGAAAACCAACACCTTTGGAACCTTTAGGTTTTTGTTGAAAGTTTGGAGGGAGTCTGCTGTATCACCTGAGTCATCATCGGAAGGGTCAAAGTCATAGCTGTTAACATCACAACTTTGTTTGTCGCTATCAGGTGTTGTAGAGGTTGCATCAGGCGTGTCATCTGAACTGTCAATCTCTACAACCTCATCCCACTTCCAATTTGACAGATTTTCAGCCCTCTTTTGCTTTTTTCTTGCCTGGGAATCCTGATAAGAATTAAAATCAACATACAAGAGGAACAAAGAGTCAGCCAACAGGAACTATAAGCAAAGAAACATGAACTATTGTATATACATAAACAAACAAATCACCTCAACACCAAATTCACGATAAAGCTGGGACACATAGGACCTAAGATATTGTGTGTAGCTACGAACATCCAAACTCTCATCATCCATGTGCTGTCATTAAACAAATGCTTCCATTAAAAGACCCAAAACAGAAAACATAAAGACGTTACGAAAGATCTTCAAGATAATGAGCAAACTTTTGATATTTTGATAATAACTCACATTCTCCTCACGAGCGGGGCTTTTGCTGGATTTGTTGTCCATTTTGGAATATCAGAATTAATGATTGAGACTTTTTTCCAAGATGCACTAATCTGCCCTTATATAGGCAGAATAGAATGCAACTGCCCACCCCACTAACTTGTTTTTTGCCAAATTGATAGGAATTATGACCAACAGTTTTTGTATGAACTGTTTGCTTTAACTGCAGGTTTAAACACCTGTTTTAAATTGCTTGTTTAAACTACATGGTAGTTTCTGAGTTAGTGGGTGACATTGATAAAAATAAGGCTGATTTAAATAATTGGAAAACCACTGAAATTTTTGTTTTTTTTGAATTTATATAAAAAATCAAGGCCATATAAATTGCTAGACTTGATAAACATATTTTAGATTATCCAAAGTAACCATTTCACTATGGGTAAGGGAGCACAAAAGACGACTAATTATATATTGTTGCAGCGATTGATATTATGCAAGAAACCAAAAAAAAGTATATAAGAATATGCAACGTAGTTTAATTATATTTATAAAATATGTAGTAAAAATAAGATACCAACTTTTGCTCACATTACAAAATCTTACCAGCTTTTGAAATTCACACTTCAAAAGCTGATTGAATCAAAGAAATAGTTAAAGAATCGAAGAAAAAGCTGAAGAAAAAAAAAAGAAATTCCTCATGTGGAAAAGGTTTTCCTTCTTAGATCAACCCCAAGATTTTAAAATTGATTTAGATCTTCACAAAACCATTTGGTTTTATCGGATCTAGAATAAATAGGGACATTAGTGTTTAATTAATTTTGATGATGCCTATTAGTGGTTTAAATATTTTATTGTGTTTTCTTTTAGTTTGTATTTTTTTATAGTAATGGTAATTAATGACGATGCAAAACATGGCGGTTTATAGACAAAATCAAAAACATGTTTATTTCAAAAAGTTATACATTTCATATGGTTTATAAAGTGTTAGTGTTATATATGAATTTTGTATCACACAAAAAAATTGACATTTCATGTAGCATACAAAGTTTTACTGTCTCTAATATTATTATAAGAAACGCAAGTTCTGATCAATCAACCCAATAGGTATTTTTCAAAAAGGTAATTCAATCAACACTTCATAATTATAAGAAATATAAAATATCAATAAAACTGTCCACCACACCCATTACAAAATAATAGCAACACGTTTTTTTTTCTGGTACAAACGTGGATATATTATTAAGTAAACTATAAAAGTAACGGGTGTTGTTATTTAGACCTTATCCTATAACATTTCAGTATATAATCATTAAATACTTATATAATCACTCATTAGTTATAGTTTATAAACGTTTATGAAGAAATTATATAGTCGTTTAATTTTTTTAAACTACCATTTTAAGGTAAGCTCTATATATGTTACTTTAATATAATTTTTTATTAGAAGTTTATGTTATAAAAATTTCAGTCCATCATGCTTCGACTGACACGAGTGTATTACGTATATATTTATCAAATTTCATAAACATTATGTATTTTGATATATTATGTTAACTATTTATACTTTATAAAATATTAAGGTACATTGGAAGGAAGTTGTTATTTTATATATTTTAAATTATTTAACTTATATAATCTATACTTTTTGTGTTCCTTCTCCTGGCATATTCTGAAATTAACAAAAAACTTCTATCTTACCTAAATTAATACATTTTCTTAAAAACTTAGAATTTTTAAAAATAGAAATAATAACAATTATATTGCAATTAATGTATGACACTGACGTGAATTTCTTTCATTCCTACAATTGATGTTTTTTAACAACGCATACAATTGATTACTTTATGTAAACACCAAACATTTAAATCAGTGAAACATAATCAAAGCATATAAAACATACTTATATTTAAAAAGCTTCACGTGTGATACATAAAAACTATGATCTAACCATACGGAAAATCAAACGCTAAGAAACAAAACATCAAAGAAAGTCAAACACTTATCAGCAAATACATGGCACTTCCTCTTTACTTGTAAACCTATTAAAAATTTTCTTTTTTGCACGACTGCTTCTTTTTCTTTTGTTGGATCGTTGGCACTGATCTTCAGTGGGTTGAGTGGTATGGTTGGCTTTGGAGCACCTACACTGGTTTGCATTGTAGTACCACTCGATCATACTAAGGTAGCGATGGTATATAATCCGGACATTGATGGATCCGCTGAAATTACATGCCATTGCCTGTACAATACCAGACCATAAGTTGTTTACTGAAACCTGTTGATACCCACCCCGTTTATGTACTTCCATATATAATTTAAACAGATCGATACTTCCTTCAGGTTGCAGCCCTGCTGGAACCGGCCATTCAACACCAAGCTTGAAAAAGGAGAAGAGCATCCAATAAACAGCCTCATAAAACACGTAGCTATACCAATCTGGGTCTGCCATGACAATATCATAATTACCAACAACTGTAGAAACTGCACTACATCTGCTATTGATGTAATTTCTTTGCTCAATTTACTTTTCACCTGTTAATAATTCAAAGGGGCAAAAAATGTCATTTACGATATACACTATAATCATTTCATTTTGATTTTGTATACCAGGATAAAACAATATATTACATCAGAATGTAGTACAATATTGAAATTGTTTATGCTAATTAGGCTACTTACCGCAGGACTTTGGACGTGAGATGAAGCTGAGAAGGAGCTTTCCATTGAGACCTCGTCTGCCATTTGATACAGGAACAAAAATACAAGAGCAACACAGCAGGTAACCCTGCTTTTATAATGACAGCTTGTGCAACATCCACGTACAAAAAATGAAAGAACAAAGTAAAAACAATGTCTGCTTTTATAGATGACAGGTCGCAATTATAGGGATAACTGCAACCCACGTTTCACAATCTGCGAATATGAGGACTGCTGTAAAAACCACTGGTAACCTCCCATGTTCAGTTTTAACTGCTTAGGAACATGCAACGTGGATAGTTTATAGAAGGATATATGTCCACTGCTGAAAAAACTAATGGTAACCTCTGCTGAACTGCCATAACCTCCGAAAACCATACTGTAACCGTCAAAACCGTCGAGTTTGAAGGGTCAGGATTTATTTTCAGCCTGATCCAACGGTCCAGATTTGTATTACCAGCGGTTAGACTCACCGCTGGTAATATAATATATAATTTGTGACCATTCATTTTGAATTAGCTTCCGTGTTGGCTAATACTTATTCTCACAAGAACACAACGTTTCTTTAGATTTTAAATATGCTTTTACGACATGCTTACGCGTGACTAATCATTGCTGGTTGTTATTAATTGACTACAACTTATTATAAGTAACAAGCGGAATCGAATGCAGAAGTGAACAATCAAACTCAAGTGATCAAATGCTCTATATATCTTTGTTTAAGAAGTCCATAATATATAATATTGCAAAATGAACATTTATGGTATTCTCACTTGCATATTGCAATACAATGGTATACAAATCACATAATCATATTATCATAATATATTGTGCAGACTTTAATAGGCCATTGAAGGTGAGAAAAGTAAAATTTTCGGCACGATTTCAGTAATGTCAGTTGAACACATTTATTTTAGATTACGTATATATTCATTTCAACCTTAAAATATGTAACATTAATCTAGTTAACATTAATGTTTGTTAGAGTTTTTGTCCTTGAGTAAATTAAGACATCTCATTGTCTTGCTTATTTCTGCAGAATGTTTTAGCTGCTCCTACCTCATTCTGTGATATATGCAGTGAATTACTTTTAATTTTCTTTGAATCCGATTTCAACCCGTTTTCGATCTCAAATGGAAGGAGGCTCTTTGACTAACATCGAACAAAAGGCGAAGACCACGGCTGCAAAGATGTCTGAAGACATGCTAGAGCCAATGGCTAGCCTTAACAAGGGTTGTTCATCATGTTACGCTGCAGAAAACACACTGCTGCAGGATCAACCTTCTGATCCTGCAGCTTTGGTTGGTTCTGGTGGTGATGATGCGGGTGGATCAGCATCCATTAGCGTTTTAAACCCGCCCCCAATGGTAACAATGGAAGGTAAGATATCAGGAGATATAAAAATATCATACCCATGCAGGTACTGCGAAAGCCAGTTCTCGACTGCACAGGCGTTGGGTGGGCACCAGAACACGCATAGATACATGCGAGAGCAAGCCAAGAAACAGAAAGTGGAAGGGTACACGCCTAGCGGATCAAGCCTCGAACAACAACCGCGTGTTATTTACCCCAAATATGGTGGTTCTTCTAATAGCACAACCTTTGGACACCCCAAGGTTCCTATGTATAATCCTAACAACTTTAGCCTCCCAAGGTCACCTTTTGTGTACCCTCACTCTATGCAAGGTTTTCCAACCATACAATACCCACAGTCAACCACAGGGTTGACCTTTGGTCAACCTGGTCAACCCTATAATAATATTATGTTGAACAGTAGACAATTGCCAGTTTTTAATAGCTCTAGGATGATCAGGCCCAACATTGTGAATAATGTTAATACAAGTTACACTAGTGCCAATATTAACTTTGGGGGAGCAGTGGTTTGCGGTCAAGGTGGCGTTTTGGACGGTCTCAGAGCACCAAGGGCCGATATGAACTCTATGGGGATGGTTGGTGTGAGGGGAAGAGGTTGCATTAGTGTAGATTGTCGAACGCCACGAGGTTATGATTGTTTTCCTTCTGTTGGCTTTGGAGCCACAAACACTAGTAGAGGTGTTGTTAGAAACTTCTTTGAGGTTTCACAAGGTGATCAAAGTAATGTGAGAGGACATGAAGAAAGTGATGGTACTATAGATCTTCTGTCACGCGTAGGGATGCGCAGGGAGAAGATGGCGAGAGTAATGGCAAGCGTGGAAATGGAGACATTGAGTCTCAATGATGGTGTTATGATATTTTGTCATGAAGAAAACTATGGAATGGATCATCAACTGCTATGGAATGAAATTTGAATTTGTTTTAGTTAAGATAGTTCTAGCTAATTTAAAGTATTTAGCTATAGGTCTTTCATATGTATTGTTTTTATGGTTAGTTGATTATGTAATCTTTGTGTTCAGTGGTTTTCAGTTCATCTTTTAGCTATCAACTGTCATCATGAAAAAGAGTCTGAAACCTCATAATTGGGGTCACTTGATCAATGATTGTGCATAGATATTTTTACCGTTTCTATTTTATTTACCATTTCTAGGCTTCTGTTTTTGCACCTACCGTCGATAAATAAGGGATTCTACGGTAAACTGTAGTTTACAAAAAGAACTGTCCAGTTTACTACCATGTAAACAATAACTTACCTTTTCATTTCACTTGGAATGATTTGAACTTGGGTGCTAGAATCATAGAAGATTTATGTTAATTTAGTCCACTTGGGATTAATGATTGTAACAAATTTGATTCCTGCTTTGTAAGAGTTCTCATTCTGCAATTCTTAGGTAGGCTATAAAAGGCAATCTTTGTCAGTTCACTAGATTGTGATATAACAGCCATGTTGCAACCTAGCCTCTGTTACTCTCTTTAATTTTTTTTTTTTTGAACGGCTAAATTGGAATCACTCACGGATCACTGGAGTATCATCGTGCCACCAGTGTTACCACGCGATCATATTCCACCACCAAGTCACCAATTCAGGTGGAAACTCATAATTATAAGAAAACCCCCCTTTGTGAGATTCGAACTCATGACCTAATAGGCCCTAAGTCTTATCCCACCACCAAGATGCCGTTGGGCTATAATGCCTTTGGCTGTTACTCTCTTTAATTACTTTCTCAAGTTCAAGCACCGCGTTGGAATCATGATTCGGTGGTTCATGATCTTGTTTTAAGATCAGAAGACTCAATTAGCTGAGTATAGTATCACTTTTTTTCTCTTCAAGCTGCTTGCACTACCAATGTAAGATAGGGTGCAAATATTGTTGTCGTCTTTGCAATTGTGTGATCCAATTTCAATATGAACATTCATTTTCGCTTCAAAGAGAGACTTTTTCGAACGACAAGATGGTGGCAAGTAGTTCTACAGTTGAGATTTCGCAGACATATATCTTCATGCACATCCACATGTGTTATTTGGACCGGATTATGCATTAACTCCTTAATCTTCCTATTCTAATAAAAAGATATCTGGGATGACACGTGTCAACGTCACAATCATTCTTACCAAAATTTTCCCCCCTCTCTCTCCTATTAAATAATTACCTTAATTACTAATAATACTATTTAACACTTTTTTAGATTTAATAAATTAATAAAGAGATCTATTTATTAATGTTATTTCTAAATAGACAATTTTTTATAAAATAATAAATTTATTTAAAGTATAAGACTTTTTTTTAAAACACGAAATATTTAAAATTGGTATTTTTAAAAAGTTACTTTTTAAAACCAAAAATAATTAAATTTAAGAGTATAATAAGAAAATTTTTAAAAATAACATTTTTATACGGTTTGTTTTAGAACAAAACGTTTATTTATTTTTTTTTTGAAAAAAATAAAGTTTTAAAAAGTTGATATCACTATTTTATAACTTACAGTCATTTCTAATACATAATTTCACTGATATTATATCTTAAATATTATTTTATAATTAATAAATTTTGTTATATTAATTTTTTATTTATTCAACCCGTGTAACACACGGGTTACTATAGCTAGTTTGTAATATAAGGGATTCAACTGCAACAAAAGGCTATAAATGAAATGCTACTTATGTCTCAGGCATATAAAGTGATTATCCTTATCAGGCTAGTGGTCTTATATCAAATCTTTTTTTTTAGTTTGAATTCTTTTTAATTTACTTCTTTTGAGGGCTACATTCTCTCTTTTTTATTATATTATAATACATATTAAAATATATAAAGTATAGAAAAAGTTTCAAATACAAAGTGTATTTTTGCTACAAAGTGTGAGAAAACACAATGAGTCAAAAAAAGACACAAAAAAATTATATCTCACAATCTAAATTGAATTTCAAAAAAGTAATTCAGAGCTTTTTTCCCTTAGTCGTCCTCACTAAGAAAAAAAATAAACGAAAAATTAAAAAAAATAAAAAATTAACGTTTTTTTATTGTGTCATTTATGAAAGACACAATAACTTCATTGTGTTATTATGAAAGACACAATGACGACATCATTATGTCAATATAAAGACACAATGATTTCATTGTGTCATATAAAGACACAATGAAAAAAAATTATTTTTTTTTATTTTTTATTTCTAAAAGAGAACAACGAGAGGAACAGAGGCTTCGAATTACTTTTAAAAAATTCAATTTATATTGTAAGATATTAATTTTTTATGTGACTTTTTTAGTCTCATTGTGTTTTCTCACACTTTGTAGTAAAAATACACTTTGTAGAATAACCTCACCCAAAGTATAATACCTATTTTGTTCCTTACTGATTTTTTTAAAGTTTGAATTCTTTTTAATTTACTTATTTTATTTTAAGTTTTAAATTATTTTATATTTTCTTGTATTCTTTTTAATTTACTTATTTTATATTTTCTTGTTTTAAATTATTGTGATGAACTGTTTTAAATTCGTTGCGTTTGTCTATGTTTATTTTCATATCAACTTGACATTACTTTTATAAATTCCAGATAAACCCTTGCTATATGGTTAATTTACATAAAATTGACCCGCTACGCTGATAATTACACCCTAGTTTATATATAAACATGTAAGAGAATTATGGGACAAGTCCACACTTGAAACGTCTGCAGATTTATAAAAATTGAGATTTAACATTTTACTCTACACACAAATGTGGAGATTTATGTAATTTGTTCCGGATTTAACATGTAATGTTTTAAGTTTGTTCATACTAAGAGGTCACAATTTACCCCACACGATTAATCGAGGTGAACGAGAATTGGGGATTGGATGTGCAAGCATTTTCAAGTATGTTGCCCCCGTACAATTGTCCATCTATGTTCATAATTCTACATAATTATAAGTTTGTGGTTTTGTCCTATAGGACACAAGAACATTTACGATTAGTTTGGTAAAATTTTCCTTATCCGATATTTTAAGATAAACTTAAAAAAAATCACTCACATTTTATTTTTTGTCCTTATATTTCTATATATTTTTAAGGAAAATAAAAAGAATTCTTATATTTAAGAAAAACCTAATTAAATCCATATATTCTTAAGAAATTGAAATGTGATGAAGATAAAGAAATTACTACGAGTAATTTTAGAGTTCTATGTTGACTTTAGTTAAGTATTTATATTTTTCAATTTAATTCTGTTTGGGTTGAGTCGCGTCAGGTAGTAAATAAAATAAAACAAAGTTAAATATAAAAATTCACAATAAAAGTAATTCAGTCATTCTTAAGAGTGCATAATAGAAATACAATATCTCATTTATTATAACAGTAAGAGAATTGGTTTTCATACAATAGGATCCAAAGAAAAATTATCTAAAGCAATATATTCAGGAGTTATTATTTAGATGGACTTAATAAAGTAACACTTAAGTATAAGAATTTATAATTAGTTTAAACTTAAATGATTCAAATTAGTTTATTTAAAAACAGGCTTAAATAGGTATATATTGGATAAAATAATTGTTTTACATTTATTAATTTGTTTTTATTAGGTATATATTAGCGAAAATATAAAAATTAAAATCATAATTTCTTTGGGTTGATGTTAAAATTTTATTGGAGTTAGTTTTAAATTTTCATGAGAGTTTTACAATGTTTGGTCAGGATTAGATGGTTTTAAATTTTCTTTGGGAAGGCTTTGCAACTCGCTACTCGCCTACACGAGTTTCTCATTTATTGTAAGGTGCTTGGATACGGGCTGGGCATTTTGGGTTTCACTTTTGGGCTGCAGATTCATTACTGGCTAAAAATTCATTACTGGACTGCAATTCATTACTGGGCTGCAAATTCATTACTGGGCTGCAAATTCATTACTGGGCTGCAAATTCATTACTGGGCTGCAAATTCATTACTGGGCTGCAAATTCATTACTGGGCTGCAAATTCATTACTGGGCTGCAAATTCATTACTGGGCTGCAAATTCATTACTGGGCTGCAAATTCATTACTGGGCTGCAAATTCATTACTGGGCTGCAAATTCATTACTGGGCTGCAAATTCATTACTGGGCTGCAAATTCATTACTGGGCTGCAAATTCATTACTGGGCTGCAAATTCATTACTGGGCTGCAATTCATTACTGGGCTGCAAATTCATTACTGGGCTGCAAATTCATTACTGGGCTGCAACGCATGAAAAGGGATTGAAACACTATATAGCTTCTTTCACTAAAACAAACTTGATTAACCTTACACTTATTAATGGGGTTTAATCAGTGTATGGTTTATTAAGTTTGTTTTACTTAAAGAACATATAAATTGTTTCTGTTAAAGATTAGCGATGAATCTTATTATTGGTACGTATTTAATAAATTAAGGAACATTACAAATTAAATTATCTGATTTATTTTTCTCTCATGTTTTTCAAAAATAATTAGAAGAAAGTTTTACTACATTTAAGTATCATTTAAATGCAATTAAAATTAATTTTGGTTATACCTATGACATCGTCGTCACAAATTTCAAAATGATTGCTATTTTTCCCACCACCCCGTGAACATTTATAAAGATGACATGTAGATGCCATATGATTTGATTTGTCAAAAATCAGATAAACTCTATACTAATAACCTTTTGTTGTCTTCTAGTATTTACCAATAACAAATGTTCTCCCTATAGCTTTCTGAAGGTGGTTGTTGGAAAAATTATTCTCTACATGGGTATTTACCAAACTATAATGTTTAACAACTAGCTTATTATTATCTACATTTTTACAATAAATTATTTCCACATTACATGTCATTAATCTTCATTTAATCTTACCATTATTCCAAGTGACGCCTCTAGATAAATATAGTGTCAATTTTTTATATAACTAGAGTGATATATAAATATTGGTGTACGTGGATGTATGTATGTGTGTTGAGGGTACGTAGAGGTTGGTGGGGGCTCACCCTGAGAAGGTAGATAGAAACGAACATGCAAAGGTCATAGTGGTGAAAAGAAAGGTCATTGGCGAAAATGGAAACCCTAGAAATGGCTAGGTTAATTCCTATGGAATCTTTAGGTTTCTGTTCAAACGGTTTGTGGTAAACACTTGCATGAGGGAACTTGATACTATTTCCTTTCAGAAATTAGGGACATGTGTGACTTTATGGTTAAAATAAGCCATTGTAGACTAATAATTGTATGTATGAGAATCACCTAACACTTCTTTTTGTTTTGCTTTTCTTTTCACCATTTGCAATTTTGCATGATTTTTATGGGGAGATAATGACATAATGTCATGATAGAGATGTGGGTACAAGTTGGTGTGTTGATTTACTAAATAACTTTGTTTTATCATTATCATTTGATGTAATAGCAAAGTGTTTAATGTTACTTACTTAAAATGTTTATATAATTAATTATCGCATAAGATGGTAGGTTCAAGTCTTACTTGAACCAATGAATGAATTTAATTTGGAGTAGAATAAGATTACATTAGGGTCTTTTAGAAACAAATAATTATCAAAGTTCATAAAGTGTTTTGTATATATAATTTGGATTTATTTCTTTCACCGATTGTCACAATTTTCTTGTCTTAAACGCCATTTGGATTTGTCTTCTCGAAGCACAATAGTTATTATTATCATGTCAGTTGTCTTAATGAAATTAAAATATCTTCCCGTGACTAACATATAGGTTTTCATTTTATGTGGTTGTATAATTTCACGCCTAACCTTTTTCGTGCCATGTATCTCGCTTGCCAATTTTATCATCAACCAAAGACCTTTCGGGAACAAATGCCAAGCAATTTGAATTATTTTTTGGTCGTTAATATATATATTTTAATTTTTTTCTTCATTGAGCTGGTTATTTTGATACTTGTGCATGAATCCAGACACTAATCATCTCATTAGAATCTTGAACATACATGCTGTAACACCCCAACCCGGAGAGGCTGACGTGTCACTATTACAGATATCAAATCAAAAACCAAATCCACGATATTAAAAAGATAATTTCAAGCAAACCAGATAATCCGAAAGAACCTAATTAAGTTATTCATTACATCAAATAAAGAAAAATACAATCTTGATCTTCAACCACTCTTCACTGATTTCCCGGAATACCCTGATTACCTACAATCAAATAAGAAACACCACAAAAGAAAATACGGCTGAGCCAAAAGTTGCCCAGTGACGGAAATAACAATAGTAATGATAAGAAGCGTAACATACTGATATCTGATACTGAACTGATCATATGATATGGAAAACGGAAAACTGAATCTAAACATATAATACTGATACTGAACTAAACATGTAATACTGAACTGAACTGATCTACACGATACATATATACAAACAAAATAAGTCGTGTAATATAAGAAGTACCCAGAGCCAAACTGAACTGATAAGTACATAGCTAGCTAGACTATGCACTAATGAGATGGTGTGTGGGGCGTACACACATGATTCCATCCCCCGGAACTGAACTGAACTGAACTGAACTGAACTAGGATCGATCCATCCGCCTCCCAGATATTATGGCCAAAGTACTACCTGAGTACTAACGTGTTAACGGAGACGCCGTGAACTATTTATTACACACCGTCACGAAAAGTGTCATATCATTGACGCCACAATGATATGTCGGAGAGCTCGGGAACAGAGTATCAAATCAAATGGTAGTACAACTACCAACATATAACGTATCAATAGAACATTTATAGGAACATGCAATAATGAGCACAAACTTATAAAATATATATTGCATGCTGTAAGCCTTCAACAAGTAAAAATTAACAAGTTGAACGAGTCATAGCATAATAAATAATGTTAGACGACTAGTAAAATACCAAAGGCCAAACGAGTCATATTAACGGAAACATGGCATCAAAATCTGTACTACAAAGTAACATAACAGAATTTATACTATGATAAAAGTAACCAAGAATCCGTACCTTAAACACGAATGACAATGATCAGAAACAAGGTCTAGGCTCAGTTAACACCGCGAGAACCTACGATAACGTAACGCAAATTATAGTTTGGATTTTCCTATTTTAAATTGGAAAAATTCCAGTTCTGCCCCTGTCTTTTCGCACTCGTTAAAATACTAAACGACGTTTAAAAATTCTGAAACTCTCCAGTTTACTAGATTAGTGATTTCTAAACAACTTCCATTTAGAAAGGTTTCTGATTTGGATTACCGAAATATGAGAAAAACGTGGATCTTTACAGCTGCGCAGAACTGCTAGCTGTTACGAAAACGACTGTTTGGAGGTCTAAACGAATGAGTTTTTCGATGTTTTATATATCAACGGATTCGTCGACGAACTTCGTAATGGACATAAGGTTTAACTGATTTGAACATGTTATGAAAAAGTTATGGTCTCCGTAAGTTGGCTGTAAAATACTTATAAATCAAGGTATTTTGATAAACCGTAAAAATCATTTCTGGTTAAAACACATCCGTTATAGGTTTGGAAATATTTATAATAATTATAAATCATGATTTATCCGTAATTAAAAATAATACAGTGTTCAATAACAAATTAATAATTTAAACTATTATTTAGGGGCTGTTTGATAAAACTGACTGGGTAAGATCTGACTGAGTCAGAAGCTGACCCAGTAAGAAGTTCTGACTGGTCTGCATCTGACTGAAACTTGGCTGTTTGATTTTGTATCTGACTGACTCTGCTGAATGAAAAAAATAACCTCTATATACACTTCTGTTAAATTTCTCTGCTAATTAAGTGTGAAATGATAAATAATAATAATAATAATAATAATAATAATAATAATAATAATTATTATTATTATTATTATTATTATTATTATTATTATTATTATTATTATATAAACCACAACCACCATTTAAAATCCCTTTTCCCCTCTTCTTCCCCACACACACACACGCAAACACAGACTCACGCACACTCACACACACACTCACACAACCACAACCACCATGTAACTCGCCGATCGAGAGCGCCAGGAGGAGGGATGAAGCCGACCGAGAGCTCATGGGGAGGGGAGGTGGCTGATCGAGAGCGCCGGAAGGAGGGGTGGCGGTCGGTGGTCGCAACAGGCTGCCGAGGGGTGGCTGTCGTGGTCGCGCCGGTGGGGCAGTGTGCGGTGGTTCTGCGGCTGCCGGTCGGTGGTCGCGCAGGTGGGCGGTGGGAGGGGTGGCCATCGGTGGGTCAGCCGGTCAGCAATTGAGATTTCAAGGTCCGGGTCAGCAGCTGAGACCCGGTCAGCCAGGCTCGAAGCCGAAATCAAACGGGCTGACCGCTGACCGAGTCAGCGAGTCAGCCCAGTCAGCTGGGTCAGCACCAAAACAAACAGCCCCTTAGAGTCCATTTTTATAAAAATGACTATTTACAACATTTATAAACAATTCTTATAAATATTATTAAGGTGTTTTTAATAACTAAATTTTTCAGAAAATTACTTAGATACTTTTAAAATAAAAGAAATTTATAGAAGTTATATTTATGATTTTTAGAAATTTTTTATTTGTTTTTAAAAGCTTCAAAAAGGCATAAAAAAATATAGCAGGTGCACGGGTTCGAACCCGTGACCTCCATCCCACACTCCCCTACACAAACCAGTGAACCAAAGGCATATAGCCACAAGGGTTCATGGTTTTATTTGGTTTTAAACACAAACAAGCAAATCCCCTAATCCATTACAAGCCCTAGGTTCGAATCCCATCCAATTGGACCCGAATTCGATTTCGATTGCTTCTGAAATCATAGGGCTTTTAATCCCCATCTAAAATCGAGCTAATAGGTGTGTTCAATTACATGTTAACCAATCCCGAATCCAAAATCCCCATTTCAAACCGTATAACCCCTAGTTTCATCTAATCCAAATAGAATATCAATTCGCAGTTGTTTATGAAATTAAGCATGGGGCTTTCATTCCTAGACTAAAATCGAGCATGTATGTATGTTCAATTACCTGATTTCGTTTCGAATTGAAGGTGAACACCCGAAGAACAAGTCGCGGTCAAGTGGTGATCAATTGATGCTTCAAACCTTGATGAAAATCAAATTAAATCGATAGGAAGCTTCGTATGTCGATCTAGATTAAAAGCCCTTTATCAATTTTAGTTAAAATCGATCGGAGATGGGTTCACAATCAAGTTGCAGGTCGCGGTCGAGAGGGTGGATCGGAGGTGATGTTTGTGTTTGATTCAGGTGCAAACGAACTCGAAGGAATGTTTTAAACGATTAAATGATTGTATGTGCACACTTAATTCGATTAATTTTACTGTTCAGTGCGTGATTATGGTGAGTGGTCGGCCGAAAGTTGATTTGTGGGTTTAGATCGATCGCACTAACGTTTTCTTTCGAATTATTGTGGGGTATTATGTCGAATAATTCACGCGAGTGTGTCGGGGATCAATAATTGAGCCCAAACCGCGTGTTTTTGATCGTGGATGTTCGCCGGAGGGCCGACCGGCGGTGGCTGGAAAAATCCGCCGGAAAAGCGGGGTAGGGAGAGAGAGAAAGAGAGGTTTTTTGGAATATTTACACATTAGGTCCCCGGGGTTTCATGTTTTATTTATTTTGTACCCAAAGTTATTATTATTATTATTATTATTATTATTTATATATATGGGTATTATACATGCTCTCTAGGGAATACCTAGGCATGAAATCTTTTGACACTTTTTTGATGTCTTCATTTCATGTTGAGTAGCTCGTTAAGTCTATTCATGTATTTTTTTCTTGTTGGTTGAAGTGGTGCATGAACTTTGTTTTCAACTTGTCTAGGCAATTAATCGTACATCATCGATGACTATCAAACCATATTCAGGCTAGGCCTTCTAGACTCTGTATGAACATATGACACCATACAGTCATTAACCTTTGTCCCAC
Source organism: Flaveria linearis (assembly GCA_024085815.1). NCBI lineage: Eukaryota > Viridiplantae > Streptophyta > Magnoliopsida > Asterales > Asteraceae > Flaveria > Flaveria linearis. The sequence goes on along the minus strand of CM044014.1, from coordinate 3,182,402 downwards.
TATAGCATCATATGTGAGAGAACTCATATAGTCCTTTAGATCCTCAGTCCCATCGATCATATGAGCCAATCGACTTGGCATATTTAATTAATTTGTGTTGGAACATTATGTTTGTTATTCTTAGTGTGAAACTTTAATCTTTTGAGGATTGGTGTGGGCGTGTGAATTGAATTCATCTTCTTTCATTATCTTAGCACAACTGTATCAATACTATTCCCATTAATATGGGATTGTAGACAATATTGTCGAACAGAGTGGAGTTGATATAATTGAGTATGTTAATTATGTGTGTGCTTAACCTTGCGATACAGATGAGCACACATCTAAGTTGCGCTTGCAAATTTGGCAATTGTTATTCTTTTCTTTGTTGCTCTTAGCTCCTTGCTAAGGTAGCAAGGATTTTCTAATGAAATTTGTTGTTAAAAAAAATAATAAATCTTATATTTAATGATCATTTGATGCGTGTCTATTCATTTCGTTGGTGACACGACAATCATTTAATGCATGTCAACTCATTTTATCACCCAGTCCATCCAAGTATAGAAGGTATAACTTTCCCTCTTAATTAAAACATGTTTGTTCTAAGCCCAAATGGTTCTTGCACACGCGGTCCGGTCCGACCCTATACGCGCTGGGGTTTTTTAGGGTGTTACTCCATCACGTGGCTTGTAACTAGAAATCATGATCGATTGATCAAGCCCTTTAACAAGGTGATATTCGGCCCTTCTCATTAAACATCATGATTTCATGTATTTTGTTTTTTCCTTTGTATTCTCTCTTATAAAGGACATCTTTTGGGACGTTATTTATTCTGAAATCATTAATTTTTTTTAAGTTTTAGCAAGGTTACGGCCCATTTTCAGACTGTATATAATGGCCACTGATCTTCGATCTCCTTCAAAGAACACTTGAAACTTTGAGAATTATTTCCTCTCTCCTATCAAAGCACCCATGAAAACCTAAGAATCATGGTTTAATTATTTCTCTCCCTCTCGATCTACACCTATACACAAAAGCTTCCTTCAAGACACTTTTTGCTCTACGTACACTTGATTCTTCACTCTAGTTTGAACCAATATATAATATTCATACTCTTGCCTAACATATCTATGGATAGCTCTCCTTTTTTGTTCATGTTCCTCTTGTGAACCGCGATATAGTATTTTTAAGAGTACTATTTTAGGATTGGTTATAACCGAAGAGAGCTGTCTTCAATCCATTCACGGGTTGTGGTAAGATTTCAATTAGCTGCCGACTCATTCATCCAAATACTGAGTCAAAAGCATGGTACTCAGTAAATGAGTGAATGATGCGGGAGACAAATTGAATCTTAAGCTCCTTGTGGTTGGACTGAAGGGAGCTCCCTTCACATTTCCATTTATCATGATTTCGTTTTATAGTGATTGATTTTTCTTTTTTAAATTATCATATATGTTTTAGAGACATATTTCTCACTGATACTCAAGGTATAATGTTCCAAACTGTTTTTCTTAATTAGATCTACTCATAACTCATCTACATGCATGGTGTTTCATTTTAGAGATTAACAAAGCTTAAAAGCGTGAGAAAAGTTGAATATTGACTAACTTCTAATTGATAGCATGTTGGTTAGATGAAGTAAGATTTTCTTGTTATTCTTTGTGCCACATATTTAGTGCAGCCACATGTGTTATATAGCATATATGGGCATCTTATGGCTGAGTCTGACGTTTAAACCTCATGTTTCAACATTAAATTTTTCCATGCAGGTTCAAACTAGTACTGGAATATAATGTTGACAAGTTGTTTCGTAGATTCGATCTTCGTTTACTGATCGAAAGATTTAACGTACCTTCAAGTTTAAGAATGATAGATGAGCGTGATTAAGACCCTAATCTTTCTAGTTCGTGTAATTCTCCAAATCATCAAATACTTCTTGGTCATCTTGCTTGATGAGATTTCTTTTTAATTTTTTAATTTTTTACATTGATGGCAATCCAAGATTTTATCTAGGAAATGTTTTAACACAGGCCGGTGATCTCTTAGGAAATCTTTCAGGCTTCTTACACTACTAGCATATTATAATGATTTGATGAATTTGTATTTTGTTTGAAATGTGCATTTCCTTGTAAAACCATTTTTTGTGAACAATGGTACATATATTTCAAATTATAGGTCCAATATACAGTAACTCTTCTATATTTAGACATGAGTTTATGATAAGTGAAAACAGTAACATATCAAAGTTTTGTTAGTTTACTTTAATCGAACACACGCATAATCATCATATCCTGGATCGAAAACATCTAGCTGTTGCCAACGAAAGTCACATTTGAATCTAAGGATTAGCGTATGTAACAGTCTTAACGTACAAGGCATCAAATAACCATATAGGCAAAAATAAACCAAAGGTCTCTCTATATATATGATCAATGTATGTGTAGGGACACTAAAACGGGTGACATTTTTATTAAAATCTGAACTAGAAAAACTGAGAAAAGGGAACAAAAATATGACTTAGTAAATTATCACCAAGCCTAACAATATAATTGACGAAAGTATAGACAATTTAAGCACCACCAATTCACCAAAGGATAGCTAGCTAGTGCACGGCTGAGGCTTGAGGATATGTATGTTTATATGTTTGGAATTTCCTGCATAGTTTTTTCAATCTTGTAAATCACTTTGAGATTGAAATGAATTTGGTGGTACACTATGTTTTTTAATAAGACGAGACAAAAGAAACAAGAATGAGTATGCAAGTTTTATTATGAAAAACATACAAAAAATTAGACCAAATATAACTCCAAAAAATTCATTAATTTAAAAAAAAGTACAAAAATTATAAAAAAATATTAAAAAATCTAGAAAGGGTAATGTCATCCCTAAAATTGTGTCTTTCAAAACCACTTTAAATACCGGGACAAAATACTCAGAGTAGTCTTTTGATATAAAATCCATGTCGGCTTGTTTTTATTGTTCTTTCAAATCTTCTAGATGTTTGTCTAGCTCTTCTTGTTGTTTTCGCGTAAATTGGACCTAAATTTGTTGTTACTCGATCTAGCATAAAAATAGAACTTCTCATCTCGAAGTTAGGATCTTTGCTTAGAATTGCTTGGGTTTTTTTCTAGCTCGATCAAGATGATCCTTCCATTGTAGTTTGGGATGATTAGACGGTAGAAGTTGAGACGGTAAAAATAGGTATGAATTGTATTTATAAGTTTAGATAATCAATTTTTTTACTGGCCAATGGATAGTTTTACACAGTCATATGACTAGTGAAGCAGTCGATGAATATTGATGAAATTCACCGGATTTTGATGAATATTAATTCCTATGGAATCAAGGATGGTGTTCTTGGTTTTCGTCTAGTAGGTGAGAACCATTCCCTCTAACAACAACCATGTGCCCCCTTAGTGTCCTATCAAGGTCGGAGGCTACTGCGCAACGTTACAAAAAAAATGTTAATTATAAGGGAAGAACAACTTTTTTGTGTAAAAACACCAGTACACACATCACAAGTTGATGTATATTCAAATCAAAGATTTGTCATCTATACAACTTGGCAGCCTTTAAATGGAGAGTTGTTATACATGTCCAAGTGAAAATTGGATTTTTGGTTTAGAAAGATGATGGGATCAAAAAGTTATATAGGTAAATTTCAAAGTACATAATTGGGTGTGTTTGGTTAGAAAGATTCCGTGTATTTTGTTATTATGGAATTAGGGTTTGAACTTTCATGACCTTTCTTGGTTATAAATATTGGTAATATTGGAACCTTTCAAAGTGTCATTTATCAAACATTTATTTATCCTTGGTCATAAATTTTTAAGTAAAGGAACTTAGAGTGTCATTTATCAAACATTTTACATGTAAAGATGGTTAATGTAGAAATGTAATGTCAATTACTTGTAAGATTTAGAAATGTAATGTATATCATTTGTAAGATGTGGTGATATAAAATATATTTACTTTTTATGACCTACTTTTTAATTTGTGTAACCTAAACAACTTATTAACACACTAAAAGATCCATAATGTATACTAGTTATTGTAAAAAATGTGTTTTAACAACAATAACATGTTACGATGATCCACATATTGTGAATATGAGAGATCTAAACAACATTGTATATTGGCATGTATTTAACAACAAAATGACATATATAACTAAGGATATCTGTAGTAGGGCCGTGGTGAAGGTGCCAAATCAATCTCTTACGTCTAGCCTGAACACCGCCCCTCGATGTGATAGGGGCGTGATGGGGAAATTGTGATCATGGCCATGGGTAAAAAGAAAAGAGAATATATTTACATTTTTATTTGGGCATGTGTATTGATTTTTTTCTTTTGCTTCTAATATGATAGCTATTGGCATTGTGGTTGGGCACACATTGATAATTTCTAATTTGTTTTGGTTTGATTGATTATGTGTGTATGTGGTGTTTGGTGGTGATGAATGTTTCAAAAAAACATATGTATTGAGGTAATTTAAAAGCTATAACAACACATGATAAAAGTAAATAGACATAAATATGATAGATTCCATTAAAGATGATAAATTCTATATAAAGTGAATTTTAAATACAATTAAAATATCAACATGTTTTCAATTTGTCAAGCTTTGATCATTTTTCCTAAACTTATCACATTTAATTAAGTCATTACAATTGTGAATTATCACATATTAAAATGTAGTTATTACGTCGCTATTTTATCTGGTAATCCTGTTACCTGTTACCTAGTTGATGAGTGAAATGGAACATAATGAGAACTAAACAATAGTGGAATTTTGGTACGAGCCAAAATACTTTGGTGTTGAAGAAAACAACCATACATTAAACAAAAGAACAAATTAGTCAATTCTTTGTTTCAAAATGATTTAAACATAATATTTAAGAATGAAATATATAAGGAAACATTTAGTCACTTAAAATAACTAAACCAAAATTTAAGAAAAAAAACTAAACACTTAAAATAAAATATGAAACAGTAGATTGTAATTTATTATATATGTGCGCATGAAAAAATTAAGACGGGGCCTAGAAGTTCATAAACATGTTATTAGATTTTTACAATATATATTTATTTTATGCCTAAAATACACAGACATATAAACATCAAATACTTCAGAGATTGTATTTCTTTCCGCCTTTGAAGTGATAGGTGACAAGTCAAATTTGTAAGATCACTTCTGTTTTTCGCTCTCTTTACTTTAAATATTTTAACAATTTCACTTGTATATGATGGGAGGTTTATAGTAAATACTAATTTATTTAACATAAACATTAATTTATTTAACATGAACCAACACAAAAAAATAGGAAAGAATGCTTTATCAAACTGTTCATTCCTTCAACCTATCTTTTTTAAAAATTGCTCACTCTTTTTTTTATTTTTTTAATTGTGTTGAATTAAACGTAATTATGTATTTTATATATATAGTTTAAAGCTCGAATCTATTTTGCCTTCTGAGTTTTGACAGCCATCAAACTTTTCCAAATCTATTTGTCTTTTTATATGGTTTGATTTGATTACTCAAGTTTGCGTCTTTTTTCCAATATATTCTGCCATTTTTGGAAATTAAATTGTTTTTGTCTTAAAAGTAGAAAATTTTGTAGCAATTATTTAAGTTGCAGGCTTTTCTCAAATTATCTCACCTATGTACGTAAATTCAATGATCCAAATACAAGAATAACAAAAGAAAAAAAAAAGGAAAAAAAAACTTAAAAAGTATTTTTATATAAATTTTTACGGAACTTGCTCAGAAAGTGAATGAATTGTTATGTCCCTCCATTTCGCTTTTTACTTGATTTCTAGCGACATTTTTCTTTCATTTTGCTTCTAAAATTTCATATAGCTCTTGATACTTTCTTGATCGACTATGATTCACTTAAAATTAAAGTATTTTACATGCATACATAGTTTTTTATTGGTTAAGATAGAAACTAAGTTTCAATTCAAGAACGAAATGTTTTTGTTGTGATAATGTGTATGAAAGAATCAAAAACGTTAAGCTTAAAAACAAAATGTCATTACAGTTGGTGTTTTAAGTTGCACATCCTTTATATAGAGGTTGAACATTTCAACGAATCATTACAACTCTTTCTTTATGAAATGTCATTAAAATTGGCATTTATAAGTTGCATATATGTCATAAATGGCCTCATCAGAAACACTCTCAGTGGTAAAAAGGTTACTATTGCTTATCACTAATATCAAGGTTACTACTTACTACTGATCATCAAACCTACTCACCATCACTAGTAATCAAATCATATCGACCACGCCTCCTAACGAAGCTCATGTCTGCTACCAATCTTCACGGGCCGTATGGTCTGTCGCAAGTCAAATCGGTCATTCAGAAACGTAATTCAAAAACGTAACGGCCCGTGAATATGATCACGGTCGTGTTTATTTACGGCCCGTGAATTTCTTCACGGCCCGTATGGAATTCGTCTTACGGGCCGTGAACTTACTTACGGGTCCTAGTTTCACTTTTAATAATTTGACGAGATATATTATTCCTCGTTTTTCGTGTAATTTTGTATTTATTACGTTATTTGATATGACGTAATATTCCTCGATAGTCGTGTAAATTTGTATTTATTACATTATTTGATATGACGTAATATTCCTCGATATTCGTGTTAATTATGTGACGAGATGCAATATTCTATTTCAACTACTATATAAACGTTAGTTTATAAATTCATTTAATAATTCAACGATATAAATTCATTTCATTTCAACTACTACATAAACGCAATATTCCATTTCAAGTACTATATAAACGTTAATATCTAACGTTACGATGTCTTTCTGGGATAGCAACTATTTATTCGGTTCGGAATCTAACTATTACCCTCAGGAGGGTTACGGTTATTACGATGAGGCTGCTTCAAACTATCTAGGACAGTTCGCGTCCAATTACGGCGGGAATGACGACGGCGATGACGGGGTGATAACGGTGGCGATAGCAGCGGGGATAATGACGGTTCTGGTTCCGGTAAAAAGGGTTTATACGACACGAATCAGGTTATAAGATATATCATATTTAATTTTACTTTCATTTTACTATCATTTAGTAATAACTAACTAAAAATATTAAATTGATTAGGTTTTCTCATCTCGTGAAGAATTAGTTGATTGGGCAACTAACGTGGGGCGAGATAATGGGTTCGTTATTGTCACCAAACGTTCAAAAAGAAATTCGAATGGTTTGGTGGTTAAAATTTGGTTGAAATGCGATCGGGGTGGTGTATATAAGGGAGCATCCACTCTAAGGAAAAGTGGCACGAAAAAAACAAACTGTCAATTTGAATTGCAGGGTAAGTACCAGATGCAGAGAGATTGGTGGATTATAGTTGTTGTGGATGATACTCATAACCATGAACCTGCTGAACACCTGGAAGGACATGCATACGCAATGAGGCTCACCGAAAATGAGCTTTCTACTGTAAAGAATCTGACCGAGCAAATATTGACCCTCGAAACATTCTAGGCACGTTGAGGGAACAAAATCCCAATAACGTGTCTGGGTTACGAACCGTATATAATGCTCGGGCAAAAATAAAAAGTCCACCAGAATTGGTGAAACCCCAATGCAGGTTTTTTTTTCTATACTACAACAACATCAATATATTTACACCCCTCACATTGAGGAACCGACAAATACCGTCGACGGGGTTTTTTTTATACATCCCACATCTCACACATTATGGCGTGCTTACCCACACGTGCTGATGATTGACACAACATACAAAACTAACTTGTATAAAATGCCTATTGTTCAAATGGTTGGTGTGACATCCACCCTGAAATCTTTTTCTGTTGCTCACGCATTCATTGATTATGAGCGTGAAGCCAACTTCAGATGGGTGTTAGAGCAACTAAAAGCAACGCTGGAAGATAAGTGTATGGAGCCCCGTGTTATACTAACCGACCGAGACCTCGCTCTGATGAATGCGTCAGAAGAAGTTTTTTCGAGTGCTGTTCGATTACTTTGCAGATGACATATTTCGAAAAATATTGCTAAACATTGTAAGGCGAGTTTTTCAAATGAAGAGTGGGGTGCTTTTCAGCATGTGTGGTCGGTACTTATTAACTCTGAAACGGAGGACATATACGCTTATAATTACGACCTGCTTTATCGCAGATTGGTGTCCAACCATTCAAGTAAGTTTTCTAGTGTTATTCTTAAAAATATATGTATATTTATATAAAAATAAGTGCATTTTTTTTTAATAGGAGTGCTGATGTACCTAAAAAATAACTGGTTGGACCCCTACAAAGAGAGATTTGTGTCGGCGTGGATAAATAGAAGTTATAACTTCGGTCAGCACACAACGAACCGAGTTGAGAGCCAACATTCGTTGTTGAAAAGTTACCTGAAAGCAACCAATAGCACCCTGGATAGATTTATTACTTTCATTAATAATATCTTAGCTACCCAGGAAATTGCTATAAAAGAAAGTTTTACCAAAAGCAAAATCATGCTTATGGTGCAGCATAATCATGAAGTGCTTAAATTGCTGCGAGGTAACGTTTCTATTGCGGCTTTGGATATGTTAGTCGGTGAGATTAACAGGATACATCATCTAATTATATCCAAAGAATCATGTGGCTGCCATCTTTTTACCAGCTTTGGTCTTCCGTGTGCTTGTAAATTAAACAATTACTTTCAAACAAGTGAATGTTCTTTTACGTTTTTTATTTTTTCATCAAAACTTTTATTATATTTTATTTAATATATTATTTTATAGGTCAATGTATCCCGCTCGATGCCATTGATGTTTTTTGGAGGAAGCTAGATTTTTCACCCGCGTATATTGTACGAGAGGTTCAAGTAGATGTACATAAAGAGATGGAGATGGTGACAAAACATTTACTTGTCCAACCTGAAAATGTGAAAAGATCTTTGATTAATATTTTCAAATCTTTCGTTACTCCTTCAAAAACGGATAAAAAACCTCCTAAAGTCCAAACAAATACACGGGGTCGTCCAAAAAAAGATAAGCAAAAAGAAACAATATTAGACGCCCCCAGACATAGTTCATATGTTCAACCGAGAGAAAATTTTAAAGGTCCGCCAACATATTCAAGTTCGGTGGTGAAGTCAAAACAAGGGCCTTTGCAGCGCAGTCAATCCATGTTTTCAAAATCAAGAGCCAAAGATGGATTATCTCAACAGAGTTCCAAGTTTTCATATATCCCGGGCGACGAAGATAAAAACAATTTTTCCGGTTTAACCGTTGGATTCCATCATTCTTTTTCCCGTATATTTCAGGTGCGGATTATGTTTTAGCGGACGACAATTGTGGTTTTCGTGCTATAGCACTCGCACTGGGATATGGTGAAAATCACTGGCGTTTTATACGTACGGAACTTATATCTGAGTTGGATGAAAACAGACATAGGTACGCTGCGATGTTTCCTGATATAAACGAAATAAGGGAATCATTAAACTGGAACGGGTTAGGTGCGGCTCCACACAAAAATTGGATGACAGTGCCACCTGCTACAATCCTTATTGCTAACAGGTTTCGAGTGGTTATAATTTTTATATCGATCGGCAACTCCGCTACTTTTTTCCCGTTCTGGTTATCTCCTCGTGATATCAGTGAACATCATATAATTTCAATTGCTTATGTTCAAGATTGCCATTTCATTAGAATTCGATTAGTGGGTGACTATCCAATGCCTGTTCCGAGCAAATATTGGCATTTGTACAAAACAGAAAACGCCAATGATTGGGAGGCTATATACGGAAGTCGAATTCAAAATATCTTGAACTAAGGCCCGTAGACCCGGTTGAACATGTAGATTTAGTATAGTTTACACATTTATCAATTCTTTTAATTCTTTATTTATTCAATTCTTTATTGTTGTTGAATTGTAAACATGTAATCTATTATTTATTCAATTCTTTATTGTTGTTGAATTGTAAACATGTAATCAATTCTTTCGTTTTCTAAAGAAAAATGCAATAAGAAGATTATCGAATTTTTCTTCAACCTTTGAATTTTGTTTATATGACCTGGGCATTTGGTTAGCAGGATGTTAATGATATGAGATGCAAATATTTGTTGAGATTCAAGTATGTTTTCAGTGCAACTTTTCCGACTGAGATTCAAGTATGTTTATATAATTGTAGAGCCTGGCGTCGGATTTTCTGAAGGATTATATTTTCTTTCTGTGGGACGAGTAGGTTCAAGTACTGATTTTATTATCCAAAAGGTTGATTTAATATTATTCGTACAAACCACTTCCTCCACAAGCACAACCAATTGTAAACATATAATTAAACATTTAAACGTCATCCAAAATAACTCATAATATATATAATTGCAGAGCCTGGCGTCGGATTTTCTGAAGGATTATATATTTCTTTTGGTGGGACGAGTAGGCTCAAGTACTGATTTTATTATCCAAAAGTTGATTTAATATATTCGTACAAACCACTTCCTCCACAAGCACAACCAATTGTAAACATATATTAAACATTTAAACGTCATCCAAAATAACTCATAATATATAAACATAATTTTCAATTTTTTTACATGAAAGGTAAATAAAATAATAAAATCCTACTATCTATGCGTCATGACCACCACCAGCATCACCAACACCAGCACAGCATCCTCCGCATCACCACCCCCAGCCTCCTCGTCATCACCCGCAGGTCGTCTGACAAACGGAGGCAACTCCGGCCGAGGGGGAGGTCGATACCCGCGCTAGCAGCAAAAATGACGTACGCATCCGCCATCCATACTAGCAAGGCGTGGGCCTGGCGCTGCAAATGTAGTGACTCCGCCATAAACTCCCCCGTCGGCGGAATCTGCCAAATGATGATCCTGGGAACAGGCGGTGGCGGTGGGACGGGTGGTCCGGCGTGTGGCTGGGGCTGCGGCTGCTGCTGCGGCGCCGGCTGCTCCTCCTCCTCACCAACGTCCGGCACCGGCTGCCAGACGGTCCGACCACCATCAGTGGACCATCGGAGGTCGTCGCCAAATTTGGCGGCAATCCCCATGGCCATGACGGTCTGTCGACCCAAAATCCGAGGCGGCGTGTCCGTAGTCTGCCTCGCAATTAGGGCGTCCGTAAACAACCCTAAGCGCGAGGCAATGACGGTGATGTACGAGCCGCAAACAATCGGGCTATCCATCTGCAAAACAATCAAACAATAGGCATAATTATGAATTGCATAATAGATAATACTTATTTGTTAACAATTAGTAGAAATATTTTTTACCTTGCCCTGAATGACGCTCAAAAATAGGCGGCCATGCAGTGAGCTAGATTCACCCGTCTGGGTGAAAGCAAGGCCTCAAAAAAAATAAGTCAAGGAGCGACACCTGCTCCATGCTCTGGTCTCTGCCGGCAATGGTGCCGGCAATGCACCGGTGTAGATACCGGTGCAAAGGATCCCTAATAGAGGTCGCCCTAATGGCGCCCTCCCACGGCTGGTCGGAAATGGTCGGCCACCATCCGACCAAAGGAGCCGGCTCCGACTGGACCTCGTCAGAATAAAAACGAGGATCCTCCGTCTCCTCGTGGGTGTAAAACCCAAGAGTCACCGCCCACTGGGCGAGGGTGAACTCGTACCTAGCGGTCCCCAGCATAAATCGAATCGCTATGTGCTGGCGGGGGTCCGATCCTCAAAGGCGGGAGTGAACTGAAACGTACACAAAAACTGCAACGTCAGCTCCCGGTAGCCCCTCCTCGATCCCAAATCAAACATCCGCCTCCACGGCGTCTCTCCGTCCAGCCGATGATATCCTGGGCACGTGCTATGTCTCCGACCTCCTCCAGCACGTCCCAGTCGATGGTGCGTGTCCCCTTCAGGGGACGTCCAATCAGCTTCCACAGCTTTTGCCGTGGCTGGGTCTCCCTCGGAAAACGAAGATCAGGGTGTGGGTCCAGAAAGTCACCCTGACCCTCGGGCTCAGTCTCGGACGTGTACGTTTGCGGGGCGGCATAATCTGCAAAAAAAAAATAATAAATTCACCAGAAAAAAAAAGGGTTACGGCCCGTGAAGCGCACTCACGGCCCGTAACCCACTGAAGTTTCAAAGGGTTACGGCCCGTAAAGGAAGGTCACGGCCCGTAACCCTTTGAAAATTCAAAAGGTTACGGCCCGTGACGCACCTTCACGGCCCGTAACCCCCAAAATTTCAGTTTTCAGATTTTTTAAAATACAATTTTAATATATTTAAACGAAAAATACACAAAAATAAATACGAATTTGAATACGTACCGTAGTATGGAGTCGGCGGTATGAAATGATGAAATACGGAGGTCGTGACGGGAGTAAATCGTATGTGTGTTTTGGGGGCGTAAATGAACAAATGGGCCGTGAGGTCCTATATATTATCGGGCCTCACGGTCGTGACGGACCTCACGGCCCGTTACATATTTTCCACACGGCCCGTTACCTCTTTCACGGGCCGTGATGCTTTGTACTTTTTAAAACCCGGCCGTTGACACTACACGGCCGTATGGTGACACCCTCACGGCCCGTAAAGCCTCTCACGGGCCGTACAAAACTTTTTCAAGTCTATAAATTTAGCCGCTTGACACAAACAATTCACACAAATTTACTCAATACCCAAAACATGAGTGCTACAAGTGATCAAAATCCGTGGACGGATGAAGAGGGGGTGACTTTAGTAAGATCTTGTATCGAAAATTCAGGTACTATCCCGCCAAATTCAATATTTTGGAACCGGGTTTCAACTCGTTTTCATCAATTCTCGAACGTGAAGAATATCGCACCACTCGTGAACTTAGCAACAAGTGGTCTGACTTGAGAAGGAAGGTCACGACATTTCACCAGCTCTACAAAGACGTTTACAACAATCGAAATATGTTATGGAATGATACGGATATTATGACAGAACTCAAGAAAGATATCGGGAGAAATTTGGAATTTCCTTCAACCATTTTGCGGCTTGGATCTTTTATAAAGATCAAGAAGATTAAAATTATGTGTTTTATTTTTGTGTGATAATAACGGTTTATCATTTTTGAAAAAAGTGTACTAATAAACGTTTATGTTTTAATAAAATATTTCATTACTGTTCTACATTACACGTCTAGAATACAGTTCGTCTGCCATAAATCTTCGGAATCTAAAGCAATCATCCTGTAAGCTAACCTCTTGCCACTCTAAAGATCTATTTTGAGCCAACCTACGCAATAACATACAAATTACAACTCCCGAATCTCGACCAATATGACCGGCGTTAGGGGGCCAACGGTTTCACCCGATACCACCAGTTCTTCGATTTCTTCTTGTCCGGAGTGCTGCCAATATTGTATACGTGACAGAAAATGTAAAAAGTACGATTCGAATTATACGAAATCGTTCGCGCATTACGATGAATGCACCATGAATCATCACACGTATTTGGTCGGCATTCGTATGGAGAATATATACGAACTTGTAGTGAGTCCATAGAAATCTTAAAAAGATACCAATTTTCTTCGTCATCAGTCATGGTACGTAAACCTACAAAACAATTTAATTCACGGTTATAAATTTATGATTTTTATTGTAAAACATGAAAACAGTATTACCGTATCAACTTCCCATAACGCGGGATATAGACGTCACTCCCGTCTCCAAATTCGTTACCATTAACGGACCCCAGAGTATATTAAGTTAAACCACTCAAATGGGAGAATCGTCCAACGATCACTACCGGCAACTCTTCGGTTCTACGTATTTCTTCGTATCTCCATATTGTGAGTCTATTTGTCCACGCCCGAACATGCTATAAAACAAAACTTTTTAATTGTTAGAATTTTAAAATAAAATAAAATATATAAAAAAACTTTAAATCATACCTCTGTACCTAAAGACACGTTTCCGAGTAATGCACGCCAAAATGTAACGGAATATCGGAATGACCCATGTAATACACTCTACATGTTTGGGAGTCACCGTTACGTATAAAGTGAATAATATTCTGAGACCAGTTCCTCCCGTTCTGCCAATTATGGTTCTCTATTGGATCGGGAATACTTTCACACTAACTCATATACCTCATATATAACTGTTTATATAGAATCTTAAATCGAATCAAGGAATAATACGTCGCGTCACATAATTATAAAATTTAAAAGTGCACGCAAAACGAGGAAAGTAAATTCTCAGAAGGACAACTACGGCCCGTGAAGGATCTCACGGGCCGTTATTGCGGTAGTTAACGGGCCGTGTGTGCGGACGTTTACGGGCCGTTTGTTCCTTCACGGGCCGTGATTAAATGCAGTTGTGAGAATTAAATTTCGAAGCCCTCACTGCCCGTAAGGCCCTTCACGGGCCGTGAAGAAAGTCAAAGGGCGTTTATTTATCACCTGACAGGGTGTCTGATTATCAATGGCCTTTTATCGGAGTCACTGCAATACAATGAATTATTGCGCCCTTATAAAAGTATGTCTGAGTTTTTCAAGTGACAACAATATTTTTGAACAGTGACTTCATTACTTTAAAAAAAATATAAACTCAATCTTTGAAAAAGTCCACAAGTTAATTATCAAAACAATTAAATAAGTGTATTCGCACTAAATACCTAATGTCCTTAAAGCCCAAGATTTAATTAACTTAAATAAGCTCACTCCTAATACCAACTAAATACCCAATAATGATAAAACCTAAAAAATACTCTCACCCCTAATCCCTTGAAGTATTGGACTTATGATCAAATGCAAGGATGATTCACGATTTGATATTTGGACAAAAGAGATAGTAGGTGGCGTTAAATATTTTTTTAACTTACAATCTCAAAGAAGTGTTATGTGTATGCTATATTCTAATGATGACGTCTTTTATTATTGTCTCGTTTTATTATACGACCAACTTGACCGACCCGAATCGACTAAAAATTCTTATGTCTACTATAAAATTGGAGCATTTTAAAAAAATAGTGACTTCTGTAACATCTCGTATTTACGTTAATTATAAGTTAATGTCGTTATGTTCTTGTAAGGACTGGTGTTGTCATTTATGAAACTTGTGGGCAAATTATACTTGTTTTCTTTACTTTTATATTCTATCTTTAGTATTTTGAACAATAAAATCGAGTATAATAATGATAATGACAAATTACAATAATAATGACAATAAGTAATAATAATAATTTTAATAATAAACCATGATGATAATAATGATAACTAAAATAGTCGTAATAAATATACTAAAAGTATTAATAATAATAATAGTAATAATAGTTTGTAAAAGGCAATAAACCTAATAATGTATAAGACTTAAAGTTAAATTAAGTCCAGGGGTTATTTTGTTAAATTTGAAACTTTATAAGAATGTTTTAGCAGAAAATAATAAAGAAACAAAACTACAGGGACCATTTGTGTAATTAACCCAAACCAAACCCCCGACCCCCCTCGCTTTTCCGGCCAGCCGCCAGCCACCGCCGGCGCGCGACTCCAGCCACCTTAAGCACCCAATTTCAAGTCGTTTTTTCAATCTAAAACCGGTCCCAACCTCTTCTAGAACAAGATTCGAACCCATACATCAAAATAATTTAAAAAGACAACCGATAATGCGATCTAAACCGCCCCATTACTTCAACCCACGATTTTCGTCCCCTTTTCCAGCCACGAATCGCACTAAACTATAATAATAATCAAATTAAATCCGCACTATCGAACTTTAATCGTTTCTAAGCTGTTGATATACTCCATTGCATCTGAAACACAACAAACCACCCCGCTCGATTCCCTCCCTCTGTCCCGAACTGTTCTTCACTGTTTCTCATCTGAACGATCTCAAAACGGGTAATTGAACACACCTATTTGCTCGATTTTAGATGGGATCAAAAGCCCCATGAATGTGTTTTTTTAACATCTGCGTTTGGTTGTTCAATTTGGGAGAAATCGTTTCTAGGGTTCTTGAGGATTTGGGGTTTCAGGTGCGGGTTGGTTAAAAGAGATTGGAACCAGATCAGGACAGGCGCAGGCGCCCTAGCCTGCTGGTTAAAGCTTAAGAGGGTTAGCAAGGGGTCACGGGTTCAAACCCGAGCCCCTGCCATATTTTTTAAAAAACTTGTTATTTTTGTTATTTTAATTCCTGAAAAACTAAAAAAAATGTTATTAAAATGATATAAAAATCATTTTCATAATATCATACCAAATCTGGATTTATAGAAAGCATAATTTGAAAAATCTTATTCATTTTCTTTATTTTATATTTTCTTTTAAATTATAAAATTAGTTTTGTAAACTTTATCTATTTTAAACCATCTAAGTATTTTTCTATAAATTAATTTATTAAATACTCTAATATTTTCTATAAATACTCTGATTTATATAAGATATTTTTACAAAAGTTATACTTAGTTTATTTTGTTTATGAAAATAGACTTAAATAATAGTTAAAATCGTAAATTACTATTGGTCAACATGTTATTTTAGTGATGTTTATTTCAAAAAGATTACAAAGATTTATTTACATTTTATATTTAAACCTTATCAACTATTATGATTAATTACTCTCATATATTAAAAACACGTAAATAGTATAACTCTTTTCATTTAATCAAAATATAAACAATTTTATTATATACATTTATTTACTGGACAAAACCTCACAATTCCATTGGAACCCTAGTTCTCGTTAGAACTTTAACATTATTATTAACGTAAAACTTGTAAATATAAATATATATTTAGGTATCTTGTGAAGGATCGCGTTGAAGAGTTGCTTGTTAATCTTTTAACCTTCATTTATACGATTAAACATCATGTGAGTATTTCTATACCCCTTTTTCTTATTTTCACACTTTGTGGTGAAACATGTTAACTTATATCACTGCACTTGTCAACTTATTGAGACTTGTAAACTTATGGCAATTCAACATGTAAAGTTGTGGTTAGTTGAACTTTTGTGGTTACCATGTTATGGTGTTATATGTACAATCATTAACTATTGCTAGCCTAGCGAAGTCATAGATCTATGGGCCAGACAAGCCTATTTGGTGCTAAAGTCGAGGTATTGCCGACTCCTAGGAGCCGTATGCTTGTGCACTAGGGAACCAAATACACTTAGCTGATCGTATATACTTTTAACGTTTGAGGCTTGTAAAACTTTGTCGAGGTTTGATTGTTGCATTTTTATAACATCCCTAATCACTTTATTCACTAACTTATAACTTGAATTGTCATCTTTTATATATTCTATGTATTGAAACTATGGAATGTTCACCAACATTTTTATGTTGACCTTTTATTTTTAATATGTTTCAGGAATAACCCAAGTACGCGTTCTACACTTTGAAGCTTATCTCACTTAGGACTGGACTTAGAGAAATAAACAATGATCTTGTTACTTTCAACCTTATATACATGATGTATCTTGTTTGAGCCTTTTACTTGATTTGTTACAATTGAATCTTGATTAATATATTTGGAATTAATAATAGCGTTATATGGCTGTGAACAATCGTAATTCTCACACCTCGACGATTCTGCCGTCAAGGTTGGGGTGTGACAACTTCATAAGGATAAATTCCTGGATCCGTCATTGCCAATCTTAGTTTTGGTTGAAGTTCGTAGTTGCTACCGATGCTCAAAGTTGCTATTGACGCCCAATTACTACGGATGCATTAATCACTACTGAAAGACTAAAGTTGCTACTGATCATAATTTCTAGATGATCAATAACAAAGCTACTTCACATATTATAGAGATTATGCAAAACCTTAGATCACAGTTGGCACGAGTTTTGATGTTGTATTTGATTATGATTGTAAAGAGATTATGCAGTTCATCCTAATGCCAGAAAAACTCAAAGACTAAGAATGATCGATGATTGTTCCGATATTCTTCTTGTTCTTGATACAATGCCTGTTGCAGCTCATAATGAGGATGCTAATGCTAAGGAGTCAACTATATATTACGGTTTTTAAAACACGTCAACTTGACCTCCAATCACCTTGTATCTGTTTTAGCTAGTATTATTTCACCTGTTCGAGATAAAACACAACCTAATTCATAAAAGGGATCGAAATCTTCGTATATATCCCATGTGAAGGATATCCAAATTGCAACTTTCAGGTCCAACCTCTTACATGCTATGTTCAGCTGTGATTGATATAGATGAAAGATCACTAGCAATAACTGAAGTTAATCTTTAATCTATTGATTAAATTTCCACAATATTTATAAGGACTTGTATGCAGATTTTGTGTTTTAAAAGGCCTGTATAAAACCAATACAATGAATAGCACTCGTGTTGAAACACAAAAGACATGGTATGATAACATGTACATCATGCCCACAGAAAACTAATAATATGTGAAGTTAAAACTTAAGAGCGCGATCTTGTTACTTTTTCAGACGAAAGTGTGATCTATGACCCTGTGTTCTTGCTTCGAGTAGCTTTGGCTTCAATGTACTTTGCTCCTTTGACGCAGTTTGGACTTTCAATGATCGTTCAGAAATCTCAAGGCCTTCGGTTGGTAGCTTTGTGGTCCATCCTTGAACGGGACTTGGTTGGCTTTTCCACACGGTTTATCATTCGAATCTTTAAACTCGTTTACCGTTGCTGCATAACTGGCTTTAAGTAAAGTATCAAAGTATTTAGAGTTTAAACCTACCTCATCTTCTGTTACTTTTATGTGATCTCCGGTTTTCATTTTCATGCGTTCATGATCCAATATCGCCTGAGCCGTTTGTTCTGCAAACGTCACCTGCAAACTAGAGGAATCATCATCCTTGCCACAAGCAAGAGATTTATCTAGCTCAAAGCAAGGTGAATCACCATCATCAGAAGAAACAACATCATCGACATCATCCTCATCATCAGGAGCACTAGCAGCACATTTGTAGGGATGGACTCGAGAGAATGCCGCCTACGAACCGTGGGTCCCACCATTAACCCTGACCCTGACCCAACCTTATGCGCATCCTTTCGTTTGTAATCAATAAAAACCTTTATTTCTGAGCTTAATTGTTCTACTACAGATTTCTTTGTAAATGTGGTTTCTTGTTTCATTTGCATACGTGATCAAGCCAAGATTCGGACATATGGAGAATCACTCCATCCACGGCTGATCTATGCTTTGAACCTTTACCTTTATCAGGATTTATATGTTTCAAAGAATGCAATTCTTGTTCATAGTTTTTAATCCCCCAGGCAAACTCATCACATAAATCTTCCAAAAGTACCTTTGATTTCTTCTCTTTCTCCAAGTCTTTTAAAGCATTCGTGAGGGAGGCTTTCGTCTCATAAAAATCCTGAGCCAGTTTCCGATGAAGTGTCTCTGATCGTTTTCTTAGTCTCCTCTCACCTTCAAGCTCTTCTCTCACAGACTGAATGGTGGCATTAGCATGACTTTGTTTATCTTTGGTTATTTGCTTCATCAAGCGTTCCATGTCCTGACGGTCAGACTGGCGCGCAAGCGCCAGTTCTTTGATCTTTGATCGCGCGAGGTCTAGTTCGCGTTTTAAAGCCTTAACCAGGGTTATATTGGCTGCGTGTTGCTCTTCGAGGCTCCAAATTCTATTCAAAACTTTGAGTAGCTCTGTTGATGTTTGAGACTATAGCCTGTCTCACCATTTCCTCCCTTAAACTCTATAGAACTTGTAGGCGTAACAGCAGGGTTATAAGGCGCTACCTATCAATAATAATTTTCAACAGGTCAAACCAGAATTCAACAAGGTTCCAGATTAGGATCAAATGTAATGAGATTAGAGGTGATTTTGTACCTCCATAGAACTACTACCATAACTTGCAGGTGAGACTGCGCGTACAGCGATATGGGTCCTTTGAATGGCCCGCTGATGTTGCATTAGTGATGCTGCAACATGTCTTCTTAAACTACCACCAGTCCCCTATAAACATTACAAACTAAGTTTACATTATTTCCTTATGGTTGTTCCACAGAAGCCCAATTTGAAGGTTATATAAACTTGATGAAGCAAAGATTAATGTGAAGGTAAAAAGAGTAATTCTATTAAGTTGCTATGTATAAAATTATAAATTATACAACTTACAAGTACATATAGATAGAAATACAGAGTCCTAGCCCTATTGGGCTAAACTAACACGCGAAATACATCCTAACACTCTCCCTTAAGTTGCAGTGCATATATTAGATGCTCCAAGCTTGTTATATATATAATTATATTCAACCCAACGACCTCTAGGAGACTTTTAAGCATATATGTTAGTTGATCATTAGAGTTAACAAAGCTAGTAACAATGAACCAATCAAGAAGCTTCACTCTAACGAGTGATAATCAATTTCAATCTAAAAGACGTACATTCGAAAGATATTTGCAAGTTGATCACTAGAGTTAACATAGTTAGTAACTATGATCTCGTACGATAAGCTTTTCTCTAACAAAGTGACAATGAATTTCAATGTAAGTTGTCCTCTCATGGAAGATTGAAATAGAGGCAACATGTAAGACATCTTCATTCTCGGTGGAAATTGGGTTTCGAGTTCGGTTAAAGGTAATCAATTATTATTGTAACTTTGTAATCTGTTTTCTTTTAACGCAAGTTGCCCAAAAACTGTTTAGATTTTGTAGTAACATGCTGTACTACATATGGTACTGCAACAATCTTCCTCTTTCCCTCACATGTTAAACCATCATGAAATGCTTCAACTTAAATTGATATCCCAAAATGGCAGAATTCATAACTAAAATGTGAATATATGTGATCCAGTGAACAATTCAGATGCTACTATACACTAACAGATCAAATAACCAACAAAACTGATCAAATTCTAAACTATATATATGCATATCATATCAATAAACAAGAATGAATCAAAAAGGCATAATATCATAGAATCACAAGAATCAATGGTAGTGTTGTTTTACCAGATCAGGGGAAGGATCAGTGTTATCTTCAATAAGATGATCCGGGTGGTGATTATGGTGGTGGTGGTTGAGCTGCAGATACCGGTGGTTCCGCCTGCTCCCACCTCGTCCACCACCGTGGTGCATTTTAGCGGATTCGTATACAAACCAGGGTTCTTGAAGATGCTATCTTGAGCACCGCCGTTGCTATATTGCGCACCGTCGTTGCTAATTTGAACAGGGTAAGCGTGAAGTGTTGGCCTGCAAAATGTTGGTGCTTTTTGGGTGGTGGCTCCTCCACTCCCCCACCTTCTTCACCCCCCTTTTTCCTCTTTAACTTTTTTTTTTAATTTTTAATCTCTCTACTCCCTACCAACTTTTCCCTCTCTAAACTTCACTTTTGATATATATTTTGATATATATTTTTTTAAGCAAGTGACAGCTTATGACCTTTTAAAGTGAATGTTATGGGTTAGAGTCTCACTAAGTGTAATACGGTTTAAGTGAATCAAGGATTTTTATCACAGCGGTCCCTTGGGTAGTTGGTTTCTCTTGAAATAGTGAGCGAGTCGGGTTACCAGTGCTTCTGTGTTCGCAGGCGCCGGGAACCTTTCGCCAATGGATTTACCCAGGTGATCGGGCTTAAAAATTTTTCTTTGGCCATTAAAAAAATAAAATAAATGACATTGGTTCTTAAGATGTGTGTTATATTAATCACAACATATATTTGTTTTTCTGGTGTAATCACACCTTTAATTTTTTTAAAGAAATTTATAACTGGAAAAACCTCATGTCTCAATCCAGCGTATTTTTGGTTTGAGCAAGACTCGAACCTAAGACATCTCTATTTTTTAATTGGCTTGGGTATCACATCTCAACCATTTGTATTTAGAATCATTTAAAGGTATAAAAAATAAATGTCAATTATAGTTGTTTTGCAACAGCTAAGGTATGTTCTACTTGTTAACCCAACCGAAACCTTACATGTTCATATATATAATTATAACACAAATTTATGGCATATTTTCTTACTTTAAGATTCACAATACGCTTATATAATCATATGGTTTATTGTAATATTTTTTAATAAAATAATAAATTTGAAGGCATGGAAGATGATATGGTCCAAAACATGGACCTTTTTTCATTTATAGAGTAGTAACATTGGTCTAGTGAGTTAAAATAAATTAATTTTTAAAAAAATTATTATTCTAGCTAGCTAGGCTCTGTTACAGTCGTTATGGCGCTAGCTAGGTATCTTCGTCTATCTTTGTTTCAATTGCAAGTGTGCAACTGTTCTGTAATCATACACCCAACTTTTAAATAATGGAAGCGTGTGAGGGTTCACTGTCTGTGTATTTAATATAATCAATCTTTTTCTTACTTTTTTAACCAATTTCAAAGATTGTTTTTGATGCCTTATCTTGACAAGTTGGGCACTCGATGGGAGAATATTGCGTGGTAAATCCTTTTATAATTTTGGAAGTAGACTATAATAATTAATTTAAATGACAAAAGAAACTATAAAAATATTTAATTGTCCCTAACGGACCAAAAAGTGAAAGTGCAATATTATAAAGATCTCAAAAGAGGAATTGTTGGTGTAATCATATGGGTCAGGTTAGCATGTTAAAACTGCCGGTGCTAATAATCTGGGAACCAACGAAAAAACAATTAATAATCTATGTTATCTTGGAAAGAAGAGTGGTTCATACCCCAAAAATATATCTTAAAAACAGAACTTGATTAATGAATGAATTATGAACTGTAGCATGGGGTCAAAGCATAATCTTGAAAAGAATTCATGAGAAACTTCTTATGCATCCAACGCCTCTTAGAATTCATATTCCTAAGTGACGGGATCACAAATGTACATTTTTTACTGGTTCCATCATCCATGAAACACACAACATGGAACAATGTTCCATGTGTGATGAACCATGAACGAGATCTCAAAGTTATCTCATATTTTTAGACTCGGGTCATAAAGATAACAACGGGCTCCATTGAGTTTGTGAACATGAAGTATCATGTTTTTTTTTCGACACGAAACTTACACCTTTGAAGATGATCGTCAAATGAACGATTTGCGAGCATTTGCTTTTTACTCATCATGACACTTCAAATATTGTAGATATTGGGAGGGCAGATAGAACTCTTTCATGAATGTCTTATTGGAGGCGAGTTGAGATCTATAATTTTGTTTTCCGTGAGAGAATTAATATTGGTTCTTACTTTTTTTTTGAACTGCCAGCAAAGCAATTGAATGAAACGGCTAACAATAGTTAGCGAAAGATCCAAAAGAAGGAATTACAGCAGGAGAAAAACAAACCAAATAGTAGACATTAGTGTACATCAAAATTACCATTGATCCCATATTAAAGACTTCATATGTGACCTATTTTTCACCCAAAGAAACCCCATCACCTTGATTTCTTTAATTAAGTTGTTGGTAGAGATCTGCTTTTGGTTGAAGATAAGTTCATTCCGAGCTTTCCAAATACTCCACATAGCCGATAGAACTATTGATTGAATAGTCTTCTTTCTTGACTTGGAACCACGAGAATACTTATTAAGGAATATGACACATTTAACAGCGAAGATGAGTAGGTTGGGGATATCGCACCAGTAGGAGATGTAATCCAAGCAAGATTGGATAAAACCACAACCAATGAAGAGATCGTCTGAAGTCTCGGGACATTCTCCACAAAAACTGCAGGTAGAAGATACCACATTTACCTTTTAGCCACCAGGGAGACTCTAGTCGGAAGGTGATCCAGGTTTGCGCGTCATGCCAGGAAATTTACTTTGAGCGGGACCCAACTATTCCATGGAAATACTACATCTGGTTTAGAGCTAATCCTTGATTGAATATGTCTTTTTATTTCCTTGACAGAGAATGGTTCAACCTGTTAAGAGCCCATGACCATCTATCAACTGATGATGAGAGGGAGACCGAACCAAGTAAGGATGACAATTAGGTAAGTTCAGATATCTACAACCATGAAGAGAGGGTTCGTTTCCAGCTAAAAGTCACTAGGAGAATGCCATTGATTACTTGAATTCTATTAGCTATTGAACAAAGTTTTAAGGATTCAATGAAGAACAAAGTAGGAAACTTTAAATGCAAAGGCTCCTCATCTATCCAATAATCAAACCAAAATAAGATTCCAGAGCCGCAACTAAGGACACCCTTGATTGACAAAAACTTCAAATATTTCAAGTCATATTAGAGTTTATTCTAAATTATATTTAGGTCTCATCTAAATATAAGTTATATAAAATGATTAACGATACTAATCTCACATACCATTTTCTAAACCGTTATTAGTTTTTGTACTCTTTGAATTATTTAGTTGCTGGATATGTATTTTTTTAATATATTCATATTTCATGAATTCATGGCATGATAATACTTTATTTAACTTGAAAGAACTTGGGCCTGTGAACGTTACTACGGGCCAAATGCCCTACTCACAGTCTCACACTACTGATTACGAAGCTTTGTTTGCAATACAAGTTTAGCCCAATGCAGCCCATGCTGATACTTGGGCCCAATATATAACTTGCTTATGTTTTGAAAGTTTATTTAGTTATGATTATTAGTTCCAATAATAATAATATTTCTTTGGTCATTTAGCTATGAACATATATTTAGGTGGAGAGGAAAATGACAATTAACAACTGTTATATATATATATATAGGAGAAATCAAATAATAATTTACTTCTTATAAAATTTATAAATTACGATAAGCCACTAGTTTTTAATGACAAAATAGTAAAAAAAAACATAAACATAATAAAAAAATTATAAAATAGAAAAACATAAAAATAAAAACAATAAATACATAAAATTTTTCTCTCGTTTCCATCTTTCATAAAAAAATTTATAAAAAATTAGAAAAACTCTTTTTTTACGAAATTTGTTTTACACATGTGTAAAATCGTATTTACATATGTGTATAACAGGATTTACACATGTGTAAATAACGAGTGGATGATGTTTTTTAAAAAATATATCATATGGTAGGTGTTGGAAAGGGATTATTTAAACATGTGACTTGCACGTTCTTAACTTTTTTTCACATCATTATTTTTCAAAAAATTCACCTACCATAGTTGTATTTTTTTTTATCTTTCTAACGCGTACCATATTTATATATTAAAAGAAAAATTGTCCACCCGTTAATTACACATGTGTAAATCTGATTATACACCCGTTTTTTTATCTTTTACTAATGATTTTTTTATAATTTCTTTTATGAAAGAGGAAATAGGGGAAATATTTTTGTATATTTATTTTTTATTTTTATATTATTTTTTGTTTTATAAAATTTTTTATTTTGTTTTTTGTTATATTTGTCAATGAAAACTTGTGTATCATATTGGTTCCTAGAGTTCTCATAAAAAATTAGAGTTCTTGTTTGAACTCCCTATATATATATATAAGTTTAGATCATGTACTAAAACTATTACCTAATTCTTAAAATCCTATTGGTTTGTGATGATTAAAAAACAAAATTTAGGTTTTGAAGGAACAGTTTCTTACACGAACCGTTAACACGACACGAAATAACACGAAGTTAAAAAGGTTTGGATTTAAGCTTAACAGGTTTCGTGCTTTAAATAGATTGATAGGATTCAATTTGTATCTGAACAAGTTAAACACTTGCTAACTTGTTAATGACTTGTTTATATTTTTTAATTTCGTTTAAATAAAGTACGTGAAACAAAAATCCTTAACATATCTTCTATGTCAACTTTAATTAATACAATTATTTCTAGGTCAACAATAAAGACCAGTTTAAAAACTAAAGTATACTTTTTTTTTTAAATTTTTCAACAATAATATTTTTTAAAACGGTTTGTTTTGAAATAAAATACTTAATTTAAATTTGCAAAAGTAAAAGTTTAAAAAGTTGATACCATAGTTTATTATGTACAGTTTTTATTCATACGTAATTTCAGTTGCATCTTATCTTAAAATATCGTTTTATAATTAAAATATTCTATTTATTTAATATTTTATTTATTTGACATGTGTAATACATGGGTTTAATAAAGCAAGTATGTGATCTATATCGTGCCTTAAACATTTTGTGTTGCCATTGTGTAATCTCTTCTAAACAAGTTCTTATTCATGCTTGGAAAAATAACATGATTAGTTATTGTGCCCTTTTCTTATCTACCACCTTAAATAATCATGTGTTATTATGTCATATCTTATTGTATCATCTTCTAACCTAAACCTAGTATGTCAGCCTGATGCTTTTACAAAAATGAGTTTATGGGAGCCTTCGGTTCATTAATTTTTTATATGAAATTTAAACATGTTGAATAATTTACAATTTAAATGATTAAAACTAAAACTTGTCATATTGATTTAAATTAAATTAAAATAATTAGTCTCTATCAAAAAATTTAAAATTTATGATCTATATGGTTTACAAAACAATTTAGAAGAAAATGGAATCTATCATTTATATCACCAATTGTCGCTCGTTGTTAGTAATGGTACAGTCGATAATACAGGTTGCAATGACGATATAAGCTAATAGGTGGTGGTTGTAGTCTTGTAGAGACAGATAGTTGAGTCTATTACAACATTCTCTCTTATTCATCTTATCACATAGACTAACTAGTTATTGTTCTTCCGCTAAATTTTTTCAAGATTTAATACCATTCACTAATTTTCACTTTCTCATGTTCTGACCATGCATGGGTTATTTCATAAAATATGTACCTTGTGTAACTAATAATTTAATATTGTATTGTATATTATATAGCCACGTGTGTTCTATACATAAGTCTTAGAGTTTTCTATGTACATTGCATTATAAACATTGGTTAATATTCTACTAAAATTCCAATCATTACGTGCGGTATATTTTGACATCTATTATCAAAGATATAATATAATTTTCCTGGCTGACTTATCTGTACATTGACTTTTGACATTGTCTTATGTTGTCTTTTAAACAAAAGATACGTATTGTAAAAATATAGTTATACTCACGGATTGAGATTCCAACGACGTTCTAACATCATGTTTATTATGTTGTGAAATATAGTAAAAGAGTATAAACAACATTTTAGATTTGCCTTTATTCTAACTATTTCTATTTAGATTTGTTCAAAATGAGAACTTTTACTTATATGTGAATTATGTGAATTATAATTAGATGGAACCTTACCTGAAGTAAATTAGTTATAAACTTAAAGAGATCAGAAATGCCCATGTAAAGATAACAAAATGATGCTGTGCTTGGGATTATATCTCGATGAAACAATCCATTTATCAGAAGGCAAATGAATAAGTTTCGTGATTCTTTCATATTATACATAGTAGCAAAATGAAGACAACCTCGTGTTTAACGAAAAATCAAAGAAAATCTTTTTATTATAAGTTAATTGGAAGGAACTTGTTGTAAAAAGAAAAAGAAAAAGAAAGTGTATAGAAATATAAACATTAATTCTTCTTTTAACCACGTCTGTTAGAAGATGTTGGTGCGATTCAATTTAACCTAATCATATTGGCTTTATTAAGAAAGATTACTTTGTCACGAGATGCTTTCAAGCCCCAAGGTGATAGGTGGTGGTAAATGGTATGGTCCAACCATGTAATTATGGGTTTAAATTCTGTGATTTAAAGGTTCAATGATTATTATACTAATAATAAAATGTTGTTAAAAAGAAGAGATGTTTTCAATCCGTACACCTTATTTGTGCCTAAGTGTATAAATGTAAGTCAACATTATAGTTTTTAAGATAATAATGTTCTAACAAATGTCGTGTCAAACCTAATCCATTGAGTTATAAATGAAACACAAGTGCAGTATAATAATATATATAAGTTGACTTTGTGTATATATCAATATTTTTATAAATATACTAACACCTGAACAAACATGTTGATTCATCTTTGCGACAAACATGAACATTACAATTAAAGATTTATTGATGTCATTTGATTGTAGACTATTCTCTCATTAGAAAACTTTAGTTATGTGTTATGTTGAACTTATTTAGTTGGCATTAGTTTGATCGTTTATAAATGTAAGTTCATATTAAATTCCCTTTTATCTTTTTCTTCAAAAGTTTGATCATAGGTCTAGTGACTCCTAAAGTTTGTTTCCCTTTTTTTGATGGAGATAAAAATCCACAAAGTAAATAATAGGTTGATTTTTAAACGGGTGTGTTTATCATTAAGATTGAAACAAGAAAGATAAAAAGAAATAGATAACACAAAATATATTCATAAGATGCAGGAAAAAGCTAATTTACTAGAAGAAAAAAGTGAGACAGAAAAAATTTAAACTTATATTCATGATTAAAAAAAACCAACAAATAATAGCTTTTATCAAATGGCTATCAATAGAATGACTTTTATTAGTTGACAAATGAATTCATCATCAATCCACGTCGTTTACGTGGAATGTTCAATTTATTTCATTTGTTTACTTTACTATAATAATTACTAAAATGCTAAATCAGTTGAACTTATCCTCGTAAGTATTCTAATAATAAGGATGCATTGTTATACGTTTTCAACTTTTATATCTCGTATCTCTTCTTTTAATTTTAACACGTGTCATTGTCTAAATGTTAGAAGAATGAACTAAGAGGACGAATTGATACGATATATCATTATTATAAGATTATGAGAACTAAATGTAAAGAATAATAATCCGATCACTATGTTTTTCCTTAACTAACCATTGTTTATAAGTACGAATGCTGATTATAAAACAAATATATGATAGAGGGGTACTTTGTTTGATTATGATACTATTAAACTATATGTTAACTTTCTTTTTTTTCATTTTTTGAACGACCAAAGGATTATTGACGGCCCATTGGCTCGTCGATCATCTCCATTACTCGAATACAGAACCGAGATCACCGTCAGATGAAAACTCACTTTAGGTGAAAAAAACCCACTGGCGTAACCTGAAAGTCTTATTTTTTTATCACATGTGAGACTTGAACTCAAGACGTTTTCATATTTAATGAAGTCTTGAGCTATCTCACTTTAAGCACTTAGGTTAAGGATTAATTAAAAAATCGAATTGACTTTCAAAAACTTTAAACAAATTGTTATATAAAAATGATGTACAATAGTAATTTATTTTAATCTTTATTTTTAGGCAGCAAATAAAGTCATACTTAATTAGTCCATTTTAATATTTATACACAATGATATGTACACCACAAACTTAAAACCTTATTAATTTCGTGCTACAACCTTATCTCTAGTTAAGGTGGTGAATAAATTCAGGACCGGTCTGAGAATTCATAGGAGACCAGGCTCGGGGCGAGAATAAAATATATGCCTCTATAATACGATATATAAAAAAAGTCTAAACCGAATAACTTGTATGTAAAGATTTATAATACAAGGATAATTGTTAGAATAATAAAAAAAACAAAAATATAGTACCAAAATGATCTAACTTACCTATGCAAATCGTAAGGATCTCCTAGCAATTCTGGAAGCAATGTCCTCGATCAAATTTTCATAACTCATGCTCTCCAGTACATCGTATTTCAATAGCTATCCTGAATGAGTTTTTTATATATAAATTTAAGTGTTATTATATTAGATTGGGTAAATGTTAATTGGCTAAACTATTTAAAAGTTAATGAGCTAAATAATTAAAATTTTACTGGGTTGTTAATGAGTTCAATTCGTTAATAGTTTATAGTTTAAAACACACACACACACTACAATATAATATGACACGGCACGACACGACACGACACGACACGAACGACACGACACGACACGACACGACACGACACGACACGACACGACACGACACGACACGACACGACACGACACGACACGACACGACACGACACGACCCGACCCGACCCGGGGCGGGGTGGGGCGGGGCGATGCGGGGCGATGCGATACGAAAATCTTCAAAATTCAGGCCTCTAATAAAATTGGGCCCTGGACGATCGCCCAACTCGTTCCCCTCAGGGCCACCCCTGAGTAATTTGTTGGAATAATGAAAAATTTATCACAGTTGGTAATAGGATGTGATTCTTAAATCATTGCGCTACTAAACAAATAACACATACGAAGTTTTCAGTCAACGATTCATCGGTTAAAGACGTAACAAATTCACAAAATTCTCAATAACAATACATCAGAAAACGACATAGGCAATTTTATTTGCGAGAGATTAACAACGATACTTACAGAGAAATCGTCGATGGGCACTTCCACCAACGCATTACCAACAAGTTTTATTAAGGCATCAAATTTGATATTTTACCAACTAATAAATGACAAATAATTAAGGTTGTTAGAGTAATGCCTATTTGATTTAGCTCATTAATGAGGTTTTGTGATGTGGGTCTATATACACCCACACTTTCATTTTCTACGTTATACTATTCGTTTAACGTGAACCGTTTTAACTGTTTCGGCATCAATTGATAAACTGTCATATAGCAACTAATAAAAAAGTAACAACGTTATTAGAATTGGGTCTCAAAACGTTACTATAATATTCCACCCGACATCTATCATCTCATCATTAATAAGAATAAAGTGTATTTTATTACACCGAAAAATAAAGTAATTTAAAAATGTATCAACAAACTAAAATCAAGTATAATTTATTACACCAAAGATAAGAGTA
The DNA here is from genome assembly GCA_024085815.1 of Flaveria linearis. NCBI lineage: Eukaryota > Viridiplantae > Streptophyta > Magnoliopsida > Asterales > Asteraceae > Flaveria > Flaveria linearis. The sequence continues at coordinate 3,151,937 of CM044014.1, read as the reverse complement.
AACAAAACAAAACAACAAAAATAAACTAAAAACAGCTTCATGTTGAATTATATCCATACAAATCAGATTCTAGAAATATCAAACTGACAAATGTGTGTTACATATTGATATATAAATTTTTAGTCTCTTTTTGAAAAAAAAAATGAAGGAACAAATCCACTAAATATAAAACAAGCATCAGGAAACAAAGGGCACCTTAAGAGGCTAAGAAGCTCATCTTTGGCAGGTTGTGTTGCTACCATCAAATTTCACATGTTCCTTTGCAAGTCATATGATTTGATGCATCTTTGCAAAGTGTCATGTCATAACATCACTAAAAGTGGTTGATGTGTTGAAACAACATCTGGATCATAGATTTTCTGTTTTCTTATAAAATCATTAATTTACACAACTCCTATAATAAGTATAACTACTCGCCTCCATTAGTTTAGTTTTTGAGGTTGGTCGCTTCTTATATTTTTTTTCTATAAATAAAGAATCTTGATAATCATAAGCGGAGCTTAATAGGGACCGGAGGTTCAAGCTCTGTCACTGATTATAATCATTTTTTGGTTATATTATCATTTTGTAAGTTGAAATATTCTGATATAAAGTTTTGAGAGCATTATTCTTTTAAAGAAGAATATAGTATCAAAAGTACTAAATGTTTTGATTTTAGACTTTTTTTATAAGATGTTATATTTATCTAAAAGTTTGTTGTTATAGATTTATAACCTCTTAATTGAAATCGAACTTTTATGCATGCCAACGGCATGTCATATTACACAACAACTAGCATTTCAAAGTTGATTTGTAATTTGACAATTGACATGTATTAGTGCTTAATTACATTTACTTGGACTTTATATAATCAAAAAATAAAATTGTCTAAGCATATTAAAACCAAACTAGTACCGGATTAGTAAAAGATTCTACGCTTATTATACAAGTTTAGATTTCACATACGTATATCTTTTTGTGCCGGTAAATGCATATGGTAATCAGAGGGGTATAATTAATCTCATACCTAATATTGTCCTGAATACATGTCTTATTACATGTAAAAAAGGTCTAAATTCTTCAATTGATTTATGTTTTTCTATCATCTTACGGTTATTTAATCTAAAGTAACATAAGTTAGTATAAAACATCAACATTAGAGCATGTCCTGTTCTCCTTTTATTTTGCTACAATTGTATGGCCGGCAAATGGTGGCAGATTGGTGCGGTATCCCTCTTGTCTTGCATTCAACATAAACAATATACTTGAGACGGCTAAGAATGCTTGCAACAACAATGGTCGAGAGAAGGTGGTTCGTAGAATCTATATAACAGCAAGCTAGGCGATTTGGAGGGCAAGAAACATGCTCATCTTCAAAAGGCAAGTTGTGTCTCTTCAACGTATTTAGTTAAAATAAAGGCGATGAGATTTCTTTGGGTCAAGAACGAAGCTAAGATGAACTTTTTGGACTGAGCAAACTGATGCAAGATTAAATTTTAAGGAGTTGTCTTTGTATGTTTTGTTCCGGGAGTAGTATTCTTTAATTTAGCAACTTGCTAGTATGCTTTGTACTCTCTTCATATATATGTATGTATGTATGTATGTATGTATGTATGTATGTATGTATGTATGTATGTATGTATGTATGTATGTATGTATGTA
>CM044014.1:2217182-2496614 GCA_024085815.1 Flaveria linearis | reverse complement strand
TTTATATTGGTTTAATTTAAGTTTAAATGATTTGGATGTATGGATTTTTTTAACCAATGTGCTGAATACTTTGCGAAATCGTGAAAATCAATTAATTTCCGTAGTACTCATAAGTTTTGACACATAGCCTTGACAAATAAATCATGAAAATCAATTAAATTTCAAAGTCTTATAGATAATCAAGTATATCATTCATAATAGTCTCCTACATATCGTTCCTAAGAGAAAAGGAGCAAAGAGTTGATTGATTTTTAAATTCTCAATTAATCAATTCTTTATTAATTAAGTTATCAAATTACATAAATGACCATTATGTTTTTAGCGCACGCTTGACTTAACTTTTAATTTGGATGAAAGTTAGTGTAAAGTACAATAGATGTGCAATTTTTTTTAAATAGGACATAAGTTGTAATTATTAAAAGTAAATGACATATAATGTAATTTTAAGTATTAATAAAGCACAAATTCGTAACTTACTGTTGATTTTAATAGTGTAACTATTGACTATAAATAATATAAGTCCTAAGTCCCAACTAAACAAATTGACTACTATAATCTTAACTTTTAATTTTATAAAATAATAATAATAATAATTAAAAAAATAATAACAATAACAATAAAAATAAATCTAAACATGCAATGAGTGCCAAAAAAATATAGATTCTAGACTCATTTTATAATATTTAAAAATTAAAAACCAAACATTAAAGCAAACATGCAATCTAATTAAAATACAGGGACAATTTATGCAGTTTTCTATAATAAAATCATGAAATATGATTCGCTTACGATTTACGAATAATAACTACGTATCCCGCGTATGAGAGATTCTGAAGATCTCCTCGTACAGAATTAGACTCTGGTGAATCTCTATAAAACCCCCGATTCCACCCTAGGGTTCCAAACACAACGCCAAATGCGACAATGACGATCTAATCTTCCATCTGTTTCAGTCCACAAATGGGAGACGAACACCATTGCGATTGTCAATCCTACGAGGTACTCTTTTCTCTCCTTAATCCACTGATCGAATTTCCCTCTATTATTAATCTCAAGTTTCGTTCTCAGATGAGTATATGATGAAGACGACGACGAACTCATGATAGTCTTCTCCTTTATCGATTTATTACACAAGTTGCGCGCATAAACAACTATGGCATCGATTCTATCTCAAGTTCGTTTTCAGATGAAGATCACGAAGACGAGGACGAACTCATGATAGTCTTCTTCGTTTTCAGTTCTCATTAACATCTTATAGTTACTTTTATTTATTATATGTATCCTGTCTGTGACAAAACACGTGTTATTTTGTAGGTCATGTCTTCTCCTTTATCGATTTATTACACAGTAAAAGATATCCCACTTTCAAAAGGTCATGTCTTCCGGTTTTCTTTCTTTTTTGAATACGGGATGTACTTCTTTTTATTTTTTTTGAGGCAAACAGTGAATGCTATCTTCTGATGACGAATACATCAGTACTGTTTGTATTTGAGCAAAGATATGTGACAACTGGTTCGGTTCGTTATGGATCACCGGGCTCAATCATAATGTACAGATTAGGAATAGTCGACGTTGAGCGTCAAAAGGAAGGCAGGTAATATTGTTGTCATTTTTATTTTATATCATTATGACATATTTTATAACGATGTGTAATCAGGGTGCTATACAAGAAGCCATGTCAATGGCTAAAGCAGGAATAGCAACCGTTCTCAATTCATAAAAGTGCCACACATTACATTTTCATTTTCATTTATATCCATTTCCAGTAAATTAACACCTCTGTATTGCAAACTGCACAAGGTAACATTGATTTACAAACTACAATTCTTCAAGATTTGACTTGATCTTCATCGTCAAAGATGCTAGGATGTTCAGCCATGACAAGGTTTGTTGCTTGAAATCCGAATTCAATAATAAATTAAGAACCAGAAACAGTTTATAAGTAACATTTCAATGGCGATCTAATCTTCAATCCACAAATGGGAGAAGAAGACCATTGCGATTGTTAATCCTACAAGGTAACGTATTTTCTCTCGTTAATCCACTGATCGAATTTCCCTCTATACGCATTAGACAACTATGGCATCAATTCTATCTCCAGTTTTGTTTTCAGATGAAGATCACGAAGACGAAGACAAACTCATGATAGTCTTCTTCGTTTTCAGTTTCTCGGTAACATATTATTTGATGGCTTGTTTTCTTAATTTTATTATATTATACTATATATTCTGTTTGTGACAAAACACGTGTTATTTTGTAGGTCATGTCTTCTCCTTTTTCAGTTTATTACAGATTAAAAGATATCCTCACATTCGTGTAATGCAAAGAATATCGACTTACAAGCTACATATCTTACAGTATTCACCGAGGGATTGTATTTTTTCCGGTTTCTTTCTTTTTTGAATATGGGAAGTATTTTTTTTGATGCTAATAACATTTACAATATACTAGCTTTATTCTGATTTATTATGTGTTTAAACTCTGTGATTTCTACCCTCTTTTAGGGGCTGCTATGAATCTGTGATGCTTGCAGACGCAGTAATAGAAGCCGGAGTACCTTGCTAAGCTTGGATGCAGCAGATAAGCCTTTTTTCCGTCATTATGCCATTACAGAATGTTGAATTTGTTAGTTAGTTCAAAGTTTGTAGAAACAAGTCAAATGTAGCATACATGAGCTTTATTAATCACACTAATACGTTTTCTTTTTGTTTGATTCAGGAGTAGTGAATGCTATCTTGTGATAGAGGAAAGACTGACCACCACTTACCCCTCCAGACCCTACTCTCAGTGGGACATACTGGGTATTTTTGTTTGTTTGTTTGTATTCACGTTCTTATTAAACTTATTGAAAGAAATTTAACAGGGAAGAGTCATAATGAAAGATAATGTGTCGTCACGAATGCATCTTTTACATTTAAAGATGGGATTCTGCTTGAAGTTCTGTTCTTCGTAGTCGGCAAAATCAAATTTCAAAGGTTGCTGACTGTTGTTATGAAGTTTATATATCGCAGATTTGCAGGGATCTCAAGATCATTGGAGACACACTCTTAATCGTAAGGTTCAATTCACATTTCACAGTAAGGCATCTTTCAAACTCAAAGATATCAATACTTTGTTTTGAAAGTGATGCATGCTAGGCTGCTTAACTGATCTAATTTTCTAAAAGAAGGAATAATCTGTCGGTCTTTTCTTCGAGTGCACAGGTGCTATGCAACAATGAAGAGTGAAGAGGTAGACATGCAACACATTATTCGTTGCAATTTGAGATACACCAGGATTGTGGGTTGTGCACTCCTGATCATGCGCTGCTTGCGAGGAGTACCAAATGGATGCCTGATTCATTGCAGGTCTGTTAATAACTTAATACCTCTTTGGCAATTAATAAGTTTTGATTATTTATCTTCTTTGGTGCTACTAGATGTTGCTTTTGTGACTTGATGAATTCCGGTAGCTGCAATTCATCACTCAGGTGTATTAATCCAATTCAGCTTAAAAATGCTGCACAACACACCCAAAAAAGGATTAGGTTACTATTTTGACCTAGTTTTTGTGACTAGTTGTTGTGGCCCAACCTAGCACGACTTGATTGACCTAAACATATAAATGACTTGTGTTAATCCGAATCAAATTTGCCCTTAAGTGAACCAAGAAAGCTACTTCAATTGCTTACCTATCTTCAATTACTTACCTATCTTCAATTGCTGACAATCCATGAAAACTGTGCTCAAAATTAATAATACAAATCCTGCTTGCCATGTTGCTTTATCTTAGCCTCTTAGGCCGCCTACCCGGCCTAAACTGCAATTTACCTGTTGACACCGGTTTAGTAGAATGTTGGCAGGAACAACGGGTTATCGTGCGAGTTGGTTCCCCTTTTACCAACAAAAGTTATCAAAACAAAAGCTTTTTGTGTTTTCTTAGAAAATATGGTATGCAGCTTTTTTTTTTTAAATATTTGCATATTAACACTTACATTTTTTTGTACACCTCTAATGGCACGTAAGTGCTCCTTGGTCAGATCAATGTATATTTGATGTCCATAACAAAATCCATAGTTGCAGGAAGTGGGAATTTGCCAGCATACCTTGCAAGCATGCAATAGTTGTAAATTGAAGCATGTTAGTGAATTGCTTAGAAATTGGGATCCTAACAATATGGGTGGGTGAGGTTTATTGGTTGGATACATGAAAGCAGGTTTATGAGTATACATTTGAATGAATAAATGGCACTGATTTTTGAACACCATATAAATGCCCTACAAAACTCAAACCTACTAGGCATCATGAAAAAATGGTAGACCCAAAAAGAAGAGAAGGAAGTCACAAGATGAGCTACTAAGCAAGCTAGAAAAGAATGAAAAAGTTGCAAGGAAAAGGCACTTTAAACATAGTGATAAATACAAAAAAGAGGCCATAATTTTAAGACTTGCAAGGGTCGGTGTGGTTCAAACACTGCTGCAAACATTACGGCTTCACAAAATGCTGAACCGTGTTGCTTGTCATGGTTTATTTTTGTCTTTTGGAAACTAGTGTGTAACTTCTACACAATATTGTCTGTTGTTGTGTTGTCTTTTGAACATTTCAATGGTTGTATGCTTCTATATTTTTGTGGTTGTATTTAGTAATTTAATATTGGCCATTTGACCAATCATGATATGCACAAATATTTTTGTGGGTTTAATTCACATTTTTGCTGGTCATTAAAGCCCCATAATGGTTTGCATGTATACAATGCACAAATTGTAAGTACACATTACACAATCAAAGTATACAATATACACAAGCACCACTTTCATTGAAAAACATGAATATTACAAAGACACCTAACTTTAGTTACATGCATCTTAGGGATATGACTTGCGACTGACGGCTAGGTCCAGGATAACCAATTCCGATAGATCGTCAGGTTCGAAGTCATCTGCTGTTGAAAAAAAATTAAAATTAAAACATTTGAAGCTTATTGTACAATCATAATGTATAAATCAAGTTGATAATCCTCTTACTCTAATAAAATGGTAACTAAAATGGACACTTGTCAACACTACATTTATTTTCATAAAATTTTTTCGGTTCTCTATCCTATTTAATGCTCACATGAGTTACTAAAATATTATTTAATTAAATTAAAAATAATTTTTATATAAATTAAGAAAGAAATAATATTATTAATGTTATTTCTAAATATGCAATTTTTTTTAAAATCATATTTATTTCTAAAATATAAAAAATATAAATAATTATTTTTTTAAAAACGTTGTTTTGAAATATAATTGTCATCTTGTTTATAATAATGAAGGTTTCAATCAAAATTATTTTCGAATATCATCTATAAATAATAAGTTTTTATTATATTTAGTTATATTATTTACATAACTCGTGTATTACACGTGTTTACTAAATCTAGTTAGTATTTATAAATATACTCCTACTAAATAATAAACCCCTTTAAAATGTTACAAGCAATTAGATATTACAACTCTCCCACACCACATAAAAAAATCAAAAATATAAACTATAAACTAATAAACTAATACTCCTAATCTCGTCTTTTCACTAACACCAAAATTTTTCGTTCATCTTGCATGTAGTGTCACTCGATATTTCTTTTACTTTGTCCGTTAACCTTTTCATAAGTCTATTGGTAGGCCTAAAAAGGCGAGGAGAAAATCGTCATTTGAATTGTATGAGTCATTACAAGATGAAAGATTATCAAAGAAAGGGGCATCAAAGACTTTCTTGAAGTGTTATAAGAAGGGACACAATAGCAGGTCTTGCAAGGGATTAGAGTGGTATTGGATTTTAATTTGGTTTCCTAATTGTTTTGTTCTGGATGTATGGATTTTAAATTGGTTGATGTTGGTTAGTTTGGTTGTAAGGATTTTCTAATGGGTTATATTGGTTTAATTTAAGTTTAAATGATTTGGATGTATGGATTTTTTAACCAATGTGCTGAATACTTTGCGAAATCGTGAAAATCAATTAATTTCCGTAGTACTCATTAAGTTTTGACACATAGCCTTGACAAATAAATCATGAAAATCAATTAAATTTCAAAGTCTTATAGATAAATCAAGTATATCATTCATAATAGTCTCCTACATATCGTTCCTAAGAGAAAAGGAGCAAAGAGTTGATTGATTTTTAAATTCTCAATTAATCAATTCTTTATTAATTACAAGTTATCAAATTACATAAATGACCATTATGTTTTTAGCGCACGCTTGACTTAACTTTTAATTTGGATGAAAGTTAGTGTAAAGTACAATAGATGTGCAATTTTTTTTAAATAGGACATAAGTTGTAATTATTAAAGTAAATGACATATAATGTAATTTTAAGTATTAATAAAGCACAAATTCGTAACTTACTATTGATTTTAATAGTGTAACTATTGACTATAAATAATATAAGTCCTAAGTCCCAACTAAACAAATTGACTACTATTAATCTTAACTTTTATTTTATAAAATAATAATAATAATAATAAAAAATAATAACAATAACAATAAAAATAAATCTAAACATGCAATGAGTGCCAAAAAAAATATAGATTCTAGACTCATTTTATAATATTTAAAAATTAAAAACCAAACATTAAAGCAAACATGCAATCTAATTAAAATACAGGGACAATTTATGCAGTTTTCTATAATAAAATCATGAAATATGATTCGCTTACGATTTACGAATAATAACTACGTATCCCGCGTATGAGAGATTCTGAAGATCTCCTCGTACAGAATTAGACTCTGGTGAATCTCTATAAAACCCCCGATTCCACCCCTAGGGTTTCCAAACACAACGCCAAATGCGACAATGACGATCTAATCTTCCATCTGTTTCAATCCACAAATGGGAGACGAACACCATTGCGATTGTCAATCCTACGAGGTACCTCTTTTCTCTCCTTAATCCACTGATCGAATTTCCCTCTATTATTATCTCAAGTTTCGTTCTCAGATGAGTATATGATGAAGACGACGACGAACTCATGATAGTTGAAGAGGTACCAGTACAAACCGGGATCAATATCAGAGAAAAAAGCTTAAACCACGATTAAGAATAAGCATGAGCCGCGGCCGGAAGGGACCTGGACACGAGCCGCGGCCGGGAGCCTATCCCATGCATAAGCCGCGGCCGTACGGCCATCACACGCGTAAGCCGCGGCCAAAAGACCATCACATGTGATGGGGTAACGTATCTTAAACGAGCCAAACAAATAATAATGACGAATTAAGCAACACGAGGCAACCACAACCCTCCAAGCCGCGGCCAACATGACATACGCCACCCTCCAAGCCGCGGCTCACATGTGACACACCCTCCAGCCGCGACAACACCAATAAAACGTCTAAGTTACTGGAATCCGACACTTGAGAATATTGAGCAGAACGCCTCAACAAAGAAGAACAATCATCATTGGGCAATAAACGAACAAAATCAGGATGCTAAGGAACAAAACACATAAGTCCAAGAACCTAAAACCATTTGCAGAACCAATAGGCAAAAAGTCAACTATCCAAGACAAGATGCATTAATATTAAGCCAGAAGACCCTTTGCACCAAAAAGGATACAAAGTTACATAAGGGAATGTAGACCCAAATCCTAGGTTGACAAGTACCAGAAGAGTAAGTCAGTCTTGGATCCAGCCAAGCTGACAAATACTATAAATACCACTCGTCCATGATCAAATGGGATCATCACAAAAACCACAAAACATCCACCACTGATAATCTGAACCTGAGCCAAAGCATAAGCTTCACTTGGCACTGCTCCTGGTTCTTAATCACTTGATCAAGATCCTTGTAGCAACATTTGGCGCCATTCGTGGGACACTAGCAACGCAAAAACGACTTGCTATGGACTCAGGTCAGAAAAACCCTTCCCATGACAATCACAACATTGTCACCACGGTGAATGAACATCTGGTAACACCGCCCTTATCCGGTGCCGGTGTCGTGCCAGAGACAGAAAACCCAGCGAGCGGACTGATCACCCAGAGTTTGTTAGCAAGAACAGAGACCAGCTCCTGTCCTTGTTAAATCCAAAGGAACATCCTTTTGAAGATGTAAGAATGCGTCTGGAGTACGAGGAACCACCAGATAAAGAAGAACATGGAAGAAGAAGCAAAGATCATGTAGATGAAAGAAGACCACCACCGGAACCAGACCACGAAGACGAGTTTGACAAGCCGTATCGGCCTTCAACGGCGAAGTCAAGATCGAAATTCATCCCGAAAATTGCGGGGTTCTCATTCCCACCTAAGCTCAAAATGCCTAGCAATATCGGGAAGTATGATGGTTCGGGTGATCCTGATGATCACATGGCTATCTTTGTAGGAGCAGCCGAGGTGGAACAGTGGACCATCCCGGTATGGTGTCACATGTTCTCCAGACGCTGACCGGCGCAGCTAGAGTGTGGTTTGACAGCCTTCCAACAGGGGAAATACGAAACTTTGAAGAACTGGAAAGCAGCTTCCTGAAGAATTTCAGCCAGCAAAGAAGATCAGTCAGAGACCCTACCGAGCTTCATAACATCAAAAGAGGCGACAACGAGTCAATGGAAAATTTCATCACCAGATACTCAAAGGAGAGCATGCAAGTGCGCGGCGCAGGGGAAACAATTCGGATCTCAGCTTTCATTCACGGAGTAAAGAACGATCAACCAGTGGAGCGTTTCCACGAGAATCTGCCGAAGACAGTGGAAGAAATGTTGGAGAGAGCAAAGGCCTTCGTCAGGTGAAAGAAGGCCTGTGAACAACTGAGAGAAAAAAGTGGGAAGAAACCTGTGCCACCCACTTGGAGCTGCCAAAACGGTCTGGGGTTCTAAAACCTGGGAAAAAGCACGCTTCCAATCCCACTTCCACTCTAGAGGCCCACCTTTCCATCAGCGTTACACAGTCAACCCTCCACCCCACACTCGCACTTCACCCGTCAATTTACCACGCTGACCAAGACTCCCAGTGAGATCCTCGCAACAGAAAACGTCAACTTCGTGAAGCCTACCCCACAAAAACCCAGAGTAAAGCGGGACATGAACAAATTCTGCGAATTTCACAAGAAAACGGCCATACAACCGACGACTGTTCTCGTTAAAACGACAGATCGATGTGGCAGTCAAAACCGGGAAGCTGGCCTATTTATTGCGGGAACTAAAGAAAACACCACAGCAGGAGAGAAAAGAGGAAGGAGATCTTCATGGTGCACGCTGGAGGGTGTGGGGAGAAGCGACGTTCTGACCACATGGAACCCTGGATGGCCCAAGCAATCTCTTTCCTCCAATCCATGGTGGAAGCTTCGCCAGTGGTCCCGTAACAGTATCAGCAGTAATCGCAGGGCATCAGGTTCACCGTGTATACATAGATAGCGGTAGTAGTTCGGAAATCATGTACGAGCATTGCTTCTTACAGCTGGATGAAGAAGTCAGGAGGGGTCTCAACACCCAAGCCCATCAACTAACGGGTTTCTCCGGGGAAGTGGTGCGGCCAATAGGCCAGATCCAGCTCCCGGTAATCATGGGAAATAGCATGGGCCAGAGGGAAGTTGTAATGACATTTCTTGTGGTACGATCGAACTCATCACACAATGTCATACTGCGGAGACCAAGGTTATGCATTCTGGGAGCAGTGATATCCACAGTGCATGCGGCAATCAAATTCCCAACCCCTACCAGAGTGGTGACAATGTATTCTAGTAGGGAGGGCAAAGAGGTAAAAGCAGTGGAATCGGGGACTGCTTCCGGGAAGAAGAAGATTTGTGCCCAACTCAAGAAAAATGGGTGGTTAACCCAAAATACCCAGAGCAAAAGATCGTGATAGGAGGACAGCTAAGTGACGCGGCTAAAGATCGACTCTACCACCTCTTACGAAACAACTTAGATGTCTTTGCTTGGCAACCCTCCGACATGGAAGGAGTTCCCCGAGATATCGCAGAGCACAGGTTAAAAACATATTTATCCAAGGAACCTGTGGCCCAGAAGCGTCGCCATATGGGGCAGGAGCGGAGCCAAGCTGTGATAGAGGAAGTCAAGAAGCTGCTGCAAGCGGGTATTATAAGGGAAGTCCGATATCAGACTTGGGTGGCCAACCCAGTAATGGTAAAAAAAGGTGATGGTAGCTGGAGGATGTGCATTGATTTTAAAGATCTCAACAATGCCTGTCCAAAGGACTGCTATCCCCTCCCAGAAATAGACTTAAAGGTAGACTCTCTGTCAAGTTTTCCATTAAAATGTTTCCTGGATGCATACAAAGGATACCATCAGGTCAAAATGGCACCGGAAGACGAAGACAAGACAGCATTTTACACGGATGTCGGCATTTCTGCTTCACAAAAAAGCCATTCGGACTAAAGAACGCCGGTGCCACTTATCAACGGTTAATGGACAAAGCATTCAAATCACAGATCGGCAGAAACATCGAGGTCTATGTAGACGACGTCGTCATCAAAAGTCGTGACGAGAATGCCCTGCTCGAGGACATCGCCGAAACATTCAGTACCCTACGGGCGATAAACATGAAACTGAATCCGAAAAAATGCTCATTCGGAGTGGAAGAAGGAAAGTTTCTCGGCGTAATTGTAACAAAGGATGGCTTTGAAGCCAACCCAGAGAAGATTGCAGCAGTGCTGAAAATGCCATCTCCCAGGTCAGTAAAGGACGTACAAACGTTGAATGGAAGATTAGTGGCCCTTAACAGATTCCTATCAAAACACGCTGAGCGCGCCCTACCGTTTATAACCACCCTACGGAACTGCCTAAGAAAGAAAGACTTTTTATGGACGAAGGAGGCAGAGGAGGCGTTCCAGCAAATGAAGGGGTACCTTTGTAACTGCCAAGGCTGGTAGCTCCCTTCCCAAAGGAGAGGCTAGTAATGTACTTATCGGCAAGCAAGGGCGCAGTAAGTGCCGTGCTGATGACCGAGTGAGAAGGAGAGCAAACCCCGATATACTTCGTCAGTAGGGCGTTGAAAGACCCGGAGACCCGGTACTCGCCCATGGAAAAGCTCACACTATCCCTGGTGCACGCGTCTCGAAGACTAAGGCGTTACTTTCAAGCTCATCCAATCGAGGTGAGGACTGGGCACCCAATACAACAGGTTTTGAGGAAACCCGAGATTTCGGGGAGGCTAGCAAAGTGGGCAATTGAACTCGGAGCCTTTGGGATCGAGTACAAGCCGAGAGTGGCATTCAAGGGGCAGGTAGTGGCTGACTTTTGGCTGAGGTACCTCATGAGGTAGAGGAAGACGCACCTAACATGCAGGAGGAAGAGCTCCCACCTGAAGAGTGGTGTCTGCACACAGATGGCGCATCAAATGACGAGGGTTCCGGAGCAGGATTGATCCTAGTAGGTCTTGACATGGAAGAATTAACCTATGCTTTAAGGTTAGCTTTCAAGAGTTCAAACAATGAAGCAGAATACGAGGCCTTAATAGCCGGATTAAAACTAGCCAAGCAAATGGGTATTAAGAAATTGCACGCCCATGTGGACTCACTGCTGGTGGCCAACCAGATTAACGGATCCTATGATGCAACGGAGGACACCATGAAGAGATATCTAGATAAGGCAAAACGGATAATGAGCAGTTTCGAGAAGTGTGACATCTCGCATATCCCGCGAAGTAAAAACAAGAAGGCCGACGCATTGAGTAAATTGGCTTCAGTGTCATTTAGCCATCTTGCAAAGGAGGTTAAGGTGGAGGTGCTGCAAAGGTCTTCCATCGAAGAACCAGAAGTATCATCAGTTGAAACAAGAGAAGAAGACGGATGGATGACTCCGATAGTCAGATTTTTAACTGAAGGATTTCTACCAGCGGAGAAAGGGGGAGCACGAGCAATACAGGCAAGGGCTTTGCATTATGAAATGCAGCAGGGAGTTTTATACCGGAGGTCATACCTGGGGCCATTTTTAAGGTGCTTGACCAAGGAGCAGGCCACGTACGTGATATATGAGATACACGAGGGTATATGCGGGATACATGCAGGACCAAGAATGGTGGTAGCTAAAGCAATGAGTGCAGGGTATTATTGGCCAGGGATGCACCAGAGTGCCGTGGAAGAAATCAGGAAGTGTGAAAGTTGTCAAAGGCACGCGCCAATGTGTTTTCGGCCAAAGAATGACATGATCCCGGTTAATGCCGCATGGCCTTTCCAAAAATGGGCCATGGACATCGTGGGGCCTTTCCCGGAGTCCGTAGGAAGGGTGAAATTCCTACTAGTAGCCGTTGACTACTTTACTAAGTGGGTTGAAGCTAAGGTCCTGGCATCGATAACAGGGCTGCAGGTGAAGAAATTCGTATGGGAACATATCATTTGTCGTTTCGGGCTCCCATCGTTCATAGTGACCGATAATGGGAAACAGTTCGCAGAAAACCCATTCAAAGGTTGGTGTGACGAGCTTAAGATCCAGCAAATCTTAACTTCGGTCGCACACCCGCAGGGCAATGGACAGGTGGAAAGAGTCAACAGAAGTATAGTGGAGGGCATAAAAACCCGACTGGATTTCGAAGGAAGCAATTGGGTGGAGGAGTTACCAAGCATGCTCTGGGCTCATAGGACAATGCCGAAAACAAGCCATGGAGAGACGCCTTTCAGCTTAACGTATGGATCGGAGGCTGTGATACCAGCGGAGGTAGGCTTACCAACAATTCGAGTCACGGAAGCTATGGAAATAAATAACGAAGAGGAGCTGCGTTCTAATCTAAATCTGTTGGAGGAGCGAAGGATGGCAGCTGCCATACCAGAAGCAAAATACAAGAAAAAGATAGAGCAATACTACAACGCTCGTGTAAAAAGACAAGAGTTCAAAGAGGGAGAGTTCGTCTTAAGAAGCAATGAAGCCAGCAGGGTCCAAGCCCAAGGGAAGTTGGGGCCGAGGTGGGAAGGCCCATATCAAGTGATAGAGGTTGGAGGGAATGGAGCGTATAGGCTCAGGTGTTTAGATGGTAAGGAGGTACCACGCACATGGAATGGAGCGCAACTCCGCAAATGCTATATGTAATCATGGGGTAACCAGGATGTAACCGATGTAATTCAATTTTCAGAAAGAAGGTGTAAACGAACACCAGTAATTACATCTAAGCACTTGTGTCTTATAACTTATGATAACTATGCAATAACCCGATAACGCTCGGGTTGACTCAAGCAAGTAACCAAGCTTGAGAAATCAATGTAATAACCGGTAACGCTCGGGTTGACTCAAGCAAGTAACCAAGCTTGAGAAATCAATGTAATAACCCGATAACACGGGTTGGCTCAAGCAAGTAGCCAAGCTTGAGAAATCAACGTAATAACCTGATAACACTCAGGTTGGCTCAAGCAAGTAACCAAGCTTGAGAAATCAATGTAATAACCCGATAACACTCGGGTTGGCTCAAGCAAGTAACCAAGCTTGAAAAATTAACATGACAACCCGATAACACTCGGGTTGACTCAAGCAAGTAACCAAGCTTGAAAAATTAACATGACAACCCGATGACACCTGGGTTGGCCCAGGCAAGTAACCAGGCTGGGAAAATCAATATAATAACTCGATAATACTCGGGTTAAATCAAGCAGGAAATAAAGCATGAGAAGTCAACATGACAATCCGGTAACATCCCGATCCAAAATTTAGGTAAGCTACCGCGGCCCAACCTCCTTAGAGGGGGGCAGCCGCGGCCCAACCCTTTCTCAGGGTAATGTTGTTCTTCAGCCAAGCCCGGAAATACTCCGGTTTATATCGTTCAGGTCAAATTTCGTTTCATACACATCATGAATAGTAACAACAAACCTTTAACACAAGACAAGGATTAATAAGACAACAAGCAAACCATACTTCAAAGCGTACAAGTTTAGTTGGGTACAACCATAAACTAGCAAAAGAAACTACGATAATAGTCAGAACGACATGACAACAAAGATAAGGCGAAACTAGTTCAAGCCAACAAAAGACCACTAGCAAAAGAAGCAAATCCTACATCACGGCGTAGCAAGGAAAGCCTTGATAACATCAAGATCAGAGGCAGCAAGGTCAGCAATGGATCCAGCCATAGGGAAAGAAGCTTCGTCAAACTTTTTGGAAAGATCGCGTAATTCCTTCAAAGCATTCTTGTTGTAATTCTGCGCATCTTCAGGTCTTTTTCCTTCAGTAACAAAACGAGCACCATCCAGCAAACCTACAACACATTTAACTTAATCAGAAAGTGAAGTTAGCAATAACAGAATACCAATGAACTAATATTGCTAGCCACAAACCTGCATTATAACCAACTTTATCCGAATGGGAGAAGAGCTCCGCCAGTGTACCAAGATACTCCTCACTGTTACGGATCTTGTTGAAGGCCAAGCCGATGCCGGTAGACACAATCCATTCCCTATCAGATCTCTGAGTAGAAACCATAGCCTCAAGTTCAGCATTTCGTTTTGGAAGAGTTCTTGAGGTCATTTAACTCAGCATTCAGACGTCGGTTAGCATCCACCTGAAGAGAAAGATTCTTTCCGGCCTCATCAGAAATCTCTGAAAGATGCTTCTTCTCCTTCTCAAGCAATTCACAACGAAGTTTCATTGAGGCATTATCGTCAGTCAACGCAAGACTTGTTTCTTCGTCTCTCGAGCTTCTTTGTTGCTTAAAAGCCAACGATTGTGAATCTCAACAAAAGATAAGAAACCATTCACAAGAGAAGAACAACCAGAGTCAGACAATTCTCTCCTGCTCAAATTTTTAAGCCTCAAAGACTCAGCGGGGGGACGTGCCCAATACATATACTCCCTACTAAGCTCAGGAGTCGCCAGAAGTGAGCTATTAACCAGGTTCCAATCAGGTATGAACTTCTCGCGAGGATTCAAGCCAGTAGCCTCGGTAAAGCCACAATGGGGATCAGCAAGGGTTTCATCCCGAACCAAATCATCCCCTGACTCAGTCGAATCATCGTCAGAAGAAGAAGAGTCGGAGGACGACCCCTCAGTGGAGGAATCCCCAGCCGTGGCCGAAGATGCACCAGCCATCCCAGCCGCAGCCACAGCAGGAGGAGAGTCTTGGGGCTTCAAGCCTGGTGCACCTAAACCTTGCCTCTTAACAACAGTCTTGACGCGTTTCATGGACGTAGAACCTTCCTCAACACAACCTTTACGTTTCTCTGGAAAACCGGAAATAGATTCCCCGGCATGAACCACGACATCACTAGTAGCTTCCAAAAACGGAGGGGACCCAGAGGAAGGGGCTCAGTATGTTCAGTAACGTCATCCTTAGCAGACAGCTTCATGCGATCAAACAGCCCCATACCTATGAAAAGGAACAATAAATCAAAGCAAGTAAAGTTAGCAAAAACGATGCATATCGAGAGAAAATAAATTACTTACGTTGGCCCTTGTAAGATATACACGGCAGTAGACTAGGCTCAGACCAGTTACGGCTAATGCCAACCATAACAAGATAATGCTCAAAAAGGATTGCAATGCTGTAGGGATGGCTTTCAAGGTGTCATAGGCAGAAGCATCATAATCCTTGGCCTCAGGCAACGGATCATCAATTCTTTTCTGAGCCGGAAACCAACTCATCTCAAAGGGGATTATCTTAGCGGAAATAAAGAAGTAATGGTCCTTCCAATGTTTCAAGCTGGTAAGCGATCGAGACACTAGAGAGGGACGAGGTGCTTTACGTTTCTCGAAGGTAACCCAATCACCAACATGAGCGAGCTTATAAAAAGCTCGAAAAAGACCAATCTCAGGCACTAACTGATGGGCCCGACATGATATCTCGAAGTGAAAGACCTTGGTTAAACCAAGCGGAACTACTTCCGAAACATGTATACTGAAGAGGTACCAGTACAAACCCGGGATCAATATCAGAGAAAAAGCTGAAACCACGAGTTAAGAATAAGCATGAGCCGCGGCCGGAAGGGACCTGGACACGAGCCGCGGCCGGGAGCCTATCCCATGCATAAGCCGCGGCCGTACGGCCATCACACGCGTAAGCCGCGGCCAAAAGACCATCACATGTGATGGGGTAACGTATCTTAAACGAGCCAAACGAATAATAATGGCGAATTAAGCAACACGAGGCAACCACAACCCTCCAAGCCGCGACCAACATGACATACGCCACCCTCCAAGCCGCGGCTCACATGTGACACACCCTCCAGCCGCGGCAACACCAATAAAACGTCTAAGTTACTGGAATCCAACACTTGAGAATATTGAGCAGAACGCCTCAACAAAGAAGAACAATCGTCATTGGGCAATAAACGAACAAAATCAGGACGCTAAGGAACAAAACACATAAGTCCAAGAACCTGAAACCATTTACAGAACCAATAGGCTGAAAGTCAACTATCCAAGACAAGATGCATTAATATTAAGCCAGAAGACCCTTTGCACCAAAAAGGATACAAAGTCTTACATAAGGGAATGTAGACCCAAATCCTAGGTTGACAAGTACCAGAAGAGTAAGTCAGTCTTGGATCCAGCCAAGCTGACAAATACTATAAATACCACTCGTCCATGATCAAATGGGATCATCACAAAACCACAAACACATCCACCACTGATAATCTGAACCTGAGCGAAAGCATAAGCTTCACTTGGCACTGCTCCTGGTTCTTAATCACTTGATCAAGATCCTTGTAGCAACATTTGGCGCCATCCGTGGGACCTAGCAACGCAAAAACGACTTGCTATGGACTCAGGTTATAAAACCCCTTCCCGTGACAATCACAACATTGTCACCACGGTGAATGAACATCTGGTAACACCGCCCTTATCCGGTGCCGGTGTCGTGCCAGAGACAGAAAACCCAGCGAGCGGACTGATCACCCCAGAGTTTGTTAGCAAGAACAGAGACCAGCTCCTGTCCTTGTTAAATCCAAAGGAACATCCTTTTGAAGATGTAAGAATACGTCTGTAGTACGAGGAACCACCAGATAAAGAAGAACATGGAAGAAGAAGCAAAGATCATGTAGATGAAAGAAGACCACCACCGGAACCAGACCACGAAGACGAGTTTGACAAGCCGTATCGGCCTTCAACGGCGAAGTCAAGATCGAAATTCATCCCGAAAATTGCGGGGTTCTCATTCCCACCTAAGCTCAAAATGCCTAGCAATATCGGGAAGTATGATGGTTCGGGTGATCCTGATGATCACATGGCTATCTTTGTAGGAGCAGCCGAGGTGGAACAGTGGACCATCCCGGTATGGTGTCACATGTTCTCCCAGACGCTGACCGGAGCAGCTAGAGTGTGGTTTGACAGCCTTCCAACAGGGGAAATACGAACAGTAGAGAGCAATCATGCCGGGAGGTACATCCCTAACAGACGAC
This sequence comes from Flaveria linearis, assembly GCA_024085815.1. Lineage (NCBI taxonomy): Eukaryota > Viridiplantae > Streptophyta > Magnoliopsida > Asterales > Asteraceae > Flaveria > Flaveria linearis. The sequence continues at coordinate 2,479,326 of CM044014.1, read as the reverse complement.
TGGGGAGGTGGAACTAAAGGGTTCAAACTACGGTCTATGCCATATCGTGTCACAAAGTTATTCAAGTAATCCTCACTAATAACCGACCTTTGAACGCTCATATCATTTCTACACTCCATGAGAAAATAAAGAAAGCAAGGCAAGGAACTAACTAATTATAAGGAAAAGCACAGACCTTACAATTGCTAACCGAAGGAAAGATGTAAACAGCGGATGTCGCAACCACAGCTGCCACTAGCGAGCCAACCGCAACTCAAGAAGAGAAGAAACAGCCGCAAACCACCCACGAACCACCGAGTACACCGTAACTCGGCCAAAAGAAAGAAAAGAAACCGCGGCACAGTGGGCGCCTCGGACAGCAGCCGCGGCAGAACAATTCTCGGACAGAAGTCTTGAGCGAAGGCAAGCAGCAGCCGCGGCACAAGGGCAGCAGCCGCGGCACACAGAAAAGGGAGAAAACCCTTGAACGAAGGCAGGCAGCGACCGCGGCACGGGGGTGAAGGCGAGTAACAGCCGCGGCACAGGGGAAGCAGCCGCGGCACGGGGGTGAAGGCGAGTAACAGCCGCGGCACAGGGGAAGCAGCCGCGACACACAGTGAAAGGGAAAAACCTTGAGTGGAGTGGGGAGATGCAAATGAAAGAAATGATCTTTCATTTATAGTGGAAGTGGAGAAGAAAAAGGCAAAGCACGGGACTCAATGTCAAGGATCTTGATATCGGCGGTTTACGAGGTGATGGCTCGAGAAGTTGTAGGGGCGGCCGCGGTACACACTACCCCTAGATGGGGTAATTATGATGTTAAAAGTAGGGCGACTACACAACACTCGAGGCAAGCCGTTAAAGTACATTTGACAAGACAGGAGATAACCAAGGAATAATCCAACATCATGATTAACATCATAATATTGGACTGGGGGGACTTGAAGAGGTACCAGTACAAACCCGGGATCAATATCAGAGAAAAAAGCTAAACCACGAGTTAAGAATAAGCATGAGCCGCGGCCGGAAGGGACCTGGACACGAGCCGCGGCCGGGAGCCTATCCCATGCATAAACCGCGGCCGTACGGCCATCACACGCGTAAGCCGCGGCCAAAAGACCATCACATGTGATGGGGTAACGTATCTTAAACGAGCCAAACGAATAATAATGGCGAATTAAGCAACACGAGGCAACCACAACCCTCCAAGCCGCGGCCAACATGACATACGCCACCCTCCAAGCCGCGGCTCACATGTGACACACCCTCCAGCCGCGGCAACACCAATAAAACGTCTAAGTTACTGGAATCCAACACTTGAGAATATTGAGCAGAACGCCTCAACAAAGAAGAACAATCGTCATTGGGCAATAAACGAACAAAATCAGGACGCTAAGGAACAAAACACATAAGTCCAAGAACCTGAAACCATTTGCAGAACCAATAGGCTGAAAGTCAACTATCCAAGACAAGATGCATTAATATTAAGCCAGAAGACCCTTTGCATCAAAAAGGATACAAAGTCTTACATAAGGGAATGTAGACCCAAATCCTAGGTTGACAAGTACCAGAAGAGTAAGTCAGTCTTGGATCCAGCCAAGCTGACAAATACTATAAATACCACTTGTCCATGATCAAATGGGATCATCACAAAAACCACAAACACATCCACCACTGATAATCTGAACCTGAGCCAAAGCATAAGCTTCACTTGGCACTGCTCCTGGTTCTTAATCACTTGATCAAGATCCTTGTAGCAACATATACCATAATAGCGTAAAAGGGCACACAGAAACCGACTAACGGGAATCGTAAAGTTAGCAAAGCTAAAAAACAAACAGTAGAGAGCAATCATGCCGGGAGGTACATCCCTAACAGACGACTGGGGAGGTGGAACTAAAGGGTTCAAACTACGGTCTATGCCATATCGTGTCACAAAGTTATTCAAGTAATCCTCACTAATAACCGACCTTTGAATGCTCATATGATTTCTACACTCCATGAGAAAATAAAGAAAGCAAGGCAAGGAACTGACTAATGATAAGGAAAAACGCAGACCTTACAAATTGCTAACCGAAGGAAAGATGTAAACAGCGGATGTCGCAACCACAGCTGCCACTAGCGAGCCAACCGCAACTCAAGAAGAGAAGAAAACAGCCGCAAACCACCCACGAACCACCGAGTACACCGTAACTCGGCCAAAAGAAAGAAAAGAAACCGCGGCACAGTGGGCGCCTCGGACAGCAGCCGCGGCAGAACAATTCTCGGACAGAAGTCTTGAGCGAAGGCAAGCAGCAGCCCGGCACAAGGGCAGCAGCCGCGGCACACAGAAAAGGGAGAAAACCCTTGAACGAAGGCAGGCAGCGACCGCGGCACGGGGGTGAAGGCGAGTAACAGCCGCGGCACAGGGGAAGCAGCCGCGGCACGGGGGTGAAGGCGAGTAACAGCCACGGCACAGGGGAAGCAGCCGCGGCACACAGTGAAGGGAAAAACCTTGAGTGGAGTGGGGAGATGCAAATGAAAGAAATGATCTTTCATTTATAGTGGAAGTGGAGAAGAAAAAGGCAAAGCACGGGACTCAATGTCAAGGATCTTGATATCGGCGGTTTACGAGGTGACGGCTCGAGAAGTTGTAGGGGCGGTCGCGGTACACACTACCCCTAGATGGGGTAATTATGATGTTAAAAGTAGGGCGACTACACAACACTCGAGGCAAGCCGTCAAAGTACATTTGACAAGACAGGAGATAACCAAGGAATAATCCAACATCATGATTAACATCATAATATTGGACTGGGGGACTTGAAGAGGTACCAGTACAAACCCGGGATCAATATCAGAGAAAAAAGCTGAAACCACGAGTTAAGAATAAGCATGAGCCGCGGCCGGAAGGGACCTGGACACGAGCCGCGGCCGGGAGCCTATCCCATGCATAAGCCGCGGCCGTACGACCATCACACGCGTAAGCCGCGGCCAAAAGACCATCACATGTGATGGGGTAACGTATCTTAAACGAGCCAAACGAATAATAATGGCGAATTAAGCAACACGAGGCAACCACAACCCTCCAAGCCGCGGCCAACATGACATACGCCACCCTCCAAGCCGCGGCTCACATGTGACACACCCTCCAGCCGCGGCAACACCAATAAAACGTCTAAGTTACTGGAATCCAACACTTGAGAATATTGAGCAGAACGCCTCAACAAAGAAGAACAATCGTCATTGGGCAATAAACGAACAAAATCAGGACGCTAAGGAACAAAACACATAAGTCCAAGAACCTGAAACCATTTGCAGAACCAATAGGCTGAAAGTCAACTATCCAAGACAAGATGCATTAATATTAAGCCAGAAGACCCTTTGCACCAAAAAGGATACAAAGTCTTACATAAGGGAATGTAGACCCAAATCCTAGGTTGACAAGTACCAGAAGAGTAAGTCAGTCTTGGATCCAGCCAAGCTGACAAATACTATAAATACCACTCGTCCATGATCAAATGGGATCATCACAAAAACCACAAACACATCCACCACTGATAATCTGAACCTGAGCCAAAGCATAACCTTCACTTGGCACTGCTCCTGGTTCTTAATCACTTGATCAAGATCCTTGTAGCAACAATAGTCTTCTCCTTTATCGATTTATTACACAAGTTGCGCGCATAAACAACTATGGCATCGATTCTATCTCAAGTTTCGTCTTCAGATGAAGATCACGAAGACGAGGACGAACTCATGATAGTCTTCTTCGTTTTCAGTTTCTCATTAACATCTTATAGTTACTTTTATTTATATTATATGTATCCTGTCTGTGACAAAACACGTGTTATTTTGTAGGTCATGTCTTCTCCTTTATCGATTTATTACACAGTAAAAGATATCCCACTTTCAAAAGGTCATGTCTTCCGGTTTTCTTTCTTTTTTGAATACGGGATGTACTTCTTTTTTATTTTTTTGAGGCAAACAGTGAATGCTATCTTCTGATGACGAATACATCAGTACTGGTTTGTATTTGACCAAAGATATGTGACAACTGGTTCGGTTCGTTATGGATCACCGAGCTCAATCATAATGTACAGATTAGGAATAGTCGACGTTGAGCGTCAAAAGGAAGGCAGGTAATATTGTTGTCATTTTTATTTTTATATCATTATGACATATTTTATAACGATGTGTAATCAGGGTTGCTATACAAGAAGCCATGTCAATGGCTAAAGCAGGAATAGCAACCGTTCTCAATTCATAAAAGTGCCACACATTACATTTTCATTTTCATTTATATCCATTTCCGGTAAATTAACACCTCTGTATTGCAAACTGCACAAGGTAACATTGATTTACAAACTACAATTCTTTCAAGATTTGACTTGATCTTCATCGTCAAAGATGCTAGGATGTTCAGCCATGACAAGGTTTGTTGCTTGAAATCCGAATTTCAATAATAAATTAAGAACCAGAAACAGTTTATAAGTAACATTTCAATGGCGATCTAATCTTCAATCCACAAATGGCATCAATTCTATCTCAAGTTTCGTTTTCAGATGAAGATCACCGAGACGAAGACGAACTCATGATAGTCTTCTTCGTTTTTAGCTTCTCGGTAACATCTTATAATTACTTTTATTTGATGGCTTGTTTTTATAATATTATTTATATTATATTGTATTATATATCCTGTCTGTGACAAAACACGTGTTATTTTGTAGGTCATGTCATCTTCATTATCGATTTATTACACAGTAAAAGATATCCTCACATTCGTGTAATGCAAAGATTATTGACTTAAAAGTTACATATCTTACAGTATTCACCGAGGGAGTGCATTACTTCCTGTTTTCTTTCTGTTTTGAATACGGGAAGTACTTTATTCTGACTTTTGTGTTTAAACTCTCTGATATTCTACCATCTTTTAGGGGCTTGCAGAACTAATAATAGAAGCCGAACTACCTTGCTAAGCTTGGATGCAACAGATAAGCCTTTTTTCCGTCATTATTTCCATTACATAATATTGAGTTTGTTAGTTAGTTCAAAGTTTGTAGAAACAAGTCAAATGAAGCCTACATGACTTTTTATTAATCACTAATACTTTTTCTTTATTTTTTTGAGGCAGGAAACAGTGAATGCTATCTTGTGATGACGAGATCTGTTGGTTCAGTTAAAGAAGGCAACGTAAAAACAAATTGGTTTGTTTGTCTATTGTCCTGTTTTCATAGAAACAAATTACTTGGTTTTTCTAAATAAATTACAAAGTTTTTCTGACTGATGATTGATTTTTGTTTGTATTATACTAGAGATAACCGTAACTATTAAACATGGGGCAACTTCAAGGAAAAACTAAGAGAGCATGGAAGAGTTGATGTTGTTATTGACATTATAAGGGAATGCAGGTATGCCCTTATGTAAAAGTAACTCCTATCTGTGGATGTACTTACCAATCCGCCCATGTTGAAAGTAATACAGATGATATAACTGATCTGTGTGTGTAAGGTTTCCTTTGAAGGGTATGGTTGAGGCGACACGTGCAAGTGTTTGTCCGAGTCGATGATGATCTGCTTTGACGTGGGATGGTCAGAGAAATAAGCATATGGGTTAGTACTAGTTTGTATTTGAGCAAAGATATGTCCACTGCTGGTTCGGTTTGTTATGGATCACTGGGCTCACTCATAATGTCCAGATCTGGAATAGTCGACTTTGAGAGTCAAAAGGAGGGCAGGTAATATTGTTGTCATTTTTATTTTTATTTCACTCTGACATATTTTCTAACGATGTGTAATCAGGGTTGCTATACAAGAAGCCATGTCAATGGCTAAAGCCGGAATAGCAACTGTTCTGAATTCAAGAACCTCTGTTCTTGCTACTGCAAATGCTCCATTAGGGCATTATGTCAATCTTAAGGTACATGAAAGTGCCACACATTACATTTTCATTTTCATTTATATCCATTTCCAGTCAATTAACACCTCTTTATTGCAAGCTGCACATGGTAACATTGATTTACAAACTACAATTCTTTCAAGATTTGACTTGATCTTCATCGTCAAAGATGCTAGGATGTTCAGCCATGACAAGGTTTGTTTCTTGAAATTCGAATTTAGATAATAAATTAATAACCGGAAACAGTTTATAAGCAGCCTTTTATATTTTTTTATGTAGACAATAGTCACTTGTAGTGATGGGCATCACATAGTCTACACACATGCAACTGGAAGGTGGTTTCCCAGTGGTGGATTGAATGTCTACACACATGCAACTGGAAGGTGGTTTTCCCGGTGGTGGCTTGAATGTTGTTCATGGCATCAATGTATGGTCTTCCTTACTAATCTTAACATACATGTGTCATTATGTCCTTATAGAATTTTAAATATGCATTGAAATTTGTAGAAAGAAGCAAATGTAACAAGCATGGGCCTTTTGTATTAATCCACCAATACTTCTTTATTTGTTTGAGGCAGGACATTGTGATTGCTAACAGTGATGACGAAGATATCAAAGCCATATCATCTGTAGGTTCAAACAAGGTAGGTAATATATCTACCACCACTGAGTATTCTTTAGAGACAAGTTTTTTTTATTAATTGTCAATTTTGTACCTGATAAATAATTGTTTTTGTTTGAATTATTTTTGTTAGCATGATAACCCATGTTTGGGGATGCTTTTGTAAAGGCATTTAGGTCATTCATGACCTGTTGGAAGGTAGTACTTTTGTGTAGATCTTTTAAATAAGTTGAAATTGGTTTAGTACCTCAGTTTAGTCTTTATTAATTAAATTTTTGGTTATTGGTTATCTAAAGTGATTAGATCTCAAGGTTCACAAGTGATTACCCTCATGCTGATCTGGATCACACTCTCAACACTACACACAGGCAGAAGTGAAGGTATTTGTTAAACTAAATATGTTGGTATTCATATTCGAAGATTGTGATATGTGAATAAATATTTTTTTGTGGGCAAGAAAACTCATGTTTGTAGGTGCTTTGATAAAGGCGGATAGCTACCTCCTTGTTTCCTCATCTATTCAAGTCTTGTCGGAAGGCAGTACATCTGTTTTTATGTCTTATATAAAAGTGAAGTTGGTTTTTAGCTTATGTCATACAATATATGCAGTTAGATCATAGATGAATCAATGACAAAAAGGATGCTTGAAACTACTGATGCTGATAAGCTTAAGACTCGAGACAACTCATGAGGAGAATTCGGAGACTGGACCTATACCAGGTTTGTTCTTAATTATTAACTAAATATGAAACTTCTCGTATGGGACCTTCAGTTTTCAACTCATTCTGTTAATGCTTTAATTATTCTCGGCTTTTTCTAAAATGACTGTACTGTTCCCAAGGATAAGCTAGAGCTATTAAAATATGACTATACAAGGTAACATATGCTCACAGGCAATTTTACTTTATATTTTTATCTAGCTGTTCTGCAATTAGTTGCTTAAATACACTGCTACTAATGTTTACTTCTGATTAAGAAATCTGGGGCGTTAGTCTAAGTGAAGAATGTTTAGCAATCAGAAATGTCAAAATTGATTTGATAAAAGAGTATATTATCCCCAAGCATAAGCCAGAGCATTTCATATATTTCACTACACAAGATATGTTCTCTGGTTTTCAACCTTACTTTTTTTATCAAGTTCTGCAATTAGCTGCTTCAAGACCTCTGCTCTTGCTGCTGCAAACTTCAAGACCTCTGCTCTTGCTGCTGCAAACTCTCCATCAGGTTGTTATGTCAGTCTTAAGGTACATAAAAGTGCCACAATTACATATTCATTTTCATTTATATAATTTTTTTGTCAATTAACATCTGTATTGCAGACTGCATGAGATAACATTGATTTACAAACTACAATTCTTTTGAGATTTGACCTGATCTTCATCATCAAAGATGTTAGGATGTTCAGCCATGAAAAGGTTTGTTTCTTGAAATTCAAATTTAGAACATAAATTAATAACCGGAAACAGTTTATAAGCAACATTTTATAATTTTGTGATGTAGATAATAGTCACTCGTAGGGATGTGCATCACATAGTCTACACATGCAAATGGAAGGTGCTTTTCCAGGTGGTGGATTGAATGTTGTTGATGCCATCAACGTACGGTCTTCCTTATTTGTTCAAACAAGGAAGGCAATACAGAAATAAGTTGGTTTGTTTGTCTATTGTCCTGCTTTTTTTAGAAACAAATTGCTTGGTTTTTCCGTAGTGTAAATAAATTACAAAATCTTTCTGATTGATGATTGATTTTGTTTGTATTGTTATAGAGACAACCGCAACTATTAAACAGGGGGCAACTTCAAGGAAAAACTAAGAGAGCATGGAAGACTTGATGTTGTTATTGACATTTTAAGGGAATGTCAGGTATGCCCTTACATAAAAGTAACTTCTATTTGTGGATATACTTACCAATCTGCCCTTGTTGAAAGTAAAACAGATGTTATAACTGATCTGTGTTTGTAAGGTTTCCTTTGAAGGGTATGCTTGAGGCGACACGTGCAAGTGTTTGTCTGAGTCGATGATGATCTGTTTTGACGTGGGATTGTCAGAGAAATAAGCATATGGGTTAGTACTGGTTTGTATTTGAGCAAAGATATGTGACAACTGGTTCGGTTCGTTCGGTTCGTTTTGGATCACTGGGCTCAATCATAATGTCCAGATTAGGAATAGTCAACGTTGAGAGTCAAAAGGAGGGCTGGTAATAATGTTGTCATTTTTATTTTTATTTCATTCTGACATATTTTATAACAATGTGTAATCAAGGTTGCTATACAAGAAGCCATGTCAATTGCTAAAGCCGAAATGGCAACTGTTCTCAATTCAAGAACCTGCTAAAGCAGGAATGGCAACTGTTCTCAATTCAAGAACCTCTGTTCTTGCTGCTGCAAATGCTCCTCTTGCTGCTGCAAATGCTCCATCAGGGTGTTATGTCAATCTTAAGGTACATAAAAGTGCAACACATTACATTTTCATTTTTATTTATATCATTTTTTAATCAATTAACATTTGTATTGCAAACTGCATGAGATAACTTTGATTTACAAACTACAATTTTTTGAGATTTGACCTGATCTTCATCGTCAAAGATGCTAGGATGTTCAGCCATGACAAGGTTTATTTCTTGAAATTCAAATTTAGATAATAAATTAATAACTGGAAACAGTTTATAAGCAATATTTTATAGTTCTTTTTATGTAGATAATAGTCACTCGTAGTGATGGGCATCACGTAGTCTACACACATGCAAATGGAAGGTGGTTTTCCCGGTGGTGGATAGAATCTTGTTCATGGCATCAACATATGGTCTTCCTTACTAATCCTAACATACATGCATCAAAGCTATATCATCTGTTGGTTCAAACAAGGTAGGTAATATATCAACCACCACTGAGTATTCTATAGAGACAAGTTTTTTTGATTGGTTATCAAATTTGTACCTGATAAATAACTGTTTTTGTTTGAATTATTTTTGTTGGCATGATTACCCATGTTTGGGGATGCTTTTGTTAAGGCATTTAGGTCATATCTGTTTGTTTCGTCATACATTCATGACCCGTTGGAAGGTAGTACTTTTGTGTAGATCTTTTAGTTAGTTGAAACTGGTTTAGTACCTCAGTTAAGCCTTTATTAATTATGTTTTTTGTTCTTGGTTATCTAAATTGATTAGATGTCAAGGTTCACAAGTGATTACCCGCATGCTGATCTGCATCACACTCTCAACACTACACACAGGCAGAAGTGAAGGTATTCGTTAAAGCTAAATCTTTTTGTATTTATATTAAAAGATTGTGATATGTTAATAAAAAAATTTTATGGGCAAGAAAGCTCATGTTTGTAGATGCTTTGATAAAGGCGGATAGCTATCTCCTCGTTTCCTCATCTATTCATGTCTTGTCAGAAGGTAGTACATCTCTTTGTAAATCTTATATAAAAGTGAAGTTGGTTTTTAGCTTATGTCATACAATATACGCAGTTATCTGATTCAATAACAGAATGGATGCTTGAATTAACAACTTTATTTCAGATTCTTGCTCTTAAATTGACTAAAGAAATTACAAAATTTTGCTGACTGGTAATTGATTTTTGTTTGTATTATTTTAGGGATAACCACAACTATTAGATAGGGGGCAACTTCAAGGATAAACTAAGAGAGCATGGGAGTCTTGATGTTGTTGACATTATAAGGGAATGTCAAAATGTCAAGATTAGGATTAGAACGTCTTGAGTCAAAAGGAGTGTTGGTAGATTGTTGTCATTTCTATTTTTATTACATTATGACATTTTTTATAACAATGTGTAATTAGGGCTGCTATACATGAAGCCGTGGAACAACAAACAATATCAATTGCTAAAGCTGGAATAATAACTGTTCTTACTTCAAGACCTCTGTTCTTGCTGCTGTAAACTCTCCATCAGGTTGTTAAGTCTTAAGGTACATAAAAGTGCCACAAATTGAATTTTCATTTTCATTTTCATTTATATCATTTTTAGTCAATTAACATCTATATTGCAAACTGCATGAGATAACATTGATTTACAAACTATAATTCTTTTGAGATTTGACCTGATCTTCATCGTCAAAGATGTTAGGATGTTCAGCCATGACAAGGTTTGTTTCTTGAAATTCAAATTTAGATGATAAATAATAACCGCAAACAGTTTATAAGCAACATTCTATATTTTTGTTATGTAGATAATAGTCACTCATAGGGATGTGCATCACATAGTCTACATACAAGCAAATGGAAGGTGGTTTTCCCGGTGGTGGATTGAATGTTGTTCATTGCATCAACATAGGCAGGACAATGTGATTGCTATTTGTGATGATGAAGATATTAAAGCTATATCGTCTGTTGGTACTTGGTTCAAACAAGGTAGGTAATATAGCTACCACTACCAAGCAGGCGAGTATTCTTTAGTAACAATTTTTTTGATTAATTATCAAATTTGCACGTGATGAATACTTGTTTTTGTTTGAATAGTTTTTGTTGGCAAGATATCTAATGTTTGGGGATGCTTTTGTGAAGGCATCGAGGTCATTAACTATCTGCTTGTTTCCGCATTCATTCGTGACCCGTTGGAAGGTAGCACTTTTGTGTAAATCTTTTAAAAAAGTTGAAGTTGGTTTAATATTAAGCCTTTCTTAATTATAATTCTGCATCACACGCTCTACACTACACACAGACAGAAGTGAAGGTATTTGTTAAACTCAATTTGTTGGTATTCATATATAAAGATTCAAAGTTGTGGTATGCTAATAATTTCTTTTTTGTAGGCAAGAAAACTCATGTTTGTAGATGCTCTGATAAAGACGGATAGCTATCTCATTGATTCCTCATCTATTCATGTCTTGTCGAAAGGTAGTACATCTCTTTGTAAATCTTAAATATAAGTGAAGTTGGTTTTTAGCTTATGTCTTACAATATATGCAGTTAGATGATTTAATAACATAAAAGGATGATTGAAACTACTGATATCAATAACTTAAGACTCAAGACAACTCATGAGGAGAATTCGGAGACCGGATCAATATCAGGTTTGTCTTTAATTATTAACTCATGAGGAGAACTCATGAGGGGGGTTGTGGGTGGCGGTGGGCGTAAGGTGAAACGAGGGACAAATGGAAGGGAGTGGGTACGAAGGTTTCTGGTGTACGGGTGGTGGTGGAATAGAGGATGAGGGAGAAAGAGACCATGATGATGATGGATGATGATATATAATATATCAAATTTACACACTAGTCCCTCTATTAGTTTTAGTTTGAGTTACACAATTAGTCCATGAAAAGATCTAAATGCCCTTCCATTTTAACATAAAAAAATAATGGTGTTAATGGGTTGGAAATAGCTAAGACTAAATACATATCTTAGCGAGTAAAATTGCAAATTTTGAAATCTTTGGATGAAAATCGTTATTTGGACAAAACCACGGGGAGCAAAAGTAAATTTACACTTATTTTCGTTTTCTTGCATCATAGGTGATTTTCTAACTTCATCTTCAACTACATGTGGTTTTCTAATCTAGCATCAACTTCTTTGAGGTAGTGAAAATTTATTATCTTTGAAATATTCATTTGCTTGGTCATATACCGCCTTCATCCTAGGTCTAAAGAAGAATATTATGTGTCATCTCTAGTACTAAATTCTAAGAAAACTATAGAAGTCCATGATACTGCCTTCAACCTTCTAAAAGTACAACTGGTGACATACATGCAAACTAGATTCTCTTCTAGATAGGCATAAGTAGATGTGGTAAGACAGGTGGATTGGGTTAAGTGATGATGAACAATATATGCTTATCTTTTTGTGAATTGTTATTACTATTGAACTTTCGGTATCAATTTGATGATTCTAATTGCTAATTCTAGTATGTTTATATTGTTTCTGGAATGGTAATATTTTCTTAAATTTTCCGTTTCTACTATATAGCAAACAAACAAACATACTCAAGTAAGGCCCTAATCAAATAGTGGGATCTGGGGCGGGTGAGATAAGGGCATGTCTTATCTCTAACCTGGCTCACAGAGAGACCCCCGACTTGCAAAAAGGCTACGGGGCTGTTTGGTAGTATCTGAATAATTAAGTGTTGAACCAATAAGAGGTCTGAACCATTAAGTGCTGAACCATTAAGAGGTCTGAACCATTAAGAGTTGGTATATCACTTAACTATTCAAATGCAAATGTCTGACCAATTCAGATAAGAGATCTTAACCATTTAGCATTAGACCTCTTAACCATTCAACATTTGTATAATGCTTAACCATTCAGAGGCAAATGTCTTAACCATTCAGACATGTGCTCGTGAAACAAACAGTCTGAACCATTAAGTGCTGAACCATTCAACATCTGAACCATTAAGAGGCTGATTAAGAGGCTGCCAAACAGCCCCTACCTTAGAAACATAGAGCCATGCAATATTTAGAAAAATGCATAACATATCTTATAAGTAGTGGTGGATGGCAAGTAAAGGCAATTAAGCTAAAAACAACAAAAAGCATAAACACAGAGTAGATGCTTAAACTAAGATACGTAAACTCAGAACAGGTAAAACTACAGATGCCTATCTAAAGATGGGAGATGACAAGTAAAGGCAATTGATCTTTGTTTGTATTATTTGGATACATATGGGACTGTTCGAAAGATGGGAGGCAACTATAAGGAGAAACTAAAAGAGCGTGGGGACTTGCTGTTATTGACATCATAAGGGGCTGTCATGACATTATGGAGGTATGCCCTTTTTAAAAAAGTAACTTCCTTTATTTGATTGTATTGTCAGTTTGCCCATGTTAAAAGTCCAGTAGATGGTATAACTGATTTGTGTCTTCAAGGTTTCCTTTGAAGGGCCCGCTTGAGGCGCCAGGTGCAAGTGTGTGGGGGAGTCGATGATGATTGTTTTTAACAGGTTAGTGGTGGTGGGGATTTGAGCGAAGACACGTGACAACCAGTCAACCAGTTCTGTTGGGTTTGGATCACCTGGCTCTATCATAATGTGAAGATTAGGCTTAGATTGTCGAGAGTCTAAAAGAGGGCTGGGACTTAATTATAACGTAAGAGTAGTTATTAATGAACAAATCTCCAAGTAAGAGTAGCTTCAGCATCTAGTAGGTTGTACGGCCTGGGACCCTGGGTTTAGGATGGGAGATTGTGGGAACTGGTCTGCTTGATTTAAAGTTTATAAAAAATTTGATTTTTGTTTTCTTAATTATTTTCCTCTTTTTTTCCTTAAAAATCTTTAAAATTATGTGAAAAATGTCCCAATATATTATTCAAATATGTACTGTATTATATTAATCATTCATGTTCTTATTAAACGTATTGAAAGAAATTTAACAGGGAAGAGTCATAATGAAAGATCATGTGTGGTCACGAATGCATCTTTTACATTTAAAGATGGAATTTTTCTTGAAGTTCTGTTCTTTGTAGTTGGCGCAATCAAATTTTCAAAGGTTGCTGACTGTTGCTATGAAGTTTATATATCGCAGATTTGCAGGGATCTCAAGATCATTGGAGACGCACTCTTGATTGTAAGGTTTAATTCACATTTCACAGTAAGGCATCTTTCAAACTTAAACATATCAATACTTTGTTTTGAAAGTGATGCATGCTAGGCTGCCTAACTGATCTAATTTTCTAAAAGAAGGGAATAATCTGTCGGTCTTTTCTTCGAGTGCACAGGTGCTATGTAACAATGAAGAGTGAAAAGGTCTAGATGTTGCTTTTGTGACTTGATCAATTCCGGTAGCTGCAATTCATCACTCAGGTGTATTCATCCGGAATTCTGCTTAAAAATGCTGCAACATACTCCCAAAAAAGGGTTAAGTTACTATTTTGACCTAGTTTTTGTGACTATAGTTGTTGTGGCCCAACGTAGCACGACTTGATTGACCTAAACATATAAATGACTTGTGTTAATCCGAATCAAATTTGCCCTTTAAGTGAACCAAGAAAGCTACTTCAATTGCTTACCTATCTTTAATTACTTGCCTATCTTCAATTGATGACATGTAACATCCGGTTTCTGAATCCGGACTTGTAATTATATTATAGTTATGATTAATTAACTAAGTTGAGTTTGTTTGATTGTTTTGGTGTTCAGTCGCATGACTTGCATACGAATGAACTTCAGTCGCACTCCTTATGTGCGATTGAGACTCAGTCATACGAATAGTAGGCGCATGAGCTTCAGTCGCACGATTCAGTCGTACGAATGGTTCAGTCGTGCGACTGGAAGTGAGGCGGTTAAGTTGGAATGGATAAGTAAGGCGGTGCATAGGGTTAAAGGCAGATTCCTATCTGCATCATCTTCAATCTCTTGTTCTCTTTACACCCAAAATACCCTGTTCTTGCCAATCGACTAGGCTAAACTCCGTTTTGGTAAGTTTGAACATCACGGATCAATCCGGAGATGTTATAAGCTGTGTAAATGGTTGAATTTGATCCAACAACGTGTTTTAAATCATTGAATAGGTCTGGTTCATTTTTAAATTAAAATCCGGGAATTCGGATCCAAGTTTTGTGAAGTTTTGATGAAATAATGGTCCGAAACCATTGTAAACGATGTGTATATGATCTTTTTTGAATATGATATGATTTGGATGGTTAAAACTCAAATTTTAAGTGAGTTTGGATCAAAAACGTCAAGAACACAGCTGCTGACCTGTTCCAGACGAATGGGCTCAATCGCATGCCTCAGTCGTACGAATGAGAGTCTAGTCGTGCGAGTGAGTGCAAATGGAGGTTCAATCGTGTGATTGGAACTCATTCGCCTGGTTAGAAGGCCGAATGAGAACGAATGAACACTGTGTATGAATGAGAACTCAGTCGTGCGAATGAATGGCGAGTCGTATAGCTGAAGGTTCAGTCGCATGGTTTATCCGCATAGGTCCAGTCGCATGAGTGCTCATTCGCATAAGTGTTCAATCGCATGAGGGCCCTGTTTGGGAATAAGTTTACTGAATCAAGGTTTATTTCTTTAGATATACCTTGATTAGAGGAAGGACTAGTTACCTTGTGTACGTGGATTGTGTAGACTGTGGTGAGGAAGTTGATAAGGTGAGTTCTAAGCCTTTTTCAAATGTTTGGTTTTAACATTCGGGCTAGCACACATAATGATAAATGAATTGAATGTTTTAGTATCAGAATTGTGATGGTGATGTTGATATGTTTCTAACAGTTTGTAAAGCTGTTAGGGGGAAAGTGGGGGTAATAAATGATTACCTGAACATTGTTAATCATTACGTGATGGTAATGATTCCAATGGGTCAGATGGGGTGTAATGATTAATGAAAATATGTTAAAATTGGTGCTAAAGAAAGAATGTGTGGGGTGTAATTGAATGTCATAATATTGACAATAAGTAAAAGAAATGTTTTCGAAATGGTAATGTGATGTAAATCTCAACAGGCCAGTTAGGGTAAGATGCCTGGGTGTGAAACTGTACAGTTTGATAGGAGTGATGACGATCACTCAGCTTTGTGAACATCTGGTGGTGACGACCCTAGATGATTAATTGGCATCCTACTGGATGAGAGATAGTAACTGGTAGTTGCTGGATGTGGGCAACCGACGTTATTAGGTATGGGAAACTGGTAGTTGCTGGATGTGGGCAACCGACGTTTCTGGATATAGTAACTGGTAGTTGCTGGATGTGGGCAACCGACGTTACTAGGTATGGGAAACTAGTAGTTGCTGGATGTGGGCAACCGACGTTTCTGGATATAGTAACTGGTAGTTGCTGGATTTGGGCAACCGACGTTACTAGGTATGGGAAACTGGTAGTTGCTGGATGTGGGCAACCGACGTTTCTGGATATAGTAACTGGTAGTTGCTGGATGTGGGCAACCGACGTTTCTGGATATAGTAACTGTAGTTGCTGGATGTGGGCAACCGACGTTACTAGGTATGGGAACTGGTAGTTGCTAGATGTGGGCAACCGACGTTCGGTGGGACATGTCCAGTGGGACAAAATAATGATAAAAGTGAATTTGTAATATTATCAATATAAATATTACTTTTGTGTGCGTAATGATGCTGTTAATGTTTTAATGAAAATTTAGAACTCACCAGTTTATCTGATGTTTTGAGTATGTTGTGTGCTAGATAAGGAGGGATCCTCTAATAATAGAGGAAAGCAAGTATGAGCTAAACAAGGATGCTATCCCGGAGTAGCTGCTGGCATAGGATTTAGGACCTGTTAATACTGTAAATAGAGCAATGTGTAATTAAATACAATCATATGTAAAATGTGTTAAACAGTCGGGTTAATATATAATGTTGTTTAAGTCTTCCGCTGTAAGTAGAAAACTCTGATTTATGTTTAAAATATTAATCCAACTGCGTGACGTGCCTCCAGCCGAGATTAGGGCGTCACATGACAGTCCATGAAAACCTGTGCTCAAAATTAATTAATACGAATCCTGTTTTATCTTAGCCTCTTAGGCCGCCTACCCGGCCTAAACTGCAATTTACCTGTTGACACCGGTTTAGTAGAATGTTGGCAGGAACAAGGGGTTTATCGTACGAGTTGGTTCCCCTTTTACCAACAAAAATTATCAAAACAGAAGCTTTTTTGTGTTTTCTTAGAAAATATTGGTATGCAGTTTCTTTTAATATTTGCATATTAACACTTTCATTTTTTAATTATAAAAAACTAGGATGTTAGATGGGCGCACGCTTCTAGTTTTCATAACACAAGGACATATAGTTGTTTACTAGTTTGCCCCTATTGAGGCGAGTATTAATTGTATTCGCATTTGGGATTTTTGTTTATCGGTCAAACTAGAGAAATATAAGATTTAAACCATAAAACCCTACATTTGGTAGGGATGTCAATGGGCCAGGTTCGGGTCAGGTTCGGGCCGGGTATTGGTAATCCCAGGCCCATGCCCGGTTTTGAAATCTTATCCCATACTCGGCCCATTACCTATCGGGCATCGGTATACACACGGATATCAGGTATAACCCATTTATATCCGATGACAACAATCTCGTGGGTGCTGACCAATACGTGTCAAGTATTTTATACAATTCTATTTTTATATTTTTATGTATACCATTTTTAATGTTAAATATGCCATATCTATCAATTTTCTTATAATAAAAACTTCGAAAACATCTTTATTTGAGAATTTTTAACATGCAAAATAGCTACAACAAGGTGCTTACAACATTTAAGTATCTAAAATATTTTGCGTCTAAATTACAAGTATATTTAAGTGCTTTTAAAATTTCATATTGTTTTTTAGTTGATTCACTGCCGATGCTAAAAAATGCTGGATGAAGAAAGGGGGTACTACATTGAAAAAACATATTTAATAATCCAAAAAGTCAATACATACCCGCACAAAAATATTAAAACTAAACCATACCCGGCGTTGGGCTTCGGGTATACCCGTCTCGTATGTTACGGGTTTCAGACATACCCATCGGGCTCTTGTTTTTTTGTTTTTTTTTGCCATACCTAACATTTGGTGTAAAACATTATAATCAGGATTTTTAAACTGAAAACCCTTAAAAATATAAAAGTGGAATGCATAATCATTCAATTACAAGAATAAACCAACGTTTTGTTCTATTGTAATAACAAAAATACATAACTATTGTTAATGGGCGTCGGGTGATAAAACATTGTTTTACATGGTAGGTAGAGGGTTACAAACCAGTTTTTTTCCTCAACCGGACCTGTATGTAAACCAGTTTTATCCCGGTTTAACCGGTTATTTTAGTTAAAACCGGCTTACAAACTAGTTTTGGGTGCGGGGTTACCAAACCGGTATACAAACCGCCTGTTCGAGTCGGACTAGGAACCTATTTGGCTTAAGCTGGTTTGTTTTTTTTTCGAACCGGTTTATTTGTACACCTCTAATGGCACGTAAGTGTTCCTTGGTCAGAGCAATGTATATTTGATGTCCATAACAAAATCCATAGTTGCAGGAAGTGGTAATTTGCCAGCATACCTTGCTTAGCATGCAATAGTTGTAAATTGAAGCATGTTAGTGAATAGCTTAGAAATTGGGATCCTAACAATATGGGTGGGTGAGGTTTATTGGTTGGATACATGAATGAAAGAAGGTTTACCAGTATACAATTGAATGAAAAAATGACACTGATTTTTGAACACCATCTAAATGCCCTATAAGACTCGAACCTACTAAGCATCACAAACAAATTAGTAGACCCAAAAAGAAGAGAAGGAAGTCACAAGATGAGCTACTAAGCAAGCTAGAAAAGAATGAAAAAGTTACAAGGACAAGGCACTTTAAACATTGTGATAAATACAAAAAAAAAAGGCCATAATTATAAGACTTGCAAAGGTCAGAGTGGTTCAAACATTGCTGCAAACATTACAGCTTCACAAAATGTCGTTTTGTGTTGCTTCTCATGGTTTTATTCCTGTCATGTGAAAACTATTATCATGGCGTGTAACTTTTAAACAATATTGTCTATTGTTGTGTTGTCTTTTGAACATTTCAATGGTTGTATGCTTCAAATGTTTTTGTGGTTGTATTTGGTAATTTAATATTGGCCATTTGACCTGTCATGGTATGCACAAACATTTTTGTGGGTTTAATTCACACTTTTTTGCTGGTCATTAAAGCCCCATAATGGTTTGCATGTATACAATGCACAATTATGATATGCACAAATTGCAAGTAAACATTACACAATCAAAGTATACAATATACACAAGCACCACTTTCGTTGAAAAAACATGAATATTACAAAGACACCTAACTTTAGTTACACGGATCTAAAAACATCGATACTTTCACATCTAAACCTTAGCCACTGTAAACATCCAAAAGAAGTGCATAAACAAGTCAATACATCATTACATAGAAAACAAAGATCACAGCTCAAAAACCAAAGCATGCTTAGTGTTTTGTCTTCAAGAGACATTTCTTTTGCAGATATCTCATGCTTGATAACCTATGTAAGCAATCAAGCTATGATGCTACTTGCTCTTGGACACACGGTTAGATCTGCCTAGTCAACAAACCCACACCCTAAAATGGAACAATGAAAACAACAGCCTGGGTTTGCACTAGTCCATGATGTTCGAACCTCGGTTGTTGACCCACAAAAGCAAATGACATTGGTGATGTTCGAATAGCTTGAAACTAGGGTTTGCATTGGTTTTTTTAACTTTGATCGATTTGTCACATGAAATAATGTTTTAAAGAGACAATATGCATGCGAACTAGAATTAAAACACAGAAACTCAACAGAAACCTTATACCAAAACAATTACTTTATAAAATTTTAACCGCCGCTTTAACCATTCTAGCTTAACATTTTTCCATTTTCACCTTCTTACACAATAATCTCTCACAACAAAATTGATATTTGGTAATAATATATTCCTACTAAACAATAAACCCCTTTAAAATGTTAAACAATTAGATATTACAACTCTCCCACACTACATAAAAAATCACAAAAATATAAACTATAAAATAGGATAATACTCCCTCATCTCATCTTTCCACTAACACCAAAAAAATTTCGTTCATCTTGCATGTAGTGTCACTCGATATTTCTTTTACTTTGTCCGTTAACCTTTTCAACCATCGATCAAGAACTTCCATCGAGTAAATAACTTTACCCCCAATGATACTATTCAAGCTACACACTTCAATAGTAATCTCTATCTGAAACAAAGATACAATCATACATTGTCTAGCTCCTACAAAACTGTACCTTTGACGGATCACACAACAGCAGATGTCAAAAGACCATGAAAAAATGGCATCTTGTTGCAATAACATAACGACGTGCTTGTTTGTTTTACAAACGTGCTCAGTAACTCTCAGGCAACCTACACCAAAATGGAGAAATCAATGGGATCATCAAAGGCTATATTCGCATATACTTTCAAACGGATATGAATCTTACCGCCATGGGAATTCACTGGTGTCGATCCCTGATTGATGTAATTCGTCCACATACTGCAAAGCTTCTCGACACTCTTCCCTATCATCAAAAAACTCGGTTGTATCACCAACTGTATCATACGTCTCGTGCCCTTTCCCAGCAACCACCTACACCAAAATAGAAACAATAATATTACTCTTAGCAAACACCTGTTGGCCCGGGCCGGGGCCCACTGACATTCTTTTACCAGCGTAGCAACGAACTTACAACAATATCACCCTCCTCGCCCATTGCGACAGCAGAACGTACAGCAACCCTTCTAATATCATGAAGGAACAGTCTATGACCATTTGAAAGTGGCGGGTGGTAATCGTCTGCTTGATGCTTCAGGTAATCTTGCATGGTCATCCCTATGCCCGCCAACATGTCGTCCAATATGTCAACTGGCACACATGTTATTCATAAGCATTTTCATTAGTTACGAAACAGAGCTTATGGGAACGACTATGGTTAAAAATACTTACGTGGGTCCTCGTTTCTTGGGTTGTCTGATGTCAGCATAGTAATGTCACTCTTGTCTGTTGCAATCTTTGTCATCACGGGTCGTTTGCCTCTTTCAGCCTCCCCCGGACAACCAATAACTAACATTAACGCCAAGGGTATTTTAGGAATTTCATGATTACTCGAGCGTTTTTATTATATATCTATGTTACATTTCACGATTTCAATATTTCATACCTGTGATGATCCTTTTTGGATTAAGTTCTCGAACGTTGTCAAGAAGCCTTGATAAACCAGCAGGGGTATTTGCGTAATCAACCACCACCCCGTAAGTTTGTTCCTCGTCTATCAACTCACATCTACCGGGGACAACATCAACCTCTTCGATCCCCCTAACAATATCCTCCAATGGTGCCTCTACTGCAATCCCAACAGCCACAGCTGCAAGAATGTTGTAAATATTTTGCCTCCCGAGTAGCCCAGATGAAATCTCCAAAATACCCTTCGGTGTATCCACCAAAACTTGTGTCTCGAAGAGAGAAAGATCAAACTGTAACGGGTGCACATCGGCTTTCTTGTTCTCCAATGCAAACGTCACAACTGGCACGTCTCGACTCCCTTGGGCAATGAACAGAGGGGCGTTTTCGTCATCAATGTTCACAACTTTCCGGTGTCGTGTGGGGTCCACCATTCTACCAAACAACTTAAGTTGAGCGTTTTTGTAGTCTTCTTCCGACCCCTGGATATCCAAATGGTCCGTACTTAGGTTAGTGAAAACCGCAATATCAAAATCAACTTCATCACATTTTCCCGAATCAAGCTCGTGAGAAGAAGCTTCCATAACAAGAGCTTCGGTCCCGTTATGGACCATTTTCGCCATCAATTTCTGCCGGGAAACCGCATCAGGGATTGTGTTTTTTGTTTCCAGTTGGTTTTCTCCATAAATATAATGAGCAACATTAGTTATCATCCCGGTTCTTAATCCCATCACTTCATACATACCTTTTATCAGATAGGCGGAGCTCGTTTTTCCATATGTTCCAGTGATACCGATAACAGCTATGTTTTTTGACGGGTGCCTATAAAATGAAGCTGCTAAAGTAGCTAGAACTGAACTCGTGTCTTCAACTAAAACTAACGCTTTACACCCTAAAGTTTCTTCAATGTCAATTTCTTTACTAGCTACAACTGCAACCGCCCCTCTTTTATCAGCCTCGGTTAAAAACAAATGTCCATCGGTTTTTTTCCCAACACAACATACAAACAAGTCACCGGGTTCAACTAATCTTGAATCATGTTGAATTCCCGTGATTTCGATCTCTAAATTACCCAAAACTGAAACGGGTACGACCTTACTCTCATCTAAAAGCTCAGCTAAGGTCATTTTACATTTGGGTTCTACGATTCTAACTTCTCCTTTACGAAAAGCATCAAATTCAGATTCAAATGAAGATTTATACGATGAACTACCAGGTCCCAAATCGTCATCTATATCAAGATCTGAATTCTCTCCCTCTGAATCCTCGCCGGTTCCTTTTAGTTCTTCGAGTTCGTCAATTTCATCCAAATCTTCTTCTTCTTGAGATTGTAGTTCATCCACTACTACATCTTTTTCCTCCTTTAACTGCATCCAAAATATTGACATGTTTCCAATATAATAAAGATCACGCAACACGCCAGTTAATAGTAAAAGGTTGTTTTTATAAACTGAATGCAAAGATTCATACTTTGAAATCAAGAAACTTTAAAAAGACATAATCCTAAACACCAAACTTTTTGGCCATTAAGTTTAACTAGTTAAGATTTGAGAGAGGTCGTGTAACAAACATGATCGTGAGATTATAAATATTTACTTAAACAAAGATTATGGAAATATATGCAACTGAAAGCCATAGCAATCTCTAGTTTATATGTTTTGCATAGTCACACATTACATATGTGTGTATCTGCATATATCTTTGGATGTAATGTATGTGTAGAAAAACAACCTCAATTGAGTTAAACCAATCTCATTAGGTGTGCTGAATTCACCTAAGATGAACCCAGAAGAACCTAAATTGATAAAATGGGAGATTAATGGACCTTAGAAACAACCTATATTAACATAACAATACACATACACATACACATATGCATATATAAATTACCACCTGCAACTCTTAATTCAATATCATGAATTCCAATCAAGAACATAGTTTCTTAATGAGTCACAGAACTCAATGTAATCTTCTTTAACCAAACACACACACACATAGACAAAATCTTTTTAACAAATTAAGAATTGGGCTGAATTCAAACTTATGTTAACCTACAAAAAGAATGTATCTTTTAACAATCAGCAAGTTCAAGATCACTTTTAACTAAAACTCCAATTGGGTTAAAAAAGAAAAAAAAAAGACTCAATCTTTACCTCATCTTTCTTGGGATTAGGCTTCAACAGCCCTTTCTTAACAAACTCCTTCCTCTTCAAAGCAATCGACTCATCAATCTCCGAATACAAATCCCCATCAGCATCAACATCACCATCACCTCTGGCAACAGACTCATCAGGCGCATCTTCAACGTCCTCAATTGCCTTAAGAAAGATCGATTGGTCTTTCTCATACTGGGCCTCTTGAGCTTTGCGAGCACGGGCGATTCTGATGTCTAGTTGTTTGAACTTGGAGACACCGTGCACGGTGTCTTCAGGTGCTTCAGGTGGGTCAATGTCAGCGGGGTTTGGGTAGTATTTGCCATCGCGTCCGACGGCGAAAGGGGTGGTGGTGGTGGTGGTACGGTGGAAGATGGGTGGGAGACGGTGGCGGAGCGGTGGGTGGAGGTGGGGTTTTAAGGGGGAAATTGAGGGGAAAGAGAGGGAGAAGGAGAACATCTATGGAGTGTGCAGTGTTGAGTGTTGAGGGTTTAGTGTTTGAACAGAGGAAAGGGATAAGGATATCAAAATGGGTTTACGGGGATGTTGCTACCCGTCATACATACGGTGGTCTAACTCAACACAAAATATATGATGGGTGAGAAAACTGTGGAACAGGTCACATATCTTGTAATGGTTTCGGCCCATAACATAATACTCACTGTTTTATTCGTAGTTTCTTTTTTGTAAGGAGTCGTTGTAGTTTTCTCGGGCTTCACTAAAATATTTTTTTTATTTTCTCATTTATATTTTTAACTTGTACGTATTGATGAAAATTAAAAGGTCTGAATTTTTTTTTGTCATCGTATTCGGGTGGTGGTATTCTTGTTCGAAAAAAAAACTATCGGGTGCCATCTCTTCTCCTGAAATCACTCCATGGCTCTAATAATGTTACACGTTTAAATCCTTGTAACTGTAAAACTAGATGAAACTAAATGTTGGTAAACAAATTATTGTTTAAAAAAGACATGGATTATAATAATTGTAATATATATAACAATTTACAAAGTATGTCTCTCTTGTAAATTTATTGTCTCAAGAAGTTTAAGAACTCACATAAGTTGTAGCATGTGTATGAATAATATAAGTCCGACACGCTAACATCAATCTAGTTTTACCATATTTTAATTTATCATGTCTAATATGTTTAATAGCATGTATCGCAGGAATAATCTGTTCAACTATTTTTATTAGGAACAAATCAAAATCAAATTTCTTGTGTTGATTTTAGTTTGTTGTTTGATTATGATGTTTTCTTTGTTTTACATTTTTTTTGGTGATAGTCCCAAAATGTTCAACGTGACAACGTGGTGCTTTCTAATGAAGCGAAGGTTGATAAAACAACAAAGATAGTTGATACGTCAGTGTTGTGTCTTGTTGTATTCGTCGTTTCCAGAAAAATTGCAAAAGTTTTCGGGTGCGTCATGTGATATTGGTGTTGAAGCATGTCACACCCCGACCGACGGCGGAATCATCGGAGCGGACGAGGGAATGATTGATTGTTCATAACACATGGTTGTCTAATAGTGGAAATAATATTAAAATCAGATTACATGATAGAACAAGTACAACATACACAAATACAACCATCGAAACCACAAATAATAATTGTCTTTTATTTTAACTAGGTCCGTGTCTTAGATGAGCACGTAGAAGTCCACTATCTTGCTTAACCTGAAATCATGTGAGAAAATAAAGTCAGCTAACGAGTTAGCTGGTGAGTAATCACAGTTTTGAATATACATATAGATTGATTGATTGATCCATCGATTGTAATTCAATTCACAAGGTAATATTAAGACTTATATGGCAACCGCGAAGCATATAGATAAACCGACACAATATAAACCCCTTGACTTGACACGTGCATATAATAGACTCCACACAAACACCATAGATTGACTAATTGCCTCTGGCACAATCACCACTCGACTATTCATATGGGGTGGGTTATCCAAACCAGTAGATCTACATTGTTGCCAGGATTGATTGATTGATTGAATTAGGGTTCTACTGTCGTCCAGTTTATCACAGTATGTTCACGTAATTGTAAGTAATAACATAACCTGTCTTGAATTGAATTGAAAATGAAATAACAATAGAATATCATGATTGAATATATCGTGTCACATGATTTCCCCCAAATAGAAAATGATATAAAAAGGGGATATGAATACTCACTTGATTGATGAGATTGGAATTTGGACGTGATAGATTAGACACCAACGATTTCCTTATAATAAACCTAAGGAACGGTGTCTCGAGTTAGAATAATAACGATTTGGGAATTCGGGAATGTATTAGGATTACTATGGTAGTTTAAGTTGACAATTTTATTTGGTTTGAAATGTCTTGAAATAAACGAATTTATTGAAAGTGATTATGTCACGAATTTTAATAAAAATTTATACGTGTAAGTTATACATTTATACAATTTATTAATAAATTGTATATGTATAATTATATTCATAATTATATATAATCAATTAATTATATATAATATATGTATTATATACATGATTATATGTATATAATATATTTGTACATAAGTGAACATAACTATATATTGTATGTTAATTATATACTCGAGTTATAAATTGTATACGATTATGAAAAATGTAATTTATTCAAATAATAATTGTTTCGGTAATTGAATAATATATAACTATATACATATTGGGTTCAATTTATTTATCGTATAATTGTGTATTATACACTAATTATTAATTGGTAGAAAGAAATAGTTAGTTATTTTATTTATTTAAAACAAATAAAATAAATGGATAGAATATAAAATAAATTTCAGAAAGTGATTAAGTGGTTTTAAAAATTTTAATGTTTGTAAAAACTTTTTTATAATTTTTACAAATTTTTTTTTAATTTTTAGAGGCTTAAAAAGCCTAAAAAAAATGGTTGAGGTGGCCCGGGGTCGAACCCGGGACCTCCTGTTTGAAATGAAGCGCAGGGACCAGTGGAACAAGGCATACAGCCGCGAAAGGATCCGTCTTCAATTTCTTTTAAACCAATTTAACCAAAACCCCCCTATACCCATTCGAGCCCTAGATCAAATCCGAACCAAATTGACTCGAAATTGATCTTGATAGCTTCTGCAATCATGGGGCTTTTGTCCCCCATGAGGAACCGATTATATGTGTGTGTTCAATTTCATGTATGATATCGGTTTGAGTATAAACCTGATGAAGAACAGGTCGCGACCACGTATAAACTTGAATCCAGTGCTAATGATCTCTAAATCCGAATTAAACTGGTAGACAGCTTCCTATGATGACAAAGAACAATAGCCCCTTATCAATTTCGATTAAAATTGACTGGAGGTTGGCTATCAATCGAGTTGCAGGTCGCGATGAAGGTGACGATCGAATTCGATGTTTCTGTGTGTTTTAGATGAAATTGAGAGTATGGGTAGGTTCGGAACTGAGAAGTGCTTGATTATATGAATTCAATTTGTTTATTACAAGTGTTTGAGTGGGTTTCTTTGTCGGTTTAGAATCCGAGAATAAAGTGGAGATTTTAGCCGTTTATTTGACTAATTCAACACGTTTTGTGTTTGAATTCAACATAGATTGGATCCAATGAAACTTTCGGTGTGATTGTGGGCTCAAATTGGAATAATTTGACTGATTTTTTGGTCGGGGATCTTGTGAGTTCGATGTGGTGACTTTGGATCCGATTATTTTGATGTTTAAACATGTTTAATGAGTTCTCTAGGTTCGAAACTAGTCCACGAACACATTGGGACCGGTTTTGTGAGTTAAAATCGTGTATTTTAACCGATTTGGACATCGCCGGAGCTTCGCCGGAGTCTCGCCGGCGAGTCGCCGGAAAAACGAGGGGGAAGGCCGGGTTTTTTAAAAATTTACACATTCGGTCCCTGTGGTTTCCAGTTTGTTATTTTATGTTTAAACTTCGATTTTTAGTTTCTTAAATTACATTATCACCCCCTGGAGTTATAAATCAATATTTTTAATACATGTTTATATATATATATATATATATATATATATATATATTTTTAATAATTCTTGCTAATTATTAATAACAGTATTATTTTATTATTATTATTATTATTATTATTATTATTATTATTATTATTATTATTATTATTATTATTATTATTATTACGATTATTATTATTTATTATCGCAGACTTTATAATTGGAATACCCGTGATTGTATTATTAACAAATGTTTTACATAAGTGAATATAGAAATACAGGTGGTTACAGTCTCCCCTGCTTTAGGAGATTTCGTCCTGAAATTTAAATCACGAGGAGGCTGAAACGAAAAGATGAGGATACTTGGATTTCATTTGATCCTCGCGTTCCCAGGTGTACTCTGGCCCTCGTTTAGACTCCCAACGAACTTTGACAATGGGTATCCGACTGCGCTTGAGTTGTTTAACTTCCCGATCCATAATTTCCACAGGTTTCTCAATAAAGTGCATTGATTCATCAATCTGGACTTCGTCGAGTGGTATGTGGAGATTTTCATCGGCAAGACATTTCTTGAGATTTGAAACATGAAACGTCGGATGTATATTGCTAAGTTCTTGAGGTAGTTCAAGCTTGTAGGCCACTTTCCCAACTCGTTCGAGCACTTTGAATGGACCCACGTAACGAGGTGCTAGCTTCTCTTTCTTTCCAAAGCGAATCACTCCCTTCCAAGGTGACACCTTAAGAAGTACGAGATCACCGACATTGTATTCCATGGGCTTACGTCTTTTGTCAGCATAATGCTTTTGACGATTTCTAGCAGCGACCAAGTTATCACGGATCTTATGAATTTTGTCGGTTGTTTCTTGTATCAATTCCGGACCAGTAATCTGTGATTCACCAACTTCAGACCAGCAGATGGGAGATCGACACTTCCGACCATACAAGGCCTCAAATGGTGCCATCTGGATGCTGGTATGATAACTGTTATTGTATGAGAATTCGATCAACGGAAGATGAGAATCCCACGATCCACTGAAGTCAATGACACAAGCCCGGAGCATATCCTCGAGGGTCTGTATCGTTCTTTCAGTTTGACCATCGGTTTGCGGGTGATAGGCTGTGCTAAGATTTAGTTGAGTCCCGAGAGCTGATTGTAGACTTTTCCAAAAACGAGAGATGAAACGACCATCGCGATCAGAGATAATATCTAAAGGCACACCATGTCGACTGACTATTTCATTAATGTAAATACGAGCCAATTTCTCGACTCGATAATCTTCCCGAATTGGAATGAAATGAGCCGACTTAGTCAATCGATCAATGATAACCCAGATACTATCGTGACCACTAGCGGTACGAGGTAGCTTGGTAATGAAATCCATGGATATGCTCTCCCATTTCCATAATGGGACCTTGGGTTGTACGAGTAATCCAGAGGGACGTTGATGTTCGGCTTTGACTTTGGAACATGTAAGGCATTTAGATACATACAAGGCTATATCCTTCTTCATGCCGGGCCACCAATATTGGTTCCGAAGATTCATGAACATCTTATCTGCTCCCGGATGAATAGAATAACGAGCCTTATGAGCCTCATCCATGATGGTTGTTCGAAGGTTATCGCGATTCGGAATCCAAAGTCGGTTTAGAAAATACAGTAATCCGTCCGGCTTGGTTTCCAATTGGAGTTCAGCACCGCATGACATTTCCTCATACAAGTTGCCCTCGGTGACTGATTCGTGTTGAGCTTCGAGTATACGGGTTAAGAGGTCGGTTTGAATGGTAATACTTTGAAGCATAACTTGACCCTTTCGACTTAATGCGTCGGCTACGACGTTCGCCTTTCCTGGATGGTAGCGAATTTCACAATCGTAGTCATTAAGTAATTCAACCCATCGTCGTTGTCTCATGTTTAATTCCTTCTGATTGAATATGTGCTGAAGGCTTTTATGATCGGTAAATACAATACACTTGGTGCCGTAAAGATAGTGCCTCCAAATTTTGAGTGCGAATACCACAGCTCCTAGCTCGAGATCATGGGTTGTGTAATTTTTCTCATGAATTTTGAGTTGTCTTGAGGCATAAGCTATTACTTTGCCTCGTTGCATGAGAACACAACCAAGACCTTGCTTCGAAGCATCACAGTAGACAACGAAATCGTCATTCCCATCGGGAGAGTCAAGACTGGGGCATCACACAACTTCTGCTTGAGGGTTTGAAAAGCTTTCTCCTGATCTGGTCCCCACACGAAACTCTTGTCCTTATGTGTCAAGGCGGTGAGAGGCACAGCAATCTTTGAGAAGTTTGGAATAAAACGACGGTAGTAACCGGCTAAGCCAAGGAATGAACGAATCTCGGTAGGAGTTTTGGGTTCTACCCAATTCTTCACTGCCTCAATCTTTGCAGGATCCACGTGAATCCCTTTGTCGTTTACGATGTGACCAAGGAATTGGACTTCTTTAAGCCAAAATTCACACTTTGAGAATTTTGCATAAAGCTTTTCCTGTTTCAGAAGTTCAAGGATCGAACGGAGATGATGTTCGTGATCAGATTTTGATTTTGAATAAATGAGAATGTCGTCAATGAAAACGATCACGAATTTGTCCAGATATGGTTTACACACGCGGTTCATTAAATCCATGAACACAGCAGGTGCATTGGTTAACCCGAATGGCATTACTGTAAACTCGTAATGGCCATATCTTGTACGAAAAGCTGTCTTGGGAATATCATCATCGTGCACTCGTAATTGATGATAACCTGAGCGGAGATCGATTTTGGAAAAATGAGAGGCCCCTTGAAGCTGATCAAATAAATCGTCAATCCTGGGTAGAGGATACCGGTTTTTGATAGTAAGCTTATTAAGCTCCCGGTAGTCGATGCACATTCGAAAAGAACCGTCCTTCTTCTTCACAAACAAAACTGGGGCTCCCCAGGGCGAGGAACTTGGTCGAATGAAGCCTTTATCGGACAGCTCTTGAAGTTGACTAGCAAGCTCTTGCATCTCAGATGGTGCAAGTCGATAGGGAGATTTTGCTACTGGAGTTGCGCCAGGCACAAGGTCAATACGGAATTCGACTTGACGAACAGGAGGAAGACCAGTTAAATCGTCGGGAAAGACTTCAGGAAACTCTCGAACAACCGGAATGTCTTCAATCTTCTTAGATTTTTCATCTGCCTTCACGATATGAGCTAAGAAAGCCACGTAGTGTTTGCGGAGGTACTTTTGAGCTTTGGTGCAGGACATGAGTTTTAATCCCTTGGAAAGCTTTTCCCCGTAAATATTTAAGACACTTCCAGATGCGCGAGGGATCCGGATGATTTTCTCGAAACAGACGACTTCAGCATGGTTCTTTGACAACCAATCCATGCCTATAATGACGTCAAAACTTCCAAGTGGCATCGGTATAAGATCGACAGGAAATTCGTGTTCACTAAGTTTAAGGGTACAATTTTGGATGACAGAATCAATTGTGACGGATTTTCCATCAGCTAATTCTACTGTAAACGGTTTCCCTAACTTAGTTCGGGTATTAACAAGCAAAGGTTCAAATTCTAAGGATACGAAACTTTTATCGGCACCGGTATCAAATAAAATTGAAGCATATTGATGATCGATTAGGAACGTACCATTCACCACATCATTGGCAGCCTGAGCTTGTTGGGCATTGATGTTAAAAGCACGCCCTTGTGCTGCGGGTACGGCATTAACGAGCTGAGGACATCGGTTACGGAAATGAGTTGGATCACCGCATTGATAACATGCACGAACTTGAGCAATTGCAGGAGGGTTTTGTTGGACTGGCGCATTTACCAATACCTTACCAGCATTCCTGCATATGTTGAATGTATGGCCAAAACGACCACAACTGGTGCACTGACGACACTTAGCACCAGTAGGATGATGATACTTGCAGATGTTGCATTGTGGAAATGGCCCGGTGTAAGGTTTCTTTGTTGGGGCTTGATTATTCATGGTTGGTTGATAGGTCGGTGCGACTTGGTTGATTGGAACAGCAGGGTAACTACAGCAAAGTTTTGAGAGTTAGCCTTCCTCTTCCGGTTCCTGGAAGTTTCAGGCTTGTACTCCTTGGTTGTTTCAGTAGAAGTCTTCTCCATTTTCTTCTTGTCACCCTTCCTGGTCAAAGTACCGGCCTTGACATGGTTGTCGGTTAACTGAGCTGCTAGACGGATAGCATCTGCCAAGTTAGTAGGGTTCCTACCCCACACGGTATCCTGAATTTGCATAGGGAGACCACCTATGTACTTCTCGATAGCTCGAGATGAGGGAGTAACTAGATGAGGAACCAGAAGACTCAACTCGTGAAAACGGTTAGTGTAAACCAGATTCTCGCCGCTTTCCTGAGCCAAATCCCAGAATTCAGCTTCTAGTCTTTTGATTTCATTTCGTGGGCAGAATTCTCGTGTCATGAGTTCCTTTACTTCAGCCCACGTCAATGCCAGGGCAGCATCAGTGCCACGGGTTCGTTTCTCCCCGTTCCACCAAGTTAAAGCTCTTTTCTGGAAAACACTGGTAGCGTAGCGAACTTTGAGATTTTCAGGACATTCGCTGTTAAGAAACGTGTTTTCAATACTCTCGAACCATTGCAGAAGACCGGTGGCACCTTCGGCTCCACTAAACTTAGTGGGATTGCAGGAATTGAAGTGCTTGTAAGTACAAGTTTTGGGAGGGTTTGGTGCAGTTGGGTTTTGGACAGCGTTTGGTGCAGTTGTGTTTTGGACAGCATTGTTGCCTTGGTTCAAATGAGTAAGCAGTGTTGGGATAACCGCAGCAACTTCCCGTGCCACCATAGCAGCAATCTTGCGGCCAGAGCTTCTAGATCGGGAGCGGTTTTTGACGAGAAGACATGCTGTATAATAAGGAATGAAGAAACCTTTATGAGTAACGGGTAATTGATTTTTAAAACTTTTCAAAATAATGAAATCGTTAATGAGATTGTTTAAAACAACAATGAGAGATTAGGAGTGTAAACGTTCGGTTCGCAAACCAAAACGAATACGTTGACTTATCAAAGTATTTGTGTCCAGCACGAGGACATGCGTACCTATAAGCGAATACTCATCCCGAGGGTTCCCAGGTAAGGTAATCAAGTTGTATGAAATACCTTGCCTAGACAGAACACCTTAGGATACAGGTATCCCACTCTTCCAGCATTGCATGTTCTCGGTCGTGTGACACGGACTTTGACGAGATTTGAAAACCATGAATAATAATCGTGTTTTGGAGTTTGAAATCACTTGAATTAGGCACACAATGCCTTAGAATATGAGTTAAGTTTCGTGTGTATATTGATAGATTCTTAGTATAAGAAGAATCACATAAACAGATAATCACATAATCAAGTATAAACATGTAAGGCACATAAAATCCTGTCTAAGCATATAAAATACATGAGAGGACTCATGTGTAAAGGTACTTAGTTATAGTCTAGGTCATTCCATTTCTAATAACCTAATTCCCTATAACCATGGCTCTGATACCAATCTGTCACACCCCGACCGACGGCGGAATCATCGGAGCGGACGAGGGAATGATTGATTGTTCATAACACATGGTTGTCTAATAGTGGAAATAATATTAAAATCAGATTACATGATAGAACAAGTACAACATACACAAATACAACCATCGAAACCACAAATAATAATTGTCTTTTATTTAACTAGGTCCGTGTCTTAGATGAGCACGTAGAAGTCCACTATCTTGCTTAACCTGAAATCATGTGAGAAAATAAAGTCAGCTAACGAGTTAGCTGGTGAGTAATCACAGTTTTGAATATACATATAGATTGATTGATTGATCCATCGATTGTAATTCAATTCACAAGGTAATATTAAGACTTATATGGCAACCGCGAAGCATATAGATAAACCGACACAATATAAACCCCTTGACTTGACACGTGCATATAATAGACTCCACACAAACACCATAGATTGACTAATTGCCTCTGGCACAATCACCACTCGACTATTCATATGGGTGGGTTATCCAAACCAGTAGATCTACATTGTTGCCAGGATTGATTGATTGATTGAATTAGGGTTCTACTGTCGTCCAGTTTATCACAGTATGTTCACGTAATTGCAAGTAATAACATAACCTGTCTTGAATTGAATTGAAAATGAAATAACAATAGAATATCATGATTGAATATATCGTGTCACATGATTTCCCCCAAATAGAAAATGATATAAAAAGGGGATATGAATACTCACTTGATTGATGAGATTGGAATTTGGACGTGATAGATTAGACACCAACGATTTCCTTATAATAAACCTAAGGAACGGTGTCTCGAGTTAGAATAATAACGATTTGGGAATTCGGGAATGTATTAGGATTACTATGGTAGTTTAAGTTGACAATTTTATTTGGTTTGAAATGTCTTGAAATAAACGAATTTATTGAAAGTGATTATGTCACGAATTTTAATAAAAATTTATACGTGTAAGTTATACATTTATACAATTTATTAATAAATTGTATATGTATAATTATATTCATAATTATATATAATCAATTAATTATATATAATTATATGTATTATATACATGATTATATGTATATAATATATTTGTACATAAGTGAACATAACTATATATTGTATGTTAATTATATACTCGAGTTATAAATTGTATACGATTATGAAAAATGTAATTTATTCAAATAATAATTGTTTCGGTAATTGAATAATATATAACTATATACATATTGGGTTCAATTATTTATCGTATAATTGTGTATTATACACTAATTATTAATTGGTAGAAAGAAATAGTTAGTTATTTTATTTATTTAAAACAAATAAAATAAATGGATAGAATATAAAAATAAATTTCAGAAAGTGATTAAGTGGTTTTAAAAATTTTAATGTTTGTAAAAACTTTTTTATAATTTTTACAAATTTTTTTTTTAATTTTTAGAGGCTTAAAAAGCCTAAAAAAATGGTTGAGGTGGCCCGGGGTCGAACCCGGGACCTCCTGTTTGAAATGAAGCGCAGGGACCAGTGGAACAAGGCATACAGCCGCGAAAGGATCCGTCTTCATTTCTTTTAAACCAATTTAACCAAACCCCCCTATACCCATTCGAGCCCTAGATCAAATCCGAACCAAATTGACTCGAAATTGATCTTGATAGCTTCTGCAATCATGGGGCTTTTGTCCCCCATGAGGAACCGATTATATGTGTGTGTTCAATTTCATGTATGATATCGGTTTGAGTATAAACCTGATGAAGAACAGGTCGCGACCACGTATAAACTTGAATCCAGTGCTAATGATCTCTAAATCCGAATTAAACTGGTAGACAGCTTCCTATGATGACAAAGAACAATAGCCCCTTATCAATTTCGATTAAATTGACTGGAGGTTGGCTATCAATCGAGTTGCAGGTCGCGATGAAGGTGACGATCGAATTCGATGTTTCTGTGTGTTTTAGATGAAATTGAGAGTATGGGTAGGTTCGGAACTGAGAAGTGCTTGATTATATGAATTCAATTTGTTTATTACAAGTGTTTGAGTGGGTTTCTTTGTCGGTTTAGAATCCGAGAATAAAGTGGAGATTTTAGCCGTTTATTTGACTAATTCAACACGTTTTGTGTTTGAATTCAACATAGATTGGATCCAATGAAACTTTCGGTGTGATTGTGGGCTCAAATTGGAATAATTTGACTGATTTTTTTGGTCGGGGATCTTGTGAGTTCGATGTGGTGACTTTGGATCCGATTATTTTGATGTTTAAACATGTTTAATGAGTTCTCTAGGTTCGAAACTAGTCCACGAACACATTGGGACCGGTTTTGTGAGTTAAAATCGTGTATTTTAACCGATTTGGACATCGCCGGAGCTTCGCCGGAGTCTCGCCGGCGAGTCGCCGGAAAAACGAGGGGGAAGGCCGGGTTTTTTAAAAATTTACACATTCGGTCCCTGTGGTTTCCAGTTTGTTATTTTATGTTTAAACTTCGATTTTTAGTTTCTTAAATTACATTATCACCCCCTGGAGTTATAAATCAATATTTTTAATACATGTTTATATATATATATATATATATATATATATATATATATTTTTAATAATTCTTGCTAATTATTAATAACAGTATTATTTTATTATTATTATTATTATTATTATTATTATTATTATTATTATTATTATTATTATTATTATTATTATTATTATTACGATTATTATTATTTATTATCGCAGACTTTATAATTGGAATACCCGTGATTGTATTATTAACAAATGTTTTACATAAGTGAATATAGAAATACAGGTGGTTACAAAGCAAACCTGAATGTACTTGTAAAATTCATCCGTTGAATTAGCTCGACTAAATTAAGCATAAGTAAATAAACATAAATAAAAGTAAACATACAAACTGTTATACAAATATGATATGTTCATGTTCATTTATATGTTAATCAAACAACCATAAACAATTATTTCGTCAAACGGTTCACAAACAAATCACCTATTTGTTGGCAACAGTGCATTTCTCATCATCAAAATTTTATCGTTTATCTCTCGTATTAAATAATTGCATAATATGATATTATTTAATACTTTTTTTGATAAAAAATAATTTTTACTAAATTAAGAAAAAGATCTTTTATTAAAGTTATTTCTAAAGTAACTAATTTCTATAAAATAATATAATTTTAAAACATCAAACTTTTTTAAAAACAAAATATTTTAAAATTGTTGTTTTAAAAAAATTTATAAAGCAAAAAAATAAAAATTAAGAGCTATATTAAGAAATTTTTATAAAAAGATATTTTTTAACTGTTTGTTTTAGAAGAAAATATTTAACTTCTCACTTTAAAAAAACAAAAAGCTTTTGAAAACAAAAGTTTAAAAAGTTAACATTATTATTTTATTACTTATATTACATGTTCACATATGATTTCAATCATAAATTATTCAAAATGTTATTTTATAATGTAATAAAATTTTATTTTATTTAACATTTTATATAACTAGTGTAATATACTGTTTCCAAAAATAGTTTCTCATAACTCATAAGTCATAAATAACTACATCTCTACCGCCAACCTCCAGAAACCCTAGCAACCATTCGTCTGATAAACCCTCACCTCCACCTCTCAACCCCACAAGCATATCTTCATCCCAATGGAACCCAAAGCATCAAAATCCAACATCGTCCTCATCCTAGACTACGGTTCTCAATACACCCACCTCATCACTCGTCGAATTCGCACCTTATCATATTCTCCCTCTGCATATCGGGCACATCGTCCCTCAAAACCATCACCGACCTAAACCCATCTGTAATCATCCTCTCCGGAGGCCCTCATTCGGTCCATTCGCCCGATGCACCCTCTTTCCCAGATGGGTTTGTCGAATATGTCGAAAAAATGGTGTCTTTGTGTTGGGGATTTGCTATGGGCTGCAGTTGATTGTGCAGAAATTGGGGGGGAAAGTGGCGATTGGGGAGAAGCAGGAGTACGGTAGGATGGCGATTGAGGTTGTTAAAGATTGTGGTGGGTTTTTAGGGATGAAGATGTTGGTGGTAAACAGGTGGTTTGGATGAGCCATGGTGATGAGGCTGTGTGTTTGCCTGATGGGTTTGAGGTGGTTGCGAGGAGTGAGCAGGGTGCGGTTGCTGCGGTGGAGAATCGGCGTAGGAGGTTTTATGGGCTGCAGTATCATCCAGAGGTAGTTGAATTGAGTTTTCTGTGATGTTATTCTGTAATTGTGAAAGAAAATTGGTTAAAGATGCATGAATGATGAATGTTATAGTATTTGGATATAGTTAACGGAATATTGATTATCATTGGTATTGCAAAGAAGATGATCATAATAAGTAGTTAATTGTTGAATTAAGTGTTTTTATAAAGAATGGAGTTAGGATTAGTTGACATTTGTTGATCATTGCACATGTTAACTATTAAAGACTCTATTTTTTTTTAATGTTATGAAGGTAACACATTCACCTAAAGGGATGGAGACATTGCGGCATTTTCTGCTGGATATATGCGGTGTTGAAGCGGGTTGGAAGATGGAAGATGTGCTAGAGGAAGAAATAAAGGTGATACGAGGTATGGTGGGGCCTCAAGATCATGTTATATGTGCGTTGTCTGGAGGTGTAGATTCGACTGTTGCAGCAACTCTTGTTTATAAAGCAATTGGAGAAAGGCTTCACTGTATTTTTGTTGATAATGGTTTATTAAGGTGAGATTTTGATTTGCTATCATGTTTTCTAGAGAGGCTAATTTTGAATCTTTTACTTGACCATCTTGCCCCCTCTAATGTTTTTTTCCCATCAAGATTCATGTTTCCATACACCATCTATTGTTTTCCAAATTTCTTTAATCTTTTTTGTTTATAGATACAAGGAACAAGAAAGAGTGATGGAAACTTTTGAAAAAGATCTTCATCTTCCAGTTACTTGTGTTGATGCATCTGCGCAGTTCCTTGGTGAGTTAAAAGGCGTTACCGATCCTGAGAAAAAGAGAAAAATCATCGGGAAGGAGTTTATTTCGGTCTTTGATGCTTTTGCTCATGATTTAGAGCAAAAATTTGGAAAAAAGCCAACATATTTGGTTCAAGGAACTTTGTATCCAGATGTAATTGAATCTTGCCCACCGCCTGGTAGTGGGAAGACTCATTCCCACACGATTAAGAGTCATCACAATGTTGGTGGGCTCCCTAAGGATATGAAGCTGAAACTCATTGAACCACTCAAGCTTCTATTTAAAGACGAGGTTGAATTTTTCATGTTCAATTACTGTTTTTTTTCCTTTCAATTTGCATCTTTCTTTCTTAAAGATATATTTGAGCATGCATCATGTCATCAAAAGACTAATCGACTTTTCAACTTTTACACATAATGTAGGTGGGAAAAGGGTGGGTAGGGTAAGGAATAAGGCTCAAGACAAGCACTTTTTGTTATGGGCTCTGGTTTCAAAACTTTTAATAGAGTTTTATTGTACTGGTACATTTTTAATAGAGTTTTATTGTACTGGTACATAGTTTTTCTATTTTGTTGATAATAATCTATTTTTCAATGAGGTTTTATGAATTGGAAGTACATTTTTGGTGATTTCAAGTCAGTTATCTTATAAATTAATTCATTTTTTACCCGTTTAACCTAGTAGAGATGGTACATTACCCGAATCAACCCATTTTGAGATAATATGGGTTGGAATTGCTACATCTAGTCTACCAATCTATGCAAGCAAACAGCTAATGTAAAAATTCAAATACGATTATATATTTTAATTATCCAATTTTATTGCTTTGTAGGTTCGTGAGTTGGGTAAAATTTTAAACGTTCCAGTTTCATTTTTGAAACGCCATCCATTTCCTGGGCCTGGGCTTGCTGTACGAATTCCAGGTGATGTCACTCAAGGAAATGCTTTAGATATCCTTCGCCAGGTAAGATTCGGAGTCAATCATAGCATAGATTCCTTACATATAGTTTGTTTCTTTTCTGTATTCAGTATTGCAGGAGTTTTTTTCACTTTGTGGTGTGTATTAATCAAACTAAAAATCTAGGTGGATGAAATCTTTATTCAAGCTATCAAAGATGCTGGGATTTATGATGATATATGGCAAGCATTTGCAGTATTTTTGCCTGTAAAAACAACTGGTGTTCAAGGAGATCAAAGGACTCATTCTAATGCAGTTGCGCTCAGAGCCGTTACAAGTCAAGATGGCATGACCGCCGATTGGTGAGAACCTATTAAGATTTATGGTGTACACTACACATTTGACTTTACAGGTCAACCACACTAATTTGTCAACCCTCAAAACCATCTCAAATTCTTCAAATTTTCAAGAAAACTTTGGTGAGTACATTCAACTTCTTTTAATCTAACATCGGAGATTTAAAAGAGGATTGTGCTAATGCACGTAAATTTATATAATCTTGAAGACCTTAAAAGTCAAACTGCTAGAGTTTCTCTATTGTATGTTTTGGCTGTTTTCATTAATTCTTCAATTTTTTTGAAACTTCAGGTATTATTTTGAGCATAAGTTCCTTGACGACGTGTCAAGAAAAATTTGCAACAGTGTTCGTGGGGTGAATCGAGTGTGTCTAGACATTACATCCAAGCCTCCATCAACAATCGAATGGGAATGAACCTATGGTTCATCCAAAAATAACCTTTAAGGGCTGGCTTATTACAACCTGAAGTTCTTCAAGGTTCTTATGCAATTTTTGCAACCTCTAGGTTTTTGATACAAGGTAATCTTGCGTTAGGTACAAGTTTGTTATGATATTACTCTTTTAGTAAAATGATCGGTTTTGTTCTTGTTATTTTGCTTCAAGTAGTGAATTTTGTATCGTAAAACCGTATAAACCTAAGTGTCCGAAACTTGGGTTTGTTACCTGTCCACGTTTCAAGTTGTTATTATTATCGTTATTTTTTATAAGACTAGAGGGATTCATGCCGTGCTTTCCGACAGGTTCCACCAATATCAACAATATGGTTAACGTGCCGTTTATAGCCTCGTATTTTTTACTACATACAAACAATCGACCTTTAAAATTACATTAAATTATATTAGAAAGTTTAGAAACTATACCATGTCAGAACATTGAACATAGACTTTTCTTTCATCATCATCGTCTATTATACTTAATGTTATAAAAGGGGAAGCACACATATTGTTCAGTTGTATGACTACCTCCACAACATGTACGTTAATTAAGCAGTAGCTAACAAACCATAAAAGAAGTTGCATTCCATTCGTTTCATTAACAAATGCACAAGTTAACATATAGTATAATAAAACATACACTAAGTTGGTTAGCTTAGAAATGACAATTTGCTATGGCGTCAAACATTGCGTTTACGATAGCTTCAAACATTGTGTTTATGATGGCAGAATGACAAAGATACCTTTTTGTCTCTGCGTCATTGCCTCACAGGTTGCAACCCTTAAAATTAAACTGCCCAAACCCAACACGATATACTTCTACTCTCAAGTGAGTGCAAACTTACAATCATCGGGCCAGCAATAGCAACAGAAGTATCCCACCAAAGGCAATAGTTTACAAATGGGTGGATTAAAGCACATTTCTCAAGAGAGCATACTATCACGACCCGCCAAAACGCAGGTCGCAGCACCCTAATTTTTATCGATTAGGGCTACTTACGAAGCAAGCAAGGCTCCTCGGGAAAAATCCGGAACAGCCCATATAATTCTGCAGCAACATTGCAGCCTTGGAAGACTCTAGAATGTCTCAGGACGTGCTAGAAACCGAGCATAAAAGGCTGTTATAAAGGAGCAACTTGTGTAGCCCTTAAAGACCCCGGGACTCTCTAAAAAAGGCTACAAAAATCAGCCATGGAGCAACCATGAAAGACCATGAGAAATCTAGAGAAATCCATGTAAAAATCTTGTCTTAGATATTATGTAAAGACTTGTTTAGATGTAGAACAATCTAGAATACTTGTAACTAGTATAAATAGGTTGGTGGTATTTTATTTGCAAACCACCTAAGTTCCTTGTAACAAAAGCCTTGAACTTGTGTTCATAGTAATACAAGCAATCGACTTGTGTTGTAATCACACATCACAAGCATTCCACTTGCGTACTACAAACCTAACATTCCCTTACAAATACTACCGCTGCTGAAATCCATCCATTCAAGATCAAGAAGGCTGACTTAGAACGGATCTGTGTGCCGCACGAGAACTGAACAAATCAGTCTGTGACAAGTGGTATCAGAGCCGCGTCGACTCATTAGGATGACATCTAATCTAGAGAAGGTTGTAGTCGCAAGCGTTGCCGGAGACGAGACCCGTGGACGGGAGGAGGCTCGTAAAGGTGACAAGAGAACTCGAAGCATGTCCAAGACTTGGTTGCAAGCATGGACAAAAGAGTTGTAGATGTCGAGGTAGCATTGTCTGAATTCAAAAACGAAATGGAGGAATTCAAGGCTGAAGTCGGTATCTTCAAAATACATACCTACGACTCTTTGCAACATGTTGAGTCGTTAGGTAATGACTTCAATGAAAAGCGAAGCGACCTCAAACTCGCCCTTTCCTTGATAAGGAAGGAGATGGAAGAAGCATTCACAAGGGAGTTGGGTCAACTAAAAGCTAACTTCAAAAGGGAAATCAAAGACTTGCAAACCAAACTAAGTGTTTGCAAGCGCGCACTACCAACCGGAGGTGACAACATAATCCATGCCTCTACAAAGGTGGACATCCCCAAACCATCACCATTCGTTGGTAAACGAGAGGCGAGGGTTGTGGATGACTTCCTTTGGGAGATGGAACAATACTTTGAGGCCGTTGATATTGTCGATGACGCCAAGAAGATCAAGATGGTGACTCTTTACTTGAAGGAGACCGCAGCTTTATGGTGGCGACAAAAGCACATGGAGATTGATAAAGGTACGTGCACCATACAAACTTGGACTGATTTCATAAAAGAAATCAAGAAACAATTTTATCCGGAAAACGCTGAACACGAAGCAAAGATTCGGCTTCGTAATCTAAAGCAAAAGGGTAGCATCAAGGACCACGTCAAAGATTTTACTACCCTTGTGCTAGAAATTCCGGACTTGTCACCAAAGAACTCTCTCATATACTTCATCGATGGCTTACAAACATGGGCAAGAACCGAACTTGAACGAAGAAATGTTCAAGACTTGTCCTC
Source organism: Flaveria linearis (assembly GCA_024085815.1). NCBI lineage: Eukaryota > Viridiplantae > Streptophyta > Magnoliopsida > Asterales > Asteraceae > Flaveria > Flaveria linearis. Next base: position 2,437,449 of record CM044014.1, on the reverse strand, counting down.
AGCCATCGTTGTTGCTGAAAGCCTGATCGACCATAATGAAAGGCGATCACAAAAACCCGTCGTTATGGAGGATAACGATGAAAAAGGTGGGGGAGCGAGAACCTCACAATAACAACCAAATCGAAATCAAAGAGAAGATAATCGACGAACACCGAGAAATGGAAAGGAAGTACAAATAATCAAAGGATGTTTCCTTTGCTATGGACCGCACAATGCGCGAGATTGTCCAAGAAAGGCTAGACTAACAGCCTTGATCAGATCTGATGATGAACAATCAGAGCCAGAAGAGGTTCGTCTAGGAACAATGCAACTTCAACTACTTAATGCATTAAGTACAGTTGAAGGCAAGCCCTTGGTGATGGCAAACCAATCAAACCATAACCGGAGACAACCCGAAGACTGAATCAAAAGGACTTCGGTTCGTAAACATGGAGATAAAAGGGCAACCTGTGAAAGCGTTGGTTGACACCGGAGCCAGCCACAACTTCATCTCACCTAAAGAGGCTCGAAGACTTGGCTTAAGGATCACCACACAAGAAGGCTGGATCAAGGCCGCCTCTGGAGACACCAAACCTATAGAAGGAGCGGCATGGGGCGTAAAAACAAAGATTGGGACATGGTCAAGCAAGTTGCACTTCTCAGTAGTCCCACTAGACGACTATGACATCGTGCTAGGGATGGATTTCTTTTGAAAAGCAAAAGCCTGCCCAGTAACATTCATCAACACCATGTACATCATCAAGGGAGACCAAGTGCACACCGTTACCTTGGAGCCAGATACAAGGCGTCGAGGCAAAACCATCTCTATCTTAAAACTCATGAAGACAGCTCATGAGGCATCCAGGCAACACGACGAGGACGTCGTGGCATTAGGTGGGGGAGAATGTCACGACCCGCCAAAACACAGGTCGCAGCACCCTAATTTTTATCGATTAGGGCCACTTACGAAGCAAGCAAGGCTGCCCGGGAAAACTCCGGAACAACCCATATAATTCTGCAGCAACATTGCAACCTTGGAAGACTCTAGAACGTCCCAGGACGTGCTAGAAACCGAGTATAAAGGCTGCTATAAAGGAGCAACTTGTGCAGCCCTTAAGACCCCAGAACTCTCTAGAAAAGGCTACAAAAATCAGCCATGGAGCAACCATGAAAGACCATGAGAAATCTAGAGAAATCCATGTAAAATCTTGTCTTAGATATTATGTAAAGACTTGTTTAGATGTAGAACAATCTAGAACACTTGTAACTAGTATAAATAGGTTGGTGGTACTTCATTTGCAAACCACCTAAGTTCCTTGTAACAAAAGCCTTGTACTTGTGTTCATAGAAATACAAGCAATCTACTTGTGTTGTAATCACACATCACAAGCATTCCACTTGCGTACTACAAATCCAACATTCCCTTACAAAGACTTCCGCTGCTGAAATCCATCCATTCAAGATCAAGAAGGCTGACTTAGAACGGATCTAAGTGCCGCACGAGAACTGAACAAATCAGTCCGTGACAATACACTCTATATCATGGAACTAACCACAATAAAAGACAATCTCAATAGGGTTTCAAATGAGCTCAGACTCATCATCAACACCAACCTAATCTGTATGATTTACATGAAAAAGACAACCCTAATTTCAAAGTTAAGAATCAAATCACATATTCAAACAACACAAAACATTTCAAAGCAAAAGGCCAAACTGAATATAGGGTTTATTACAGTGACCATCAAAAGGAAAACGAGAGGCGAAATTGCCACTGACCATCATCTACAGAGGCAAGAAAGCAAGTACCTCATGAACTCTTGGTCTCTCTAGAAGCAAGAGACAAAAGCGGATGTAAAGTATAAAAGGGAGGCTCATGCATAAGTAATACATCCATGTTGTAAAACATGTACGTAAAGCAGCCGTACACAACACATAAACGGTTGTATTCCACTGTTCATTTCTTTCTAAAACTAATATATAGTATAATTAGATTATTTTAACCAAACATACCTATAAATTTATAAGTTGGTATATATATACGTGCATTTGGTGACCTACAATGTTAAATGCTAATTTTGTTGTTAGATACGGTCTTTTAATATACTTCAATTGTTATTGTCAAAGTGTTTGGCAAGTGGGTGTGAAGCATGAATTAGTATGTATTTGGGGATTTGCAGGAAACATAAAAACCTTATTGTTTCTTAATGTTGTTGTCATACAATTAGTATCACATGTTTAGGAAGAGTTTGGTTTGACGATTCCAAAGTAAATAAAAGAATATGAAATTAAAGGCATAAATTATGCTTTTTGTTTAAAATATAATAGAACTTATAGAACATGAATTTGAGAAAACACATCAAATGATTGGGTTTGATATCTACTTCAAAAATCACAACAATAGTTATTTTTTTCATATATTTATACCAAGTATGTTACACAATATTTTATTCTTAGATACATGATCAATTTTGTTTATCTACTTTATAGCTATGTATCTTTTAATTTTATGAACTGATATAGCTGACTTTTTATAAATATAAATGTTATGAAAAACACCAATCGATTCACAAGAATGAAAGAATATAATTGAAGAACAACAACGAATCAATCAATTAACAAAGAAAGTAAATCTCAGTTGATTCAAGTCCGTTTCAATCGATTACCACTAATCAACTATTTATACCTCACCGATTAACTACTTCTTAACTAACAATTAAGAAATATACACAATCAGTCCCTTATCTACACTAAGACATACAACTGAATAGACAACTATAAGAAGTTGTCATTATTAACCCCCCAACTTAAACCAAGACTTTATTCTCAACAATCTCCACCTAAGCCTTGATTTAAGTTCAACCAATCTTCAAATAATCCACACAAAAACCAAACTTTGCTCCTGGTAAAGACTTTGTCAACATATCTGCTGGATTAGAATCAGTATCAATCCAATTAACCTCCACCTCCTTAGAACAAATCACATCTCTGATAAATACAACTTAACATTGATGTGCTTGGTTCTCTCATGAAACACACTATTTTTAGCTAATTGAACTGCTCCAGCATTATCACACCAAACCTTAGCAGCTTCAATCTCCACTCCTAAATCTTTGACAAAGCCTTTAAGCCAAATGGCTTCCTTTATCCCTTCTGTCAATGATATAAACTCTGCCTCGGTTGTAGACAGAGCAACAACATGCTGCAATTGTGATTTCCAGCTCACCACATTTCCTAGAACCATGAAACAATATCCTGTAATGGATCTACCTGAATCAGGATCCTTTGCATAGTCTGAATCAACAAAACCAGTAAGCACCTTGCTCACTTCAGCATCATTCTGACAGAATATTAAACCATCATTTTGAGTACCTTTCAAATACCTCAAAATCCACTTTACTGCATTCCAATGCTTTTTCCCAGGAGATGCCAATACCTGCTCACCATACTAACTGCATGAGCTAAATCTGGCCTAGTACAGACCATCAAGTACATCAGGCTACCAACCACATTAGCATAAGGCACCTGCTCCATGTACCTCAGTTCATCATCACTCCTAGGACTATCTCCCTTAGACAATTTGAAATGAGAAGCTAATGGAGCAACAACTGGCTTAGCATCTACCATGCCATAATTCCTCAGAATCTTATGAATATAACTACCCTGAGACAACTTTAACCATCTGTTCTTCCTGTCTCTAGTAATCTCCATACCCAAAATCTTCCGAGCTTTTCCTAACTCCTTCATATCAAATTCAAACATTAACAACTTCTTTGTCTTATTAATCTCAGCCTTGTCTTTACAAGCTATCAACATATCATCAACATATAACAACAGGAAGACAAAAGAACCTTTGTTATATTCTCTATGATAGACACAACTATCATACAAGCTCCTGTTAAACCCGATGCTTAACATATGATCATCAAATCTCTTGTACCACTGTCTTGGTGATTGCTTTAAACCATAAAGAGACCTCTTCAACAAGCAAACCTTGTCCTCATGACCAGCTACCTCATACCCTTTAGGCTGTGCCATATAAATCTGCTCCTCCAAATTACCATGCAGAAAAGCTGTCTTCACATCCATTTGCTCTAACTCCAGATCAAAAAATGCTACTAATGACAACAGCACTCTTATAGAAGTATGTTTCACCACTGGTGAAAAAATCTCATTATAATCAACTCCAGCCTTCTGGGTAAATCCCTTAGCAACCAACCTTGCTTTATACCTAGGACCTTCACCCCCTGGCATACCTTCTTTCAACTTATACAACCACTTACATGATACAAGCTTCTGATCCTTAGGTTTATCAGTCAACACCCAAGTTCCATTGGTATGCAATGAATTCATCTCATCATCCATTGCCTTCTTCCAATTCCCAGATTGTTTTGATATCACAGCCTCCTCATAGGTCAATGGCTCAAAAATACACTCTTCTTCCGCAGCCACAAAAGCCACTGCTGAAATGTTATCATCCTGTCTAAACCTCACAGGTGGAATAATGTTCCTCCTTGGCCTATCCCTTGCCAAACTGTAATTCATATCAGAGCTAGATGCATACCTATATTGCGATGAATGTCCATGTCCTACTTCAGCATAGCTTTCAGGAGCAGACTCCACCTCAATATGAACATCTTTCCCTGATATACCATGACTACCTTCGGAAGTTTCCCTCTGATTACCTTCGGAAGCAGCTCCAGCACTATGAGTACCTTCGGAAGAAGTACCCAAAATACCTTCGGAAGCAGTACTAGCACTATGAGTACCTTCGGAAGAAGTCTTCAAAGTACCTTCGGAAGCAACATCCTTATACATAACAACCTCCCTGAACTTAACATTTCTACTCACCATGATCCTTGATCCTAAGCCATCTAACCTCCAAAGTCTATAGCCTTTCACTCCCTCAGGGTAGCCCAGAAACACACACTTAACTGCTCTAGGCTCTAACTTACCCTGATTCACATGTGCATATGCTACCGACCCAAAAACTCTCAGCATACTATAGTCTTGTTTCTTTCCAGACCATACCTTCATTGGAATTTTCATCATCAAAGCTGTTGAGGGTGACCTGTTGATCAGATACACTGCTGTAGAAGCAGCCTCTGCCCAAAACCTCTTAGGCAATCCTGAACACTCTAGCATACATCTCACTTTATCCAGAATGGTTCTGTTCATCCTTTCCACCAAACCATTCTGCTGGGGTGTTCCCGGCACAGTCAAGTGTCTTGCCAATCCTACCTTCTTGCAAAACATGTTAAACTCATGATTGCAAAACTCAAGACCATTATCTGTCCTAAGTTTCTTTACTCTCTTTCCTGTTTGAGTTTCAACCAACTCCTTCCACTCCTTGAACTTCTCAAAAGCTTCATACTTGCCTTTCAGGACATAGATCCAAACCCTTCTTGAGAAATCATCAATGATGGACAGGAAATATCTGGCACCTCCCAAGGATTCTGTCCTTGCTGGCCCCCACAGATCAGAGTGAACATACTCCAAAATACCACCTGTGGTATGAGTACTACTTGAGAATTTGACCCGCTTGTGCTTACCCAGCACACAGCTCTCACAGAAACCAAAATCAGTATTCTTGAGGCTTCCAAGAACCTCCTGCTTATTCAGCTCAACCAGTCCTTGACTACTTATATGACCCATCCTCCTATGCCATATCACAGCACTATTATCAACATCTTCTCCAGTCACCAAAGATGCTGACCCATTTATCAAGACTTCACCGTCTAGAATGTATGTATTATTGTCTGCCCTATTCCCATACAACATCACCATTGAGCCCTTCACTACCTTAGCCTTGCCATTACTAAGGCTAACCACATAACCTGCCTTCTCAAAAGTACCCAAAGAAAGCAAACTCCTCTTCAGATTAGGGACATACCTTACATTGTGTAAGTCATCTCCATGCCACCCCTCACTCGGAATGTCACTGTACCTTGACCTGCTATCTCACAAGGCCTATCATCACCCAACTTGACTTTACCAAGTTTAACAACCTTCAGTTCCTTGAAGAATTCCCTAACAGGAGTCATGTGAAAAGAACACCCAGAGTCCATAACCCACTTACCTTTAGACTCTTGCTCTTCAGCTTCTTGACTTGTAACATTGAGAACATCAGTACTGTCATACCCATCAAGCCCATCTTCCTGTGCATTGTGACTGCATTGATCAGAATGACCTTTGCTGCCACTAGACTCACCCCTTCTTTTCTTGAACTCAGGGCAGTCCTTTTTAATATGTTTATCAGATCCACATACAAAACACTTCCTTCGGTACTTGGACTTAGACCTGGACTGACTCTTGCCTTTAAAATTCCGTTGTTCTGACCTGCCTCTCACAAACAGACCTTCTCCACCTTCTTCTTTGGCTTCAAACTTCTTCTTTAACTCCTTAGAGTTAAGAGATGCAGTCACTTCCTCCATCGTCAATGTCTCCCTGCCATAGAGCAATGTATCTACGAAATGCTCATAAGAGCTTGGCAAAGATGACAACAGAATGATTGCCTGATCCTCATCATCAATCTTGATGTCAATATTCTCAAGATCCATGATAATTTATTGAAATTATCAATATGATCTTCAATTGACTTCCCTGCGTCCATTTTGAAGGTGTATAGCCTCTGCTTCAAGAACAACCGATTGGCCAATGACTTGGTCATATACAACGACTCAAGTTTTGCCCAAATCCCGGCAGCCGTATTCTCTTTCTGGACTTCCCTCAGAACTCTGTCTCCGAGACTGAGTATGATCTCGCTATGGGCTCTTTCCATGATTTCCCTCCTCCTTTCTTGAGTTAAACCCGCAGGCAGTTTATCCTCCCCCTTGAGTGCATCAACTACTCCATTGTGCACCAAGATTGCCCGCATCTTCACTCGCCAGAGACTGAAATCATTCTTCCCATTAAACTTCTCGATTTCGAACTTCGTCGACACCATCTTGATCTTCAATTGCACCTTCAATCACTTACCCGAACCGATTGCTTCGTTGGAGCCCTTTAACCGTGGCTCTGATACCAATTGTTATGAAAAACACCAATCGATTCACAAGAATGAAAGAATATAATTGAAGAACAACAACGAATCAATCAATTAACAAAGAAAGTAAATCTCAGTTGATTCAAGTCCGTTTCAATCGATTACCACTAATCAACTATTTATACCTCACCGATTAACTACTTCTTAACTAACAATTAAGAAATATACACAATCAGTCCCTTATCTACACTAAGACATACAACTGAATAGACAACTATAAGAAGTTGTCATTATTAACCCCCCAACTTAAACCAAGACTTTATTCTCAACAATAAAGTAGATACATGAAAGCTATATACATGACAAAATTAGAAACTTGAACAAAAATGGTGCGTATAAAATTAAACAATGATATAAAGTTGGTAAAAACGTGTATAGTGATATGATATATAATAATTTAAATGACGATATAAACGGTTTTCTCGTGATTTTCTATGTATTTAATCTTTTCTAAGAAGTACAAACCAAAGGCGTAGTTAGCTCAAAGATTAACCGAACTTCTATGTAAATATTCATGGAATAACAAAAGCTTGTATAAAACACATATGTTCTTTACAGTTATTAATCTACATGAACATATAAAACCTTGAATAATTCGACTCAAAAACTGCTACTAATTACTCTTTGAAGTGCCAGCCTGATCGTCTTCACTGTTGACGATGTACAACTCTTTAACTGCAACGTACAAGTGCATAAAGCATTAAACGACGGATCACAATATGCACATCAATGGATGCTTGACTAGTCAACTGTACCTTAGACTCAATTGTTAATGTGAGAGTCCCATCAACGGTAGAAGAATGAACAGAACGAGATTCCATGTTTAGGCTGCTCATTGCATCAAACACTTCTATCATAATATTATCTCGCCACCTACAACGTATCTCGATGGTGACATCTTTTCTATTGCACTAACTGTGATACAATCCGGAGAACAGTCTTCTTGTATGTCTTTAAGATCGTAAGTTGCTTTTCTTTTGTTGCAGTAGTTATCACACGTTCTTTCTTGCACATCGTGAGATTTCCTGTTGGCTTGTAACGATTCTACCTCTCTCTCCAGAGTTTTTAAGTAATTGATAGTGTCATCGAGTAGAGACACTTTGTCAACCTTGTAAGAAATCATTGGTGTATAAGAAAGGTCAAAGTCAAACTCAATGATAGATTGTCATATAAGAACAAAAAAGTAGCTAAAAAAGGAACCGATCAAAAGTCAGCCCAAGTAACCATCTAAAATTGTTTTATTCAACATATCATGTTATATTATTATTATTATTATTTTAATAATATAGTTTTTATATCATACATAATTACAAAGTTTCTAGAGCAAAAAAAAAGGTTTCGGGCCAACCTGACTCAATGTACCAAAGATACGCATTTTGACCCGCTAGCTAACCTGCCTAACCCACCCGTTTAGTATCATACATACCTTCCCTTTAGAAGGGACCAGGGAGCTGAGAACCGAAAATCTGTGATTAATGTTCTGCGCATCATCTTCGAGTTGCTGCCTCATTTGGTTCAGGTTTTCATTTTCAACACGAGACCAAACTAAGTGATTTTCGTGCATTTTTGGGACTTTATAAAGCACACTTTTTAATAACATTTGTGAACAATTTCTATTTGATTCCATTCCATCATATTTTTTCCAGCTAACAAAAGCTGATTCTTTTGAATCACAGTTTCTAAAATGAGGTCCCGTGATCATTCTTTGGGTGTTCTTGAATATCTTCAAAAGAATGCATTGATAGCGATCATCATCATCACTCCAAGCATCACCATGACCACTGGCTAAGTTATGAGATATGCAATCACTTGAACCCATAGAATTACTATGGTGAAAGCTAATCTCTCCTCCTTCATTATCATCTACAAACCGCCATCTTTGTTCATGATGTTGATCATATTCAAGCATGTTGTCTGGATTGTTGTAGACAAGATCATCATGATCAAGAATGTTGGAACAACTTTCTAGAGGGATTTCAAGAACTTTTTGAGGTGGAGCATCAAAGATTAAAGCTTTAATCTGTTTAATGATGCTTTGTTCCTCTAAAACCTTTAAGAATATTAGCAGATATTCAGAAACTTAGTAATGTGGAAAAAGAAGGATCTGACAAATGTTAAAGATGAGTTATAGTTTTTATACCTTCTCTGCTATGCCAAACTCAAGTATGCCTTCTAAATATGGAAAGCACACTACAGTCTACATGACAATAATGAAAAGAATGAATCGCGTTTTGTATATATGGAAATGGAATCTCTGGTTTGCAATTCAAAGGAGCGAAAATGGCATACCTGTATTGATGCACTCTGAGGAAAATGGTTGCAATGAAAAAGCAAGAGATATAATTAGATTAATAAACACTATGCTGAGTTAAAAAAATGACATTAATGTAAAAGAAATGCTTACTTTTGCTAGAAGAGAGCGAACGAAGACTTTGCTATCTGCAAGGTAAGCATTGGACAACCAACTAGTTGTATTCTTAGCTAATGTTCTTCCTGGCAATCTAAATAAGATCAAGTTACAATTTCACAAGTCGAATGTGGTTTCTTTCTGTTTGCTGTCGAATGTTTAAGACGTTTTGACTTCTATAAGTTCTCATCTTTCTTGATTTTGACTTTTGAAGGTACCAAAAAATGCATTTTGCAATCTTAAAATTGATTTATGTTGAATCTTTTGGAACAAATAGATCTTACTGTAGGAAATCAAAAACAGCAAATACATATTAAAGACACAGGGACAAGATTTTTAGCATCATCATCTAGTGGCATCGATTGATCGAATCCACACAATAACTTTGCTTATATACTATGATAATTTTGAGTTGCTTACCCTTGACCATTAGTGAACTCATATGTCATGCAAACCAAGAAATACCACTCGGTGTCAGTGAGATCTTCAGGGGATAATGCAGCTGGGGGTCTTCTTGGTTGTGGTTCATTATGGTGTGTTTCAGAAGCTGATGAAAGTGATTCATAAAGTTGTCTTAATTGTTCAGTCCTTTGAAATCCCACTTCATCATCATCATCATCATCATCTTCTTCTTCTTCTTCCATTTCCTTTGCTTGTATAGTTTTTCTTGTTTTGATGTCTCCATTGTAGTACCCATCACGCCATGTCAATACCCTAATTCAAATTCCATTCATATACGATTTTGCAATTCCGAATTACGGGTTGTGCTTTGTGCCAGAAGATTGTTACTTGGTATGGAAAAGGTATAACCCATAAAGCAAATGAAGGGAAACAAGTATCAGAGAAGCTCAAGAATCCATAGCATCACAAGTAAAAGATGCATATTGACTTTTGGTCAGACACAATACTTTGTAATATAGAAATTGAAACGAATAGTATATGATTTAGGAAATTTGGCAAAAGCCCATTTGTAATAGTGCTTTAAAACATAGTATAGTTATCAATTTATCCTTAATATCCTCATTCACTCGAAATCAATTTCGAATTAGGGGATCAATGTCTGACCTCAAAGGTCCAAGTATGTCTCTACCTTTGTAACTAGAAAACAAGATTCACTCAATGGCATCAAAGATCAAACTCAACAAGAATTACTAGAGTTGAAAATACTAAAGGAAAGTGAAACAGTTTTTCTTGATTTCTCAAAATTCTCATGGGTATTCAGTTTTCACTTCATTCTTCATTAAAAGCTGTATCATGTGCTAAAACTTGTATCTTGAACACATATTTATGAAGAAGTTGAATAAAGAAATACCCTGGTTCTGTTGAAGAAACGGACCAGAAGATTGCATAGCTCCATTGGATGTTTTTGACAACCATAGCCAATTTCCTCCTTAAGTTCTCCATTGCAGCAATAATCTTGTATTGTATGTATATGTATATGTATGTGTATAGCTCAATTTTCACCAGATTTGCTCCAATGAAGCAAAGAGCCTGTGAAATACAATAAAAAAACAATCTTTATTTAAAAGAAAAAATAACAAGGGGTTTTGTGGTTGAAGAAGAAATTAAATCTTGGTGGGTCTTTTGGGCAGCCTCCATTGCTGGTGGACTAAAACAAAAAAGGAGGATGAAATATAAAGAAGCAAATGATAAGTGAAGTGACTAGTGGAGTAGTGAGTGATAGATAGAGAAAGATGAAAGAGATTAATTGAGCAGGTGTCAACAGAAAGAAATCAGAACAGAGAGGAGCCTGTGGCTCTCAATGGGTCTACACAGAAGAAAATCAAATTTGACTCCTAAATTCAATAGTATGGTCATGTGTGTTTTCAAAATTCAGTGTTTTGGTTAAATTTTCTCAAGCTTTATAAATTATCTACTATTATCCACTTCAAGAAAACGGTTATTAACCACTGACATAAACCTTATAACATATTAGTTTCACTTCAAATATATATAAACATACTTACTTACATATGATATAAGATGATAATAGACTCCAAAAAATGGCAGGCTACATTCTTCAAGTTGGTGTATGGAAGAGCAATTGGAGTTGGTCCACATATTTGAGGGTAGTTAGAGTAGTAATGGTTTAGGTGCATAAATGAGGATGATGTTTGTACTTTTAAATGAAGCAATATAATATGACAAGAGGAAAAGAAACAGGTTGGAAAAAATAAAAAATCCAATTAGATTTTACTTTAACATAAAAATTATAATAATAAATGCAATTATATAGTTTATAAGTTTTACTCTATGTATGACTTTGTACCTTTTAACTTGAAGATGATCTACTTTAGTTGATGACTATCATAACAATAGCTTTACTTCATCTTCGCAACCTTCTTGACATGCTATTTATTTTGTTTTATATCTTCAGCCACTCATGTATAACTGTAGATGTATGCCGACAATCGTAGAGTTAGTAAATGCTACTTACATGCTTTTGCTAGCTAGAAGGCCTTTTGTGTTTTGGTCATACAATATAACTATAAATATATGTCCATGACATTTTGTGATAAATGATAGCCATATCTATCACTCTTTAAAATTTATATTTGTATCATTCTAACTTTTATCACCTTTTATTTTCAAATCCTCAAAACGGTCAAACTCTTAGCAGTGTTTAAAAATGCGTCTTTAGGATTCGTGTCCAACACGAGTCCTTTAAAGCATATATCATGTTTCTTTTTGGATGAACATGTCTGTCTCCCACGATGCAACAATCAAACAATATGTGTACCGCTATAAATATTCGCGCTAGAGAAAGCAACGAGCCTTTTTAGTGTTTTAGTATTTTTTTTAGAAAAAGACAGAAGATGTGATGGTGATACAAATCAAAGAGTGTTTCTCTTTCTCACGATGTAACATATGGACTTCATAAAAATTAAAATATAAATTTTTAGCATATTTTTCTTCTTTTGTTCTTTTTTTATATTTATTTTTATTTACTTTTTAAAATTGATTTGAATTTTTAAACTTTATTTTGTTTTTTAACGGTTATTAAATTTTATTAATAACTTTAAATTGAATTTCTTAAATTTGATTTTAATTTTTTAAACTTAATTTTATTTTTAAGAAAAATATGAGCACCTGTCCCTATGGTTTGATCATATTACAAATTTAATTCTCAGATCGTTAAAGCTAACAGACACTAACGATGAGGAATAAACTTGCAATAAGCTCCTGAATGTTTAGATTAAATTTGTTATTTTAAATCTAAGAACCAACTGCAACATGAATAAACCATATCATTTTTGCAATTTTATGTAAATGCAATTATTAAAGTTTAAAATTAGTGAATCATTTTCATTAACATTTTTCCAACGATATACATTGTGGTACAAGTTCAGTTATCCTCAATACAGGATCAAGTCGTCGGCATCTTCATTAAACGGTTACCCCTATCATTTGATTGTTGAGGGTATGCCAAACCTAAACTTGTTGTATGCATAAGTTGGATTAGTGCTATGATTTGAGTGTAGCTTGCTCTATAATATTTATCGAGTGTACTTTGATAATTATTTGTTCATACTAAATAAAGAACCGGTTCCTAAACCGAATCACCTTTTATTATAATTAATATTAATCGTAACTTTTTAATGACGTGTATTAAGCATATATAACTGATTAAAAGTATTACCTATTAGTCTTCAACTATTCATCTCGATGGTTAAGTGATGATTTCACAACTAACATGTTGGATTTCAAATCCTACATGATATATATTATGAAGCATCTATCCTTGTAAAATTAGGAAATTTTGTCAAAAAAAGTATTAGATATTAGCCATAACTAATATATTAGGTATTATTCATAGTTATTTTGAAAATATTAGAAATTATTTATAACCAACTGAGTTGAGTAGATGATTAATGTGTTTTGTTGTTGGATGCTCACTTGATTATAATTGTTTTTGCTTTCTATACATGTTTGTAGTTAACCTAAAATGTATGTTAAATGCATCATGTTATTAGTGAATAAATATGAACAGGTTACAATATCATTAAGTAACTAAATGCTAACTGTTTTCTCCGACCCGTTTTAACCTGACATGTTTCTACCCAACTTATTTTGATTTAACTTGATTTGAGCAAACCTAAAAAAGGGCGTACCTGGTGCTGCAAAGAGCTCCCGCGTTTTCGCAGGGTCCAGGGAGGGTCCGTCCCATTTAAGGGAAGATGTACGCGGTCTTTCCCCCACATTTTGTGGGGAGGCCGTTTCCACGGATCGAACCTGAGACCTTCGGTCCCTTAGGAACAGCTTTTACCGCTGCGCCAAGGCCCGCCCTCAATTAGAAATAATAGAAATAATTTATTTAGAACGATTAACTAACATACCTTTTATTCATACTTCTAAATCTACACACCTTGTCAATCATCGGATTCAAACCCTTAAACACTTAAGAAAAAATTGCATCTTTAAACGTCTTAATACCGCCAGGTCACATGCCCTTTAATTAAGTGATATGTTTGTTATATCACTTTTATTAGTCATTATGGCATCACGAGAATTTCCTTTTAAATGAACAACAAATGATGATTATGTTACTTTTTTTAGGCAAATTTCATTAACACCATAAAAACGGCATTATCTTCAAGATAGAGATAAGCCAAAAAGAAAGCGAATCAGTTTACAACAAAAGAAAAATGACACCAACGCTTCCAATCTACCGTGTCTCTCTTATATCTACTTTTATACCAAAGAAAACCCAAAGCTTTCACGTCCGCCACTATCTTGACCACGTCCGGGGACTATGTTTGAAAACGCCTTTTCGTTTCTCGCCTTCCAGATCCTCCAACATGACACTATAAGAGTCCCGTAGACCAATTCTTTCTTCACTCCTGAAAGCTGTAAATAATTGACCATGTGAAGAACATCACTGATCGAAAATACATACATAGGAGGGAATTTGCACCAGTCCGAAATCCCAGCCCAAACACCCATAGAGATCGCACACGCTGAAAATAATGACCCACTGTTTCTTCACTATCGCCACATAGTCTGCAAACATCCTCTCCCACATTAACGTTTCTTCTAAGGAGAGCTTTAGTTGTTGGAATACAATCTCTAAAAGCCCGCCACATAAAGATATTACATTTGTTTGGGATCCAATTACACCATCTAAACCCGGCCGATTACTAATATTGTTGTCATCTTTCAGCCATGCCCTATTATCTTTGACAGAAACAACAAGATTGGACCTCTGCTACTGATTCCGGATACGACCTCCAGCACCATTTAACCACATGTTTTTGGTCTATGCGCTCGAACCTATCATCCACCATACAAAATTTTTCTTGTTCCAGCCGAAACAAATCGGGATATATATCCTTGAGGCTGCAGTCTTCTATCCACGGATCAATCCAGAAATGAATCTTTTTGCCATTACCCACTTTGCCTCGAATAAAACTTATGAAACTTTTTCCTTGACGCTTCAACCGAGTACCCAAAGTAACAATCTTACTCCAAACACTCGGAATAGACTTCTTATGAGGAATAGGTTCCCAAGTTCTAGGAGACAAGTGAATAGCGTCGATAACCTTTTTCCATAATGTGTCCGACTCAATGCGATACCGCCAAAGCCATTTGAGAATCAAAGCGTTATTACAATCCTCAAGATTGTTGATCCCCAAACCTCCTTCAAATTTTGGTTTCGTGACTTCCTCCCAAGCAACCCAATGTATCTTGTTTCTATCCTCACTACCTCCCCACAAGAACCTCCTCATAATCTCTTCTAACTTATCAACGATCGTCTTAGGAGCCTTATATAGCGCAAAAAATAAGAAGGCAAACTTTCAAGAATCGAGGTGATAAGTGTTAATCTACCGGCTATAGACATAATATTAGCTTTCCATCTTGACAGACGTCTCTTAAACACTTCGACAATGACCTCCCAGTTATTGATCCGGTTCATATTAGCCCCTACCAAAATACCAAGGTACTTAAAAGGAGTAGAACCGGGCCTACAACCCAACCCGACGGCTTTAAGTTCAACCTCCTCCATATTTCTGCCAACGCCAAATAAAGTCGATTTAGCTAGATTAATCCGCATGCCAGAAACCAAGTGAAACAGCCGTAAAACCCTTTTCAATGCTATGAAATTAAAATATGACCATTCGCCCATCACCATGGCATCATCAGCGTATAAAAGATGAGACACCGTAAACTGACCGGAAGGAAACCGAACACCATCAAAAGCGCCACTAATACTTGCCTTTCGAATCATACTTGAAAACGCTTCCATCACTATAATAAACAAAAACGGAGAAAGGGTATCCCCTTGACGAATACCTTTTTCACAATTGAACTCAAAGGTAGGGGCACCGTTAACCAAAACAGACGATCTAGTTGACCCAAGAATACCTTTAATCCAATTACACCATTTATCGGGGAAATTCATTTAACTCATCACACTTAACAAAAAATCCCAGTTGACATTATCGTATGCTTTTTTGAAGTCAATCTTGAAAAAGAAAAACGTTTTACCTTGTTTCTTAGCCCACGAAAGAATCTCGCTAATGATCAACGGACCATCCAAGATGTACCTCCTAGATAAAAACGCGGACTGCGTCTCGTGAGTAATCTTTCCCATCACCCCTTTAATTCTGTTGGCCAAAATCTTGGATATCACTTTACTAATGACACCAATAAGAGTACTCGACCGATATTCACCAAGGCTGACCGGGTCGTTAACTTTAGGAATGAGAGTAATAAAAGACGAACCGACTCCTCTACTAATCACCCCATCATCCGCAAAACGCTGCATAATACTCAAAAAATCCTCTTCGAACAGGTACCAGAATCTCTTAATAAAACGGAAATTGAAACCGTCTGGTCCCGGGGCTTTATCGCTACCACAATCAAACACCGCGTCTTTAATCTCTTTCAACTCAAAGGGTTGCACTAAATCCGACGAGTCAGCCGCATCCAAAATCTTTAAGTCGTGACAAATGAGACCCGTCTAAACTTCATATCTTCAGAGAACCGCTCTTTAAAAAATCGGTGAACTTCTTGTTTGACTTTAGACGGCTTAAAAACCCACTCATTATTGATCATCGAGCCCGGGATAAAATTACTAATCTTCCTTTTATTTAATAACCCGTGAAAATACGCCGAGTTCTCATCCCCTTCCTTAGCCCATTTCACCCTAGCTTTTTGTCGGATATCCTTCACTCTTCCAACGTCAATCTCTTTAATTTTTTAGCGGCTTCTTCGTACACCCATAACTCTGTTTCAGTTAAATCCCTATCCTCAGTCATCAAATCTAGATCCAACAACTCTTGCTTCAAATTATTTTCCTCCTCTAGCTCCAAACCAATTGACTGTTTGCGCCATTCTACAATGGCATATCTAATCTTTTTGAACTTAGCCAAAAGCATTAAATCTAGAGGACCGGAACCAGTGAAGTCTTTGACAGCATTAACCACAACATCCTCCAACCCCTCTTTAGAAAGCCAAGAGTTAAAAAACCTAAACGGTTTAGCACCGAAGTTTCGCGCGACCACCTTTAAAACTAACGGGCTATGATCCGATTTGTCTCTCCCTAGCGCCCGATACTCCGCGTTAGGCCATTCATTCAAAGCGTTCCATGAGACAAAAATACGGTCGATATGGCTACACTTATTCCCTGAAACGAAAGTAAACTTTCTACCTTTCAGTCACAACTCATGAAGATCCACTGTTTCTAAGAAATTATTAAACTCCGAGGTGACCGATTGATGAAACTTTGAGTTCCTTCTTTCTTCACGACACCGAACACAATTGAAATCTCCCCCCACAATCCAGAATCTATGATCCGAGATCACACGACTTTGAAGTTCGGACCATAGCAATCTTTTATCAATCAACTTTGGAGGAGCATAAACGTTAACCAGCACCAACTCTTTCCTTGAATCCTTGAGAACACCACGAATCAAGAGGAAATATCTATGTTTTTCCACCGAAATCTTTTCAAATCTGTTAGAATCCCAAACCGAAATGAGACCTCCCGATCGACCCGTAGCCCCAACCCACTCGTAATCAAATGTATTGTTACCCCAAAAAGCACCGATATTAAAACCCTCCAAAGAAGCGAATTGAGTCTCCTGCATCATTAAGAAACCCACTTTATTGTTCTCGCGTAAACCCCGAACCCAAGGGCCTTTATCAGCGCCCCCTAACCCACGAATGTTTATCGACATAACATTCATCTATCACCACCTTGAAACCCTTCTTTCATAATTTGTCTTTCGACACACTCCTGAAACATCTCCAGATTATTAACACCTACTACATCCGCCATGAGAAAAGTACCATTCACTTCCGACTCTAAGCCATTTACTCCGTCAGACCGTTATTGTACAAGAGAAGAATCCGTTTCCGCTGCTGCCTCGGAATCATTCTTTTGAACTTCCCTGCCCTCAACATCATTTAAATCGGGTGTAAGAAACTCACCTATGATACCATTATCCTCCTTATTCTGATGTCCGTTATTCCCTTCAAGTGAAAATATAAATCTATCGATATCATACGGGTCGTTAACTTCATCTCTAACTCTTTTCTTTGGTCTTTCATACCCATTTGGAGACGAGGATTTGCTTCTATCATTTTTCTTCCTGGAATGGAAACCTTTTCGCCTCCTCACCTCATTGTCTTTAGGCCCTTCTTTGAATAAACTTTCGTCTCTAGCACTCTCCTGATCAACCTGTGCAACGCCTTTAACATTCAACTCATTAGTCGGCTCAACAGTTGGTGACTGCTCTTGAACAACAACTGGATCATCTCCTGTCTCCAAACCATCGGCTTCTATATTCTCTACAGTGTCCTCGTCCTCTTTACCCTCCTCCTCGAACAAACAATCCGATATCCACTCATTGAGTTCCTCCTCCACCAATATTGAAAACGTTCTCTTCTTCCACTTGACATTAACAATCTGTTGAATTCTGTCTGCACGTTTACAAATTATCCCTCCGCAAGCATACGATAATCATCTCCATTTTCAGGGAAGAAAGCCGATTGGATAACCGTTCCAAATTTCGCAGCGATACTATCAAAAACCTCCGTCGTAGCTATACTTAATGGCAGACCATGAATTCTTAGCCACGCGACCCTTTCCGTTTCAATAACCTGGCCTTTCCCATTTCTAACGATTGAAAGACTTGTAAATTGTAACTAAAAAGTATATTGAAATAGCACTTCTAGAAGAAATTGAAAATAGGCTAAATTGGGCAGGAGGTCTAGAACGGTCCATGCAACTCTGATTGGGTTGTAGTCATAATTTATTTATTTTCTTTTATGGCCTTTTCTTCATAAATATTCAACTAGTTTTTTTTTCCTCGTGCTACTCGTTTTCCTTCAATTATTCATAGCGAAGTTTGGTCTTTTTTTTCTCGTGCTTAACTGTATTATCTGATCGTTTTTTCCCCAACACTATGCAGCATCACTTTAGTTGTTTTCAGTTATGCTCATCGAAAAACATATAAATAACTATTGATCCCTGACATGATCCAAATTCGATTGATTATGTTAGGTTAGTAAAAAAATCATACCAAACTTTTGCGGCACTTACGAAATAAAAAGAGATAGCATGTTTTCAAAAATAGACCATACGGTGAACTATGGAACTTAAAAGTTTACGAACTAAAATGAACGAACTGAATTTATGGACCAATTGAATATCTACACATCTACATCTACATCTACATCTACATCTACATCTACATCTTTCTACTCTAATAAAAGAGTAACTAAAATTGACACTTGTCAATACCATAATTATTCTCATCAAATTTTTTCCGTTTCTTTCTCCTATTTAATGCTCACATTAATTTACTAATAATATTATTTAATTTCTATTAAAATTTAATATATTTTTTACTAAATTAACAAAGAAATAATATTATTAATGTTATTTCTAAATATGCAATTTTTTAAAGTAATATTTTTTTATAAAATATAAAAAATATAAAATAATTTACAATTGCTATTTTTAAGAACAGAACTTTTATAAACAAAAAATAATTATAATTAGAAGGTTTTTAAAAATAATATTTCTTTAATAATATTTTTTTAAAAACGTTCGTTTTGAAATATAATTGTCATCCTGTTTATAATAATGAAGGTTTCAATCAAATATTATTTTAGAATATCAACTTAAAATAATAAGCTTTTATTATATTTAGTTATTTATTTATACAACCCGTGTATTACGCGGGTTTACTAAAGGTAGTATTTTAATAAAACGGTAACTAGGGATGCCACATGGCAACACCATATTCATTTTTAACAAAATTTTCCCGCTTCTCTCTCTTATTAAATAACTCCATTAATTACTAATTATATTATTGAATTCTTTTTGGATTAAAAATTATTTTTATAGAAATAGATACTTTTTGATGTTTATTGCTAGAGAAACAAATTTTTATAAAAATAAATTTTATAAAATAAAAAAGTTAAAAACAAAAATTTTAAAAGTTGATGTTATTGTTTTATTACTTATATTCCTTACTCATATATAATTTAAATCATATATTATTTTATAATTATTAAAATTTATTCTATTTAATATTATTTATTCAAGTCGTGTAATACGCGGGTTCACTAAAGCTAGTACAAATATATAAAAAAATTATATATCAATAAAATGAATATACCAACTATAAAGAAGTGTAAAATCGATATGCCAAGGCAAAAAAATAGAACAAATCAATTGAGTACTTTCTCTAAACACCAAGACACTTGAAATTTTTATTATTTCTTATAAATCATTTAAACTTTTGCTAAAAATCTATCTCGAGGTTTTACTTCTTACCTACTGACTTTCTTACCTACTGACTTAACAACTGTTCTGCTCATCTATATCGAGATCTAGGAGGATCTATCTTCATCTTCTTTAGTAATTCAAACTAAACCATATCAACCAACTTGATCCAAAGCATATTAACCGACTAAAGCAATTTGACAAATCACATTTTTCTTTTGTTTTTGTTATCAAGGACAATCATATTCGTATAATTATCTTATATTTATACTTGATTTATACCTGATCTGTACTCCATTTAGCTTACTACAAGTGTACATTATGCCCATTCATTCACATTTCATCGTTGTAAGCGCTAGTTGATTGTAAACCTGTAATGTTAAAATAGTGATCTACAATTTATTAAAGCACAACAAAATTACATGCCCTTAAACAATATTGATCTTTTTTTAAAACTATTTTAATATTATTATTAGTTTTAACTTATTTGTTTTCCTTCTAACTTAGATAGTATAATGTATTAATGTTTTATAACATTTATTGTTTTAACATGCTCAATATATTTTCGGTTTGACATGAATTTTACATAAAGCTAAGATAAGTAAAAATTTGATTGTTTTTATAACTTGCTGCATATAATATTATACAAACTTTTGAATATATATTAATTAACACGTCTAAAAAACATGTATCTTTTTATATACAAATCAATTTATTAACGTAACTACTTTTTGTAGGAATCACATAAATTGGATTCAGATTCTTTTTCTTATTATTTAATTGTATTTGAATAATAAAGTGTCTTCTTATGCGTCATGACTTGCGAATTAGAATAGTTAATTATAAATAATCATATTTAATAGTAGAAAATCATGAATGTGTTGTTTCTATTATTAATGCTTTGTTACTTTTCCACATTTCCAAATTTTCGATAATGACAATGGGACCATTTAGTACTTTCATAGCACACGCAATTACTTTGTCTATAATATGATAATAACTAGCTTTAGTAAACCCGTGTATTACACGGGTTGAATAAATAAAATATTAATATAATAATTTTTATTAATTAAATAATATTTTAACATATAATAAAATAATAATATCAACTTTTTAAAATTTTGTTTTTAAATTTTTTTCTAAAAATAAATAAAACAAATCGTATAAAAATGTTATTTTTAATAATTTTCCCACTATAACTCTCAAATTTGATTATTTTTTGTTTTTAAAAAGTGACTTTTTAAAATACCAATTTTAAAAAAATTTGTATTTTAAAAAAAATATGCTTTAGAAAAATATATTATTTTATAAAAAAATTATTTATTTAGAAATAATATTAATAAATCGATTTATTTCTTAATTTATTAATCTAAAAAGTTGTTAAGGAATATTATTAATAATTAAGGTAATTATTTAATAGTACAGAGAGGCGGGAAAAATTTGATGAGAATGATTGTGGTGCTGCCACGTGTCATCTTAAGATACCTTTTTATTAGAGTAGGTAGATAATTTTTACCCTCTAATTAAATCACTATAAGAACATTTGTTACTCTAATCATTTCCATTATTTAAGTACTAAACATTTGGTCACTAGGCTGACAAGTCCTCGAGTAAAGCTCGCACATCAGTTCGTCCCTACTAGCCCCGAACCTGAGACCACCCTTTGGATAAAAACCCACCATATATGAGAAAATCCGTTAGCTCAACTTATAACCTCCCTATATTTTTGTCTGAAATGGTATTTGAACCTAACACCTCCGCCTATTTTATTAAAATATGAATGAACCTCAGCTAGACAGTTAACATATTTGGGTTAAGGATCATCGATAATCATAATAGTTAATGTTAATGTGCCTTTAACAAAAAGAGAAAAAAGATGTTTAGTTAATTTACAAATGGTAAACTAGATTCAAACTAGATCGTACGAAATAAATGGTAAACTTGTTTATTGTTTCAAAATTATGGACTTGGATTCAAAAAACTCGAAATTCGATTAGGAAATCATCAATTTGATGTTCGATTTGAATTTTAAATTCAAATTCGGTTCTATTGGAAGTTTTTCTTGAACTCAAATCAAATTCGACTTTTGATTCAATTCGATTTGTAAATGCAAACGTATTTTTGTATATATGCGTTATTATATTAATTTATATTTTATATAAATAAATTGTTTATACACATATACTTGTTCATTTATATCTTAAATATTTTATATTCCTGTTTCCAAATCCTTTCCGATTCCTATTTCTAGTTATTCTATAAAGGTTTGTACCTTAAAATAAAATTAAATCACTTTTTTGAGTAAATTTAATAAATTTTAATTCTATTTGTACTCGCTATTCAAATTCGAATGGAATTCAAACTTTCACCTAAATTCGAATTCCACTACAAATTAATTCATTCATAATTCGAATATATTTTATGCTATTAAAATACATCATATAAATTTAATTCAATTTTTTAAATAAATAATAAGAATGTTTCTATTTGTAGCTTTAATCTATACTCATATTTATCATAAGGCTCGAACTTCTATCCAGTTGAAAATAACATTTTCTTATACACCTTGAGTCGAACCCCAACCACTTAGAAAGAGACTCATTTTCCACATACATGTTACCATTAGCCACATGCAATTTTGGATTTTTTATATAACTAGATAAATACTTACGTTTTGCTGGTTTTTTTAATATTGTATAGGAAAATCCATCAAGTCAAATATAATACATTATACATTTTAGGTAGGGCTGATAATTATCAATCTGTTTATGACACGATTAAACATGTTTAATAAAAAAAGTATTTTTTTAATTTATTATATTTTTAAAAATAATTAAGATCAAGAGGCTAGACTTCATTATTCATTATTGGTTCATAAAACATATAAAAATTATAGACGTAATATATAGGTACTTAAACAGTCTAATATATAGGTACTTAAACAAGTGAATGCTTGATACGTGAGTTACGCACGTCATCTCTAACATATTAAACACGGTAAGACCTGTTTTGTTAGCCCTAATTTTAGGTTTCTTTAGAAATGTAAACACCCACTTGTTTAATCGTACTTTTAAATCGACATCAAAATCCACCATAAAAGTTAAACTCATCTCACAAGAAATACACCATTACAAGTGATAGAATGATCTTTAGCCAAACTAGTTAATGTAAAGTATCCATAATGTGTATATGAGATGGTTATGAGTTCAAGTCTAAGTAAAATGCTCAGAGTTAAGGTAGGGAGTTTTTTTAACAATGATTTTTTTCAGCAATAAGTTACCTCCTCAAAGATCAGGGGTCAGGGGATGTGATCTCGACCAAATAACAAATAAATAATTCCGATTGAAATAACAAGCAAAAGTACATCTTTACTGTTAAAAAAAGGGTCCTGCTGGGGACACCGTAAGGGTTTTTAGGGAGAAACCGGATCAAAAGGTCACGGTTTGGCCAAACCGTGACACTTTGGGGAGAAACCGGATCAAAAGGTCATGGTTTGGTCAAACCGTGACCTTTTGAGATATTTTTTTGAATCAAAAGGTCACGGTTTGGCCTCCATGTGACCTCTTACACACACGGTGCTCGAGGGGCAGGTGCACTAATCGAGGGGAAATCAGATTCAAAAATACCCCAGCTAATTAAACACCCTGTCAGGTGTTAAACATACGCCCTTTGACTTTTGTCACGGCCCGTGAAGGGCCTCACGGGCCGTATGGGTTTCAACATTTAATTTTCACACCACATCTACTCACGGACCGTGTAATACATAACGGCCCGTAAAATCCCATCCCCACGGACCGTGAACATCTCACATAACGGCCCGTGAGTTCTCTCACGACCCGTAATTGTCCTTCTGAGAATTTACTTTCCTCGATTTGCGTGCGCTTTTAAATTTTATAATTATGTGACGCGACGTATTATTCCTTGATTCGATTTAAGATTCTATATAAACCGTTATATATATGACTTGTTATATGGTTAGTGAGAAACGAAACAGTTAAAATGTCTTCTCGTGGAGGTAGGAGAAGACGTCAAAATGAGTCATCTTCAAACTCACGAGATATTGTGGAAAGTATTTCTGATCCAATAGATAACCATAATTGGTAGAACGGGAGGAACTGGTCTCAGAATATTATTCACTTTATACGTAACGGTGACTCCCAAACATGTAGAGTGTATTACATGGGTCATTCCGATATTCCGTTACAATTTTGGCGTGAATTACTCGGAAACGTGTCTTTAGGTACAGAGATATGATTTAAAGTTTTTTTATATATTTTATTTTATTTTAAAATTCTAACATTAAAAAGTTGTTGTTTTATAGCATGTTCGGGCGTGGACAAATAGACTCACAATATGGAGATACGAAGAAATACGTAGAACCGAAGAGTTGCCGGGTAGTGATCGTTGGACGATTCTCCCATTTGAGTGGTTTAACTTAATATACTCGGGGTCCGTTAATGGTAACGAATATGGAGACGGGAGTGACTGTCTATATCCCGCGTTATGGGAAGTTGATACGGTAATACTGTTTTCATGTTTTACAATAAAAATCATAAATTTATAACCGTGAATTAAATTGTTTTGTAGGTTTACGTACCAATGACTGATGACGAAGAAAATTGGTATCTTTTTAAGATTTCTATGGACTCACTACAAGTTCGTATATATTCTCCATACGAATGCCGACCAAATACGTGTGATGATTCATGGTGCATTCATCGTAATGCGCGAACGATTTTCGTACAATTCGAATCGTACTTTTTACATTTTCTGTCACGTATACAATATTGGCAGCACTCCGGACAAGAAGAAATCGAAGAACTGGTGGTATCGGGTGAAACCGTTTGGCCCCTAACGCCGGTCATATTAATCAAAGATCTTTTCACATTTTCGGGTTGGACAAGTAAATGTTTTGTCACCATCTCCATCTCTTTATGTACATCTACTTGAACCTCCCGTACAATATACGCGGGTGAAAAATCTAGCTTCCTCCAAAAAACATCAATGGCATCGAGCGGGATACATTGACCTATAAAATAATATATTAAATAAAATATAATAAAAGTTTTCATGAAAAAATAAAAACGTAAAAGAACATTCACCTTTTTGAAAGTAATTGTTTAATTTACAAGCACACGGAAGACCAAAGCTGGTAAAAAGATGGCAGCCACATGATTCTTTGGATATAATTAGATGATTTATCCTGTTAATCTCACCGACTAACGAATGTTGGCTCTCAACTCGGTTCGTTGTGTGCTGACCGAATTTATAACTTCTATTTATCCACGCCGACACAAATCTCTCTTTGTACGGGTCCAACCAGTTATTTTTTAGGTACATCAGCACTCCTATTAAAAAATGCACTTATTTTTATGTAAATATACATATATTTTTAAGAATAACACTAGAAAACTTACTTGAATGGTTGGACACCAATCTGCGATAAAGCCGGTCGTAATTATAAGCGTATATGTCCTCCGTTTCAGAGTTAATAAGTACCGACCACACATGCTGAAAAGCACCCCACTCTTCATTTGAAAAACTCGCCTTACAATGTTTAGCAATATTTTCCGAAATATGCCATCTGCAAAATAATCGAACAGCACTCGGAAAAACTTCTTCTGACGCATTCATCAGAGCGAGGTCTCGGTCGGTTAGTATAACACGGGGCTCCATACACTTATCTTCCAGTGTTGCTTTTAGTTGCTCTAACACCCATCTGAAATTGGCTTCACACTCATAATCAATGAATGCGTGAGCAACAGAAAAAGATTTCAGGGTGGATGTCACGCCAACCATTTGAACAAAAGGCATTTTATACAAGTTAGTTTTGTATGTTGTGTCAATCATCAGCACGTGTGGGTAAGCACGCCATAATGTGTGAGATGTGGGATGTATAAAAAAACCCCGTCGACGGTATTTGTCGGTTCCTCAATGTGAGGGGTGTAAATATATTGATGTTGTTGTAGTATAGAAAAAAAACCTGCATTGGGGTTTCACCAATTCTGATGGACTTTTTTATTTTTGCCCGAGCATTATATACGGTTCGTAACCCAGACACGTTATTGGGATTTTGTTCCCTCAACGTGCCTAGAATGTTTCGAGGGTCAATATTTTGCTCGGTCAGATTCTTTACAGTAGAAAGCTCATTTTCGGTGAGCCTCATTGCGTATGCATGTCCTTCCAGGTGTTCAGCAGGTTCATGGTTATGAGTATCATCCACAACAACTATAATCCACCCATCTCTCTGCATCTGGTACTTACCCTGCAATTCAAATTGACAGTTTGTTTTTTTCGTGCCACTTTTTCTTAGAGTGGATGTTCCTTTATATACACCACCCCGATCGCATTTCAACCAAATTTTAACCACCAAACCATTCGAATTTCTTTTTGAACGTTTGGTGACAATAACGAACCCATTATCTCGCCCCACGTTAGTTGCCCAATCAACTAATTCTTCACGAGATGAGAAAACCTAATCAATTTAATATTTTTAGTTAGTTATTACTAAATGATAGTAAAATGAAAGTAAAATTAAATATGATATATCTTATAACCTGATTTGTGTCGTATAAACCCTTTTTACCGGAACCAGAACCGTCATTATCCCCGCTGCTATCGCCACCGTTATCACCCCCGTCATCGCCGCCGTCATTCCGGCCGTAATTGGACGCGAACTGTCCTAGATAGTTTGAAGCAGCCTTATCGTAATAACCGTAACCCTCCTGAGGGTAATAGTTAGATTCCGAACCGAATAAATAGTTGCTATCCCAGAAAGACATCGTAACGTTAGATATTAACGTTTATATAGTACTTGAAATGGAATATTGCGTTTATGTAGTAGTTGAAATGAAATGAATTTATATCATTGAATTATGAAATGAATTTATAAACTAACGTTTATATAGTAGTTGAAATGAAATATTGCATCTCGTCACATAATTAACACGAATATCGAGGAATATTACGTCATATCAAGTCATATCAAATAATGTAATAAATACAAATTTACACGACTATCGAGGAATATTACGTCATATCAAATAACGTAATAAATACAAAATTACACGAAAAACGAGGAATAATATATCTCGTCAAATTATTAAAAGTGAAACTAGGACCCGTAAGTAAGTTCACGGCCCGTAAGACGAATTCCAAACGGGCCGTGAAGAAATTCACAGGCCGTAAATAAACACGACCGTGATCATATTCACGGGCCGTTACGTTTTTGAATTACGTTTCTGAATGACCGATTTGACTTGCGACAGACCATACGGCCCGTGAAGGGCCTTACGGCCCGTAAGCAGGGCGTCCAGATATCCTGGAGGGCGTCCCTTTAGCAGGCCCCTTCAAAAAATATCTCAAAAGGTCACATTTTGGCCTCCATGTGACCTCTTGCTTTTTTTTGTATTATTATTATTATTGTTATTATTATTATTATTATTATTATTATTATTATTATTATTAACCGTAACCTTTTATTTTCTGGATACACAAATAATACTATTATTATTATTATTATTATTAACTTTAAAATTATCACTTGAAAGCTAAAATACATTAATTCATATTTCTTGAAAATTAAAATACACTAAAAGTTACTTCTTTAAAGCTAAAATACATTAATTCATATACACTTAATAAAAATTGACGTTGATAAGTTATATATGTACGTAATTTTAATATGTACGTAATACTAAAAATTTTATTAAAAGAAATTTTGAATCCTATAAAAATATTATAAGTTACAAATTGAATAAATATCTTATATTTTTATTATAAAAAAAATTAAAAATTAAAATTATACCCGATATGTCACGGTTTGACCAAACCGTGACATATACACTTAATAAAATTTGACGTTTATAAGTTAGTTTTTAAGTGTTAGTTTGTTTGTTATATGTACGTAATACTAGAAATTTTAATAAAAGAAATTTTGAATCCTATAAAAATATTATAAGTTACAAATTGAACAAAATATCTTACATTTTTATTATAAAAAATTAAAAAAATTAAAAATTATACCCAATATGTCACAGTTTGACCAAACCGTGACATGTACACCACAAGAAACTCACTCCCAATAATTAACCCAATCCCGAGGTGCAGAACTTTTTCTGAAGCCTAATATGTCACGGTTTGACCAAACCGTGACCTTTAGCCTTCAATATGTCACGGTTTAGCCTCCATATCACGGTTTAAATCGGTATTTTTTAAAATTTTTAGGGTGTGCCTAAAATTCCCCTTCAAAAAACATACACAGCGGATACTGTTAAAAATATTCGAAACACCCACAAACCTAACCCCAATTCTTGCGTCATCCCTACGCCATCCGCCACCGCGGTCGCTCGAGTCCAAAATGCTGCCGTTGAGCTTTCACCCATAAGTCTTTCCTTCGGGTTTCTTCATGGGTTAACACTTGATTTGTTTACACACAAACAACACCCAATTCTTCTGGTATGTATCTCAATACAATCTTTATTTCCTTTGAGTTCTGAATCTTCAAGTTTCGATTTTTTTTGTGGGATTTGCAATTTGGTGTTGGAGGCTTCATTAAATATATGAATATTATCACTAAAACTTGATTGAATGCTATGTTTTTATGCCACTCACATGGGTTATTATTTGGCAGAATTCTTGTATGTGTGTGGTTAGTGATTGAGTTGTGATTTGTGGCCCTTGGTAACTTATGGTTTTAGGTTAGCTTGACGTATTTTGGTGCATTTTGGATTTGATTAGTATATATATATATATATATATATATTTATATGTGATTGGTGATTAATGTGTAAATTGGATGCCTGTAATGATTAAGTGGCAGTCATGAAAGTAATAATGTTTAAATGTTTGTAATCAGTCAAGAATCGCTATACAATGCAATGGTAACTTGTTGCTAAAGATAGGACGAAAAGCTCTATGGTTTGCTGGTTTTCATATGAATATTTGCTTATTTAGATGACTAAGTAACTAACCATTCATTTGCCATTCACAAAGAAAGAAAAAAGGCTTGTTTGTTATGTGAGATATGGAGTTAAAAGGTTGTATGAAAAGCGCGTTTTTGTGGATTGTTAACTTGATTTGTTATGTCACATGTATTATGTTATTAGCACTGAGTTATGTTTGTTTTGCAGAAAAATATGGTATCAATGTCTCAGACGAATTCATCATATGTCATCCGTAGTGAGGTTTTACAATCTAAATCTAGATGTACTTCGCTTTTTAGTGGATCATACGACACAAAGGCATTTACACATAAGACGACCTTGGCATTTCCATGGGATTCCTCAAAAATGGCCCAAAATATGCATGTATATAGTGTTGGTGAAAGTTTTAGAAGGGGCAGTAAAGTAATTGTTGCTGCTAGTCCTCCCACAGAAGATGCATCGGTTGCTACAGAGCCGCTTACAAAAGAAGATCTTGTTGGATACCTTGCTTCTGGTTGCAAGCCTAAGGAAAAATGGAGGTTCAACTTCTATTTGTCTTTCAAGTTAATGTCACATTTATGCATGCAAATTTAACATATTTTATATCATGTCATACATCCTTTTGTATCCTTTTTATGCATCCATTTTGATTAATCTCATTGTCAATGTTTTGCCATACTATATTGATTTGGCAGAATAGGGACTGAACATGAAAAATTCGGTTTTGATCTTAAACATTGCGCCCTATGACTTATGAACAAATTGCTGATCTGCTAAATGCTATTTCTGAGAGATTTGACTGGGAGAAAATCATGGAAGGAGACAACATAATTGGACTTAAACAGGTAATTTGCATGTTTTTTTTGTGATTAAATCAGCAGATGCTTTATTGAAAGTTTACACCTCTTTTGGCAAAGGAAAGTTTTTTCTTTCCTTTTTTTTTTCCTGTTCTTGCTTTTGCATGAAAAATTGACTGTGGTGTTTTGCAAATGCTTCTGTTTTCAGAATACAACCTCTTTACAAAAGTTTTGAAATGGTTGTTAGAAGTTGAACAATTGATGTTGGTGTCCCTTTCCTAGAAACAAAAATGCATTTACCTTTAGCTTTAATGAACTTTAGCTTTTAAACTAGGTAAACGTGATTTCTACTTTCATTTAATATTTTCTGAAAAAAGGAAAGGGTCTTGCCAAACACGATTTCATAATATTGTCAGACAGAATCACTAACTTTTTTGTTTACAAAACAAGACGCAAGCCATTTATTTTTTATGTACCTTGCTAACTTTTATTTCTAAACAGCTTTGCATTTTTTGCTTCTTTTTGTCATAAATAATTTATTTGACTTTCTTTAGGGAAAGCAAAGTATATCATTGGAACCTGGTGGTCAGTTTGAACTTAGTGGTGCTCCTCTTGAAACTCTCCATCAAACTTGTGCAGAAGTTAATTCACACCTTTACCAGGTTTATAGTCTCCATTGAATCTGTACCTATTATGTAACTTTTATATGGAAAATTGTATTTCATTATTATTTGCATGTTATGCACAGTCATGTATGATTACCATGTCTTAAGATTTACTGTCGTCTTACTTTACAGGTTAAAGCTGTTGCTGAAGAGATGGGAATTGGGTTTATAGGAATTGGTTTCCAGCCAAAATGGGAACGAAAAGATATACCTATAATGCCAAAGGTAAAAAACTAGAAGTTCATCAGTTAATACTTTTGTAATGGTATGAGTGGACCTTTTATCGATCCAGCTTGTATCATAACTTCAATGGTAATGCTAATACCTTAAAAATTAGAAAAAATGAAACATGCTAACATTTTATGCTGGCTCAGGGGAGATATGAGATAATGAGGAATTACATGCCTAAAGTTGGTTCTCTTGGACTTGACATGATGTTCAGGACATGTACTGTTCAGGTGTGCTCTTTTGATTCAGACTAAATGTTTGGTTGAAGGTTGCATCTATTTTATTTGGGAAATAATTATTGCTTTTATTTTTATATCTAACAGGTTAATCTGGATTTTTCTTCTGAAGCTGACATGATAAGAAAATTCCGTGCTGGTCTTGCTTTACAACCTGTGAGTATATTTTGTCATGTTCATTTCTGGATGTAATTATCTAGAGGTGGCAATTTTTACTGGTTTACTTATAAATGGGTCTATTCGGGTCATGTATCTCTAACACATCAAACTGAAAACGGGTTGAAAGCCCTCAGTGTCTTTTTAATGAATAAATCTCCTAAATCGTTTTTTTTAACTCCACATTATGTATCATGTTATGTGGATCTCACTGATCTAAATGAATCAGATTGCTACAGCACTGTTTGCTAATTCACCATTTACAGAAGGAAAGCCAAATGGTTATCTCAGCATGAGAAGGTTGTATTCTACTACCTCCTAAATATTTAATTTACTCATTTTTGTCTAATAAATATTTAACGATATAGTGAATGCTAATTTTTTTTATCAGCCAAATTTGGACGGATACTGACAACAATCGTGCTGGAATGCTTCCGTTTGTCTTTGATGATTCTTTTGGGTGAGTTTGCTATGATTTTATTTTGTTTACAATTTAACTATATACTAATACTCCCTCTGTTTGATGGCATCAGTTTTGAGCAATATGTTGAGTATGCTCTTGATGTCCCTATGTATTTTGTCTATCGGAAGAAAAAGTATATCGATTGTGCTGGATTGTCATTCAGGGTCTGACTCTGCCCTTAATAGTCAACTGATTATGTAATTAAGTTTATGTGAGAATAACTGTCATAACTTACAGGACTTCCTAGCAGGAAAACTTGCTCCAATTCCAGGTGAATATCCAACTCTGAATGATTGGGAAAATCACCTCACTACAATATTCCCTGAGGTATGTTAATCAAGAACATGATAAAATGAACCCACCCTTTTTCCGTTCTATATTTTTATAACCACAATTTTGTTTCTCCCCGAATCAGGTTAGACTTAAAAGATATTTGGAAATGAGGGGTGCTGATGGAGGGCCATGGAGAAGGTTATGTGCATTGCCCGCTCTTTGGGTAGGTCCTTTTGATCATCAGATGAAGAATTTGTTTTACTTTTATAAATTAAATACCTTTTTAGCTTTTCCCTTTTAGATCTCATTGTAGTGCAACTGAACGACAGGTTGGCTTATTGTATGATGATATTTCTCTGCAAAATGTTTTGGACATGACAGCCAATTGGACTCAAGAAGAAAGACAGATGTTGAGAAATAAGGTAATATGTGCATATAAAAAGGAAATTTATTGCTTGTCGATCTGTTCTTCTCATTGTACAGTTGTAAGTATCATTAATTTTGTATGGATTTCTGTTTTTAGGTTCCTGTAACTGGCCTGAAACCCCATTCCGTGACGGGTTGTTGAAACATGTCGCTGAAGAAGTTTTGAAGTTTGCAAAGGTGATTAGGAAACTCCCATCGATATTCATCTTGCTGAATTCATTAGTAATCTTCTTAATAAACACTTTTAATTCAGGATGGCCTTGAGAGAAGAGGATATAAAGAAACAGGATTCTTAAATGAAGTGGCAGAAGTTGTTAGAACAGGTGAATCATACTTCTTGTTTCTTGCCCTCTCTATACGCTAAACTGATCTTATATTTATGTACAATGATTTAGGAGGTTTTATGGATTTTTAGTGCTCTATAGGCGACTTTCAAACCACATGACCCGTTTCCATTTTAGCTCAACTTTCTTTAGTTTTACCCAATTGACCCATCAATGAGAAAATCGTATATATCCAGGCCGTTTCTCACTAAGTGATTTTTATAAATCTTTAGTTTTTCTTCGAAATTGCCATCTTTATTACTCACTTTTGGTTCGCTGCAGGTATAACTCCAGCAGAGAAGATTCTGGATTTGTACTATACGAAATGGGGACAAAGTGTGGACCCTGTATTCGAGGAACTACTCTACTAAGACGCTCAACCCATTGTCAATATCTTTTTGTAAGCATATCTTGTTCAATATTTATACATCTTGTTTCACTTTCTTTTTACACCTTATTAATTGCACGAGCTATCTTGTAGGAATAAGCTGTGTCCGACATGCATGAAGTGATTAGCGCGGTGTGATCACTGATGCAGCAATATACATTTCGTGAGTTACAGTACCATTTTAAGGCTCCTGAGGTTTACTTTGCTCCAACAATCGTAGGATCCTTTGTACAACCGCAGATTAACTTAAATGATATGTATTTGTGTTTTTTTTTCTTCTTTTAAGATGAGCATTCTACTGTTTAGTTATCAATTTTGTAATCAAGACCCATCATTTGGATTGCAAAGTATTAATACATGCATGTCCTATCATGGACTCATAAGGAACCATAAATTTAAATTGCTGAGGTACTTTAAAGGAGACACACCAGTACACCTAGGTGGTTTCACATGAGTAAATATGATCTTCAAACGTTTGATCAGTAATATTTATACCGCTAAAACATGCATGTTCTTGTGCATCGTTGCTAGTCCGTGGCAGCACCCTAGAATAAAGGATTTACTTTGCCTTCGGCTAAAGGGACACCATAAAATATTAATACCAGCGTCCAATGACAATTTATACCCTACGTTGTTCATGTCGACCCAGTGGCTCAACATCAATCTTCATCTCTTTGTTTGGAGTGATCCGTTACTTCTTTCGGTGGTCGGGTCAGTTTCAGTTTTCAAAAGCTCTTGATCGGTTCCATGGAAACAACTTCCACCATGGAGGCTACGACAACAAAATCTGAACATGATCTATAACCTGTGTCGGTCTTCCTCCTTGGATTCTAGCAACCGAATGAGTGGAGCATAAATTTTATGCTACGTGTGGTTAAGGTTAAAGTTGTATACTTATAGTTTTAACATTATTATTAATAATTGAATATTAAGTCAAATGCATCCGTAGCGGTCATATTTCACGTAGCGGTCATGCTTGATGTTATTACTTTAGGTGGCTACAACCACCGTACCGACTGCCGCTGCTAATCGTTCAATCAAAGAACATTCAATCAAAGTTTTAACGGCTCAATCGTAGCCCTATTTTATAGTAAAAATGTAAAATCTAAGCCCTTATGTAGCTATGCACATTAGTTTGAAGATAGGGAAGAAGGGGGAGGAGAATGGGGTGGGGTAGTGATTGACTAGACACGATAATGATGAGTAAGAAGACAACGACGATGGTGCAGCAGTGATGGGTTGCCGGATGATTAGTTTGAAGAAGAAAGGAAGGGAAGGGGTTCGATGCGATAGCTAGCGATTGACCAGAGACGACGAGATGAGGAAGAAGACGGCGACGATGGTGGTTGTCCGACAATTGTGACTGTCTGACGATAGTGTAGCGACAATGATGATACTAGGGTTTCTAGATATTATGTTTTGGTTTTTAGTATATATATTTAAAATAATATAATTGCTTTATGTATATTGCAAAAACTACCCTTTATAATAATTTACAAATTTAATCTATGTATGTAAAATGACCAAAATACATCTACATTTAACAATAAAAATTACCAGAGTTGATACTAAATATTAAAATCATTACAAAAATAAAATCACCGAACATGATTTGATAAAAGATCTACTTTTAAACTGAAATATATAAACGCTCAAAATCATAAAGATAACAAATGAAATTTACTTTTTTAAAAAAACGAAATTATCTTTTTACAATAATTTTTAATAGTTTAAGGAGGTGAATATTAGTTTTACAAAAAGAACATACGATTTAGGGCTAATATAAGATTGACTGATTGAGAGCTCTTTGTCAGTCGGGTTGGTTTCCCACAAAAACCACAAAGAAAATTTGTTTAGCAGCTAGCAAATGCTTCAATGTTAGATATTGCTGATTTCTCTTTTAGACTTTTAGCTCTCACCATGCTGTCATCATGTTCGGCAACATATGCGTCTTGTTTTAGCTGCTGCCCACCAACTGTTTGTAGAAATGCCTGACCCCCCAATTTGATCTTTCGACTTCAATTGATCGTGGGTCGGATTCTGATTTGATCTTCGCCACCAATTTCCCATCTACCTTAAGAAATTTCTTTGTTTAGTTTCTTTAATTTGACGAGGTAAGCTAATCTTTGAGAGTCACTTTTGTAATAAACAATCTTTACGATAATAAAATTCCAATCTTTGATTAGATATGTGAAAAGCTTGCATCTTTTGTGCTACTTAATATGTAAACAATATGTGTATTGTCTTGTATTCTGAAATATTTTAACAAATTAAATTAATTTTTTAGGAAGTGTGAATTTGAAACGTAATGTATTGGAAAGACTGCATGTAAATCACTAATCTTTGAATATTGGATTGATAGATGAAGTTTGTGAAGCCAATCAACTTGTATCAGGACTTGCTGAAGCTGCGCGCTGTGGATCGCGGGCGATTTCTTGGGTTGGATGTTGGTGATAAATATGTTGGTCTGGCTGTTTCAGATTTTGACAACAAAGTTGCTTCACCGTTAAGGTTTGAACCTGTTGCAAGTGTACAATTATCAGTAGAATATGTGTGGTTTTTACCTACCTGAGATTTAAAGTTAGTTGGCATCTTGTTATCAGCAATCAGCCAATTAGAAAACTATTTCAAAGTTGAAACTATTATTTTTTTTATCTTCTTAAGATCTGTGTTTGTTAGGAATGTTTTGGGATAGAATTGCATAAATAGTTCCTATGTTGGCCCTTTCTTTTTGTATTGTTTGAGTGTCATTATTTTGTGGTATGCGTGCGATAATATTGGTTGTTTTCTTATGCTGCAGTGTTCTAGTTAGGAAGAAAAACAATATTGGTTTGATGGCTCTTGATTTTCAACATCTGGTTAGTTCTAAAACTCCTACTTTTTCCTTGGGCTGAGCACAAATTACTCTTTTCCATGTAATTTTTCTGTATTTTTGCTCCTGTTTTAAGACAACCGATATGTTTTCTACCTACCGTAGGTTGATTTTCTTCTTGTGTGTGCAGATATCAAAACTCTCTTTGTCAGCCTTTGTTGTGGGTTACCCATATGAAAACATGCAAAAGAACAGCCAAAATGCAAGTTTCTATTTTATATTGTAATATCACTTTTCACATTTATTTAGTTTGTAATTCATGATCTTATTTCTTAATTTTTGTCAGGCTATCCATGTGAAAGGATTTGTAGATGACCTTTCTAAGACAGGGAAGCTTGACGACGTGAGATACACTTTATGGAATGAGTGCTACACAACAAAGGTGTGTGCACTTTCTTGATCTATATCTGTCATCATAAATTGTGTGATTAGAAAACCCATCTTCAATATGTTTTGAAGATTCTAGACAATAAATTTTGTGATTAGAGAAGTAAAATATATCCTGACTAATTAAGGGGGCGTTTTGGATTGCTTATTAAAACGACTTTATGCTTTATTAAAACACAATAATCAGATAACAGCTATTCAAAGTATATTTCAATTTTCTAATTTTGGAATTGAGAGTTAAAATAATCAGAATCAGATTAGGCAGTTTGACACCAAACAGACACTAAAATAAGCAGTTCGCTACTATCCGGACACTAGAAACTTCTCACCCATCGTCTCAATGCACAGTAAGCAAATACATAATTTTCATATATTAACTTCCTAAGATCCCAATATATACACAACCCTATGTTGTAGCTTTGTTCCATAATGTAATGTAATTGAATTAATCAATTTATTCTATATGTGATTTTTTTGGTTATACATGATATCTTCTCGCAAGTTGTAACTATGGCAAGACAATTCTTGATGTGTTTAAGTTGGTAACAGAACGTGGAGTTGTTGTTGAAGCCATTGAATTTGAACCCGGTAGAAGCAAAAACAACTAGTGACAAATTTGCTGCTGTAGGAATACTGCAGGTACTACTTATTACGCTAGGATCTAGAGGTGGCAATTTCAGCCTGTTTACTTAAAGTTGGCTCGCTATTGCTTGTATTTTGTGTCCAGACTGAAATACTTTTGATATCTTTCTTGAAAACGATACGGGTCAAAAGCTGCCAAAGTGTTCTCAAATGTTTTAACAGGCTGAATAATTTTGTTAATAAATTTAATTAATATTTTCACAATACAGTCTTTATTATCTTATTTAACACATTATTATTTATCAAATTTTTACTTTTATTAAGTGGTTATTTTGTTGTTATTTGGCAGGCGTATTTGGATTTTGTGAACAGGTATGCAGTGACAGAGCAAAGTCGATGAACATCAAGACTTCATTACTTCAAGTCTTCAAGAGCTGAGTCTTGGGCCTTTAAATTATGTGGGTTACTTTTGAACCATGATGTTAGCCCATTTGTTTAGGGCCTATCTCTTTTTGACAGTTTTTAGTTTGAAATCTGAATGGATGTTTATTTTAACACGAAAGGTCTTAATCATGGAATTTTAACATATAATAATAATGTGTTTGTAATTTTTGGTAGTTACAATATATTTAAAACATCCTTAAATGTTATATCTTGTGCTTTAAATATAGATGTTCTGGTATATGTCTAATTTTCAATATATTAGTTTAATATTTAAACGCATAGAAAACTATAGTATGACCAGTAGAACAACGAAGTAGAGCTTCTCCCACACCATTATCGACTAACCTTGTGCATGATTGGCGATAGGTGATAACAGACCTATGATCTCTCGCATGAGCAAAGATTTATCTATTAATAAGAAAAACTTGATGTAACCTAAGTAACTTCCACATCTGGTTTACTCCTATTTGACATTACTTGAGGCATGGTAGAAATTTTTGAAAAAGAATTTCTGAGTTTCATGAATGAGAATTTTGCTCAGAGCTTTTTTAAAACTTTGGTAATATTTTTTTAGAAAATTGGTAAAAATAAGAGTAAATGGGAGTAGGGGGCGATTTAGTTTTTTTAAAATCATCTGCTACATGGCGGCCTTTACTTGGTTTAATTGAGAGCCGACGAAAGTTGATAATTGTGACTAAGAAACAAATATTCCTACACTCTTTATATATCCAGACAGACAACCCCATATCCAAACACCACGCGAAGAAATAAAGATGAGAGTTGAATGTATGAAAATTTGTATGGAATGTTAACAGCAGTGCCGTAAGAATAACTTCTTGGAAAAGACCATATTGACCATGAGTTATTCCCAACTGTCTCTCTCTTGTTAGGCAGCTGAAAGGACAAAACATGGAAATGAAAAGTCTCTCTTCTCATGTTATAAGCATCTCATATTCTCATCATTTGATCATCTGTCAATCTTCTTCCAAACATGGGTTCTTCTATGGGTATTACATTTGATTATCTTGATGTTTAACAATCACTATCTGTTCGTATGATCAAGTGTAAACACTAACTTATTGCAGGTTCATACAAAGTGAACACAAGTGGAGTTAGCCAAGATAACCAAAATGGCTATGGTGGAATCTTGAGGGATGAAAATGGCTGCTGGAACAGAGGCTTCATGGGTCACCTTCCAAGCGGTAAAAAGCGCATCGATGCTGAATTGTGGGCATTGTTTAAGGGAGTTGAGCTAATCGATAACCTACGGTTACAGAATGTGACACTTGAAACTGATTCATTGTCTGTTTTTGATGTTCTTGAGACACCTGATATGTACAGCAAAAGTTCTTTATTTAGAGGAAAGATATTAGATTGTCAGAAGTTAATCAAGAAGAATGCAATCACACTTAGTTTTGTAACTCCTGAAAGAAACAAGTGTGCAGGTTTTCTTGCAAAACTTGCTATGGAGAATGATGATGATGATGATGAATATGAAGATGTTCTTGATCCTCCTCCAGGCATTGAACATCATATCATGGGTGATAAGGGCAACATGACGTGACGATTAGAAGTTAAATTTAAATATTTAATGCGAATTTTTTTGGTGACAAACTTTTGTATGGAGACTATAATGTAAGTGAAACTAAAAAGGTTGAAGTTTCCTAAAGAGAAGTCAAAGAAGCGTTTGATTTTTGCAATCTATTCTGTTTTATAATATAATATAATGTTACTGTAGAAATTTTAGCATGACTATTGAAAAAAATGCATCATGACGCGAGTTTTCTTGAATTGATACATGTAAATTTGTGTTCGTACATTAGAAACATCTTCACTGTATATAAAAAAAATTGAATTAAGAAATACTTCTAATTTTGTACATGTTTGAGTCTTCTTTTAAACATTCATCGTTGGTCATTCTAAATCAATTCTAGAGAAACTGCTCTAACATGTGAAAGATTCATGAAAGAATTCAACAAACCGAGAGCTGTGGACCAAACCAACAGTCAAACCGACTGACCCGGCTGATTGCTTCAATTTTGGGCAATTCAACCGTTAACGATTTATGAACACTCCCATGCAAGAGGCATCTGGATTCACTTAAAACTCATGTGGAAACGTCATTAAGAGGATAAACCAAAATCTTACTGAACCTCAATTTAAAAAAATTGCACTAGGTTAATAACAATGTTAGGAAAAGGGCGTACCTGGTGCTGCAAAGTGCTCCCGCGTTTTCGCAGGGTCCAGGGAGGGTCCGTCCCATTTAAGGGAAGATGTACGCGGTCTTTCCCCCACATTTTGTGGGAAGGCCGTTTCCACGGATCGAACCTGAGACCTTCGGTCCCTTAGGAACAGCCATATGAAAACAAAATCAATAATTCTCATACAACCATATGAACAATTTTGTAACTTAAGCTTCAAAAACATAGTACTTACAGATCATCCCTTGATGCTGGTTTAACATCAACAGTGAAGCTATACTCCTGATCACATCCCATGTAAGAATCACACATGAAATACAAGGTGAACCTTTTCTCCCCAGGTTCACTTGGAGCAGTGATATTATCAAGTTTCACCCTTGCCTTCCTCTGCAAGAAAACCCTCTTATTTGCAAGCACCTCGTCACTTTCAGTATCCCCAACAACAAGCCACCATCCCTCTTCTTTAGCATTTGGGTATCTCGGGGCATCCACGGGCCCCACATCAGTCCTACCCTCAAGATCGCGTTCAAGCGTCACCACCAAAGTAAAATCCTCCCCAGCCCTGACATTATCACTATCCAACACATCATATGACAGATCAATATTAGGAAAACGGTTGCAGAACTTTGCAATATCCATCAACTGAGAATCTGGCATTTGTAATAGCTCCCATCTTTCATCGTCTTCCATTTCAACCAAATCAAAAACTGTTTTGATACTCCTTTCAGGGTTTTCTTGGCACCGTTCGGCTAATTCTTTAGTGAAATGAGGCAGTTGCAGGAGAACCGCGTCTTGTTCCCACATTCCTTGTGTCAGCATTTGGCTAACTTCCATTGCAAGAAGAGTTAAACTAAGCCACCCGTTGCTTGAAATAACATCAACCATAGCTTGAACCAACTTACCAGCAGTTAAAGCACTTCTTGCTGGTCAAAGCCGAAATTCCCACCAACCAACTGTCTTGAAAAATGAGCCTGTAGCAGTGCATTAGTCTTGAGATGTGGGTCCCCGTATTTTGGGTTTTCAAATGAAAACCGTTGATGGTTGATTAACTTTCGGATTAAAACCTCTTCACCAGGTCGAACAGGGAGCATCTCATACTCAGATGCTGCAGATAAGATCTCCAAAAGACCCTTCAATTTGTCTTACTAGTAATCAAAGAACTAAATTTTTCGATTGTTGTGTAACTGATGTAATAGTATGATGCGATCAAGCCAAGATTATGAGGTGAAACGTGGAAATCATCATCAATTGAAACACATTTACTCGACTCCAAATCACTCAACGTGTTCTCCACAAGCTCAGACAGATAATCTGATAAATGTCTTTCACCTACACCTTGAAGATTGTAGTAGTTAGGATTTTGGGTGAGTCTACGGTACATAAACGTCCATGTCAGATAATCAACAGCATCTTGTTTGTCTGCTATCATTTTAACAACCACCTCAGCATTCAAATTATCATGTAAGTGATGATGCAAATGGCTTTCGACAGGATACCCTTCAAATAAGAACTTTTTGTAGTATTCTTTAAGCGGCGCATGACAAAAAATAACACATTTCCCAGAATTATCAACAAGTGGCCGGCTCGTGTGGCCCATCATTTGAAGAAGATCAGTGACCGGATAATCAGTGTGAGCCTTCTCCCGACCATCATAATATTGTGTTCCCATAACAACTACCAAGTGTGCACGAAGAGAGAGCCCCCAACACATAGTACCACAAATTACACATACTTGAATGCAACCCGTTTCAAACAGCGTCTTAACTATATCTTGGTCAGTGGCGGTCAGACCCTCATGTAGATACCCCACCCCGTATTTCAAAGTCTCCTTCAACATGGATTCCTGGACTCGATCAATAAACGGGTCCAACTCATTTACAGACTTAAGTAAGAACAGAGGCTTATCTATATTCGTATCACGAGGATATTTACTTTCGGCAATCGAATATGACATCAGATCAACAGCTGTCAGGCGAGTGTGCTTCCTTGTAGGAACAAACACAATTGCTGGTTTTTTATTCTTAGCTTGTTGCATAATAGCAGTGTAGGCCGGTTTGCTCATTGCTTGCATACGGGCTTCAAAATTAGCTATATCTATGCCTTGGATGTGAAGCTCGAGAGGAACGGATCGACTGACAGGTGGGAAGTTGAAAATACTGTGGGATGTAGCACCCATCCATTCACCCAGATCTTTAGCATTTGCCAGTGAAGTCGATAACGCCACTATCCGTATATTATGACCCTGACTTGCAATGTACCTCATTCTGGACACAATAACCTCCAAAACTGGACCATTTTGCCCTCCAACCAGATGCAACTCATCAACAATAAAAAGACTAACGTGTTGAACAAGTTTTTGTTGTTTCCAATGACGCGATAACGCATCCCACTTATTAGGAGTGCTGATTATCACCTGCCCTTTTTCAAGTAACTTTAGATCAGTTGTGGTTTCCCCAGTCAACTCACAAACTCTTAACCCGAGCCCGTCTCCAAATTTCTTTTTCCATTCATTATACCTCTCCTTAGCAAGTGCTTCAACAGGGGCAATATACACAGCACGCATGATGTTTTCATGCTCTTTCTGATGGTTTCTTAAAACAGAAAATTCAGCACATATAGTGTTCCCACTTCCAGGCGGTGCAGCAACTAACACATTATCATCAGTGTTGTACAGCACAGTAAAAACTTGAGTTTGAACGGGATTAAAGTATTTGAGTTCTTGATAAAGGGCTTCATATAATGGGTTTCTCAAAGCTGTTACAGGGAGGGGCTGCAAGTCTAGTAATTCAGTTGGTGGCGGGTTCTTTTCAGGTAAGATTAAGTGACGAAATGAAACAGGTAAAACTGATAATGAACCAATCCATCTGTCTGAAACAACCTTAATATAGTACTGAGGTGGCGAAGGATCGTATATCGGTAGAGTGAACTTCAAAGTGTGGTCTTCATCGATATACTGTTTTTTCAGCAAGAAATATTCGTTATGAAGAATGAATTCCCCATCATTATCTTCTACAATCACCCAAAACGGTTCAACATAGCCATGAATCCTGTCTTCCCACTGAAAATCTGGAGTGATAGTAAGTTCAACTCTTAAGACACTTCGGGTGATTGGTTGAGCATGTGCTACAAGGTTGAGTTTTGGAAACTGGTGAATGCACCTATAAATAGTTCTCCCTAACTTCGGCGCACGAACAATCTCCCCTAGCTCCTGTGATGAAAGGTCATAATATCTTTCCATGCCAAATCTTTCTTCTCCAGTTTCATTAATATGTCATTTTTAATCCGATGAAATTGGCGTAGAGGAGTTTGTGCACTCCACATCCTCCTGTTTATCATTTTGCACAAGTTAAAGCTTTCTCAGCTAAATGAGCCCAACCTCTTTTCAACACGATCTCAAAAGAGCACGCATCAGACGTCCCGCACTCTGCAAAACCAATAAACAAGATCTAATTAAAAAACTATACTATCTGACCACAAAAGGTAATAAAAAATAACAAACAAACAAACAAACAAACCCAGTATATCCCACTCAAAGAGCAGGGTCTGGGAGGGGTAGGTGGTGGCAAGTCTTTCCTCTATCCAGATAGGTAGAGAGACCGCTTCCAAAGAGACCCCTGGCTCGCTACAAAAGATATATCGCTCGCGATTTAACATATAATCAAATAATCAAACAATCAATCATATAATCAAACGTACGATTTATGATACATGGTATATGGTACAGCATACATCATACAAGAAGCATTCAAAGCATTAAGATATCACCAAAAGGAAGTAAAAATGAACAAGCATGCATCAGGAAAGCCGCAAGTTTCCTGTAACAGGGTCCACGCGTACTACATACACATCAAGCCCCGTAACAAGTAAACAAAGTCCTTTCCTAGCTACAGAAACCACTAAAAGTCCTTAATTTTAATTCTACGTCTCCAGTCATTCCTATCCTCGATCATGTGCTCAGAGAGGTGCAAGTGTTCCATATCTCGCCTAATTCTCTCTTCCCAAGTCAACCTAGGTCGTCCTCTACTCTTCCTACCCTCTATGCTGATGTTCTCCACTGCTCTGACCGGTGCTGCCATTGGTCTCCTCTTGACATGTCCGTACCATCTTAATCTTCCCTCGTATTTTATCTGCAATAGAAGCCACTTCTAACTTCTGTCGAAACACTTCGTTTCTTATCCTATCCAGTCTTGTATGGCCACACATCCACCTTAGCATTCGCATTTCCGCAACCTCTATTTGTTTCTCGTGCGATTTCTTTATGGCCCAGCAGTCTGTCCCATATAGCATAGCTGGGCGTACCGCCACTCTGTATAGTTTTCCCTTAAGTTTTGCTGGAAACCTCTTATCACATAGGATCCCTGATGCTGCTCTCCACTTGCACCATCCTGCTTGGACACGGTGAGCTACATCGCTGTGTATCTCTCCGTCCTCCTGCAGGTACGAGCCCAGGTATTTGAACCTAGATGTCTGTGGGACCGGCATGCCCTGGATACTGATTTGGGTGTCCTCTTCATCGTCGCCACCAAAGTTACAATGCATGTATTCCGTCTTAGAGCGACTTATCGTTAATCCTCTGCTCTCTAGCGCTGCTCTCCACTGCTCTAGCTTGTCGTTAAGCATCATTTTAGATTCTGATATTAAGACAATATCATCCGCGAAGAGCATGCACCACGGGACTGCCTGTTGTATTGACTTAGTCATCTCATCCAACACTAGTGCGAAGAGAAATGGGCTCAATGCCGATCCTTGATGGAGTCCCACTTCCACTGAGAACGAGTCTGTGTCTCCTACCGGTGCTCGCACACATGTTTTTGCCACGTCATACATATCCTTAATTAATTTGATATACCTCTCTGGTACCCCTCTATGTCGTAGACTTTCCCAAATTAGTTGTCTCGGTACACTGTCATAGGCCTTTTCTAGGTCGATGAATACCATATGGAGGT
This sequence comes from Flaveria linearis, assembly GCA_024085815.1. Lineage (NCBI taxonomy): Eukaryota > Viridiplantae > Streptophyta > Magnoliopsida > Asterales > Asteraceae > Flaveria > Flaveria linearis. The sequence continues at coordinate 2,392,969 of CM044014.1, read as the reverse complement.
TCCTTTTCTTTTCTCTATATTTCTCCATTATCCGTCTTATGACGTGTATGGCTTCAGTTGCAGAGCGTCCTGGCATAAATCCAAATTGGTTTATTGCTATCTGGGTTTCCCGTCTAATTCTCGTGTCGATAACTCTTTCCCATAGTTTCATCGTGTGACTCAGTAGCTTTATTCCCCTGTAGTTTTCGCATCCTTGGATATCTCCTTTTTTCTTATATATGGGGACTATGACACTGGTTCTCCACTGGTCTGGCATCTTCCCTGTCTTAAAGATAGTGTTAAATAGATCTGTTAGCCATTGGAGACCCTCATCACCCAGGCATTTCCACACCTCAATCGGTATGTTGTCTGGCCCCACCGCTTTAGCCCTTCCCATTTTCTTCATAGCTCTTTTAACTTCGTCAACCGTGATGCTTCTACAATAGCATTGGTTTTGTTGCGTTGTTTGGGTTGTTCCATCCATCTCAGTTTGTTGATTTGGATTCCTTATGTTATATAGGTTATCGAAGTAAGTTTTCCATCGCACCTTGATATCTTTCTCGTTCACCAAAACCTTTCCATCCGCAGCCTTTATGAACTTGACCATTGTTAGGTCCTGTCTTCTTCTTTCTCTTGCCTTGGCTATCTTGAACATGTCATGCTCTCCTTCTTTCGTTTCTAATCGCTTATACATCCTTTCATATGCCGTGTTCTTTGCCTCTGACACCGATTTTTTCGCTTGTCTCTTAGCCTCCTTGTACTTTTGTTTTAGCTCTGCGTGTTCTGCCTCACTGTTACATCGTATGAGCTCTCTAAAAGTTTGTTGTTTGATACGTATCTTCTCCTGTACAATTTCGTTCCACCACCATGATTCCTGGTGACCAACTGTCCTTTTTGTTGTAACTCCAAGCGTTTCTTTAGCTGCTAGTATGAGCCTAGTTGCCATAACCTCCCACTTTTGGTTTGCATCTTCCTGTGGCCCAGTTTGGTTCATTGGTATGACTTTATCTCTAAAAATGGTAATCTTTTCGTCTTTGAGCTGACCCCATCTGATCTTGGGTGTGATTCTCCTGTTCCGTTGGGCAATTGGCCTCTTGACGCGTATATCCGCCACCAACATATGGTGTTGCGTCACAACTGTCTCTCCCGGGATTGCTTTACAATCTTTCCACGAGCTATGCTCTTCTCTCCTCGTCAATATATAATCTATCTGCGTGTGTCTCCCGCCGCTGCTAAACGTGATTAGATGCGAGTCTCTTTTCTTAAAGAACGAATTTATGATGCCTAAGTCATGTGCTACTGCAAATCCAAGAAGTTCCCTACCGCCGTCATTCCTAAGACCATACCCGTATCCTCCATGTACCAGTTGGAAATGCTCATTATCCCTTCCGATATGTCCATTAAAATCTCCTCCTATGTATAACTTTTCTTCTCTAGGTATGTCAGCTATAACGTGGTCTAAACTCTCCCAGAATGTTTTTCTTTCCGTTTCCCCTAGTCCAACATGAGGTGCATAAGTACTAACTACCGTCACTACCTCATCTCCTATTATTATTCTTAACAACATAATTCTATCATTGTATCTTTTCACCTCCACTACATTGTCTTGGAGTTCCTTAGCAACTAGAAAACCTACTCCGTTTTTAGCTCCATCAGACCCTGAATACCATAGTTTATAACTATCGCACTCTTTTGCTCTCCCACCTCTCCATCTAGTCTCCTGCAGGCATGCTATGTGTACCCTACGTTTCTTCAGCACATCAATTAACTCTAATAACTTACTGGTTAAGGTTCCTACATTCCACGATGCTATTCTTAATCTACAGACCTTATTCCCTGTCTTCGCACCTCTCCTCACTGAACATGATCTCGGGGCAGCATAATGGCTCCTACTATCTATTATACCAGACAGAGTCTACTAAAACCACCAAGAAATATAAAGCACGGACAAGAAAAGCAGGATTCACACAAGTTATAACCACTAATCCTGAGTATAGATTCAAATAGGCCAATGAAACCTATGTAATGAACAGTTCTAAGATTGACCAGAAATGAAGACAACAACCCACAAATGCTCAACACACCAACTCAACCAACAATATACAACTTGCAATTAATATCAAAACACTAACAATTATACAACTAATCAGCAAGTTATAACCACTAATCAATTAGGCACAAACCACAGAACTACACGGTCAGCAGAAAATAGACAAGACTTATATCACACAAGTGATGCACCAGAAACAGATCCCACAAGTGATGCACCAGAAACAGATCCCACAAGTGATGCACCAGTAGACCAGTAAACCTATAAAGAGCAACAGAAATCACACAAACCAGTAAAGAGCAACAGAAAACCGATCACACAAACCAGTAAACCAGTAAACATATAAATAGCAACAGAAATCACACAAACCAGAAAACCTATCAAGAAGAGTCAAGGATTAAGATCACACAAACCAGTAAAGAGCCACAGAAAACAGATCACACAAGTGATGCACCAGTAAACCAGTGAACCAGTATAGAGCAACACAGATATCTCAACAGCTGCTGGTACTCCTAACCCAGCCAATATCCGCCTAGACTAGAAACTAAAAGAGAGAAAGAAGGAACAATCTCACCAGATGTGCGGTTCTTCAGACGTGCCCTAGATTTAGCAACCTTCACTTAGGGTTGCGAATCCAAGGCAGAAGAGACAACCGAACTTCAGATGTGCGACCTTCACTTGGGGTTGCAACCTTCAGATGTGCGTTTCTTCGCGAAGGGGATGCTCTCCCGAGAGTAGCCGATGTCAGGTTAGGCCGGCGGGGGATGCTCTCGAAGGGGAGACAGCCGAGAGTAGCAGATTCGCGAATGTGTAGCCGAGATTCGCGCCGGGGCGATGCTCTCGAATGAGAGATTCGCGACGGGGGGATGCTCTCGGATGTGCAGCCGATTCGCGACGGGGGGATGCTCTCGGATGTGTAGACGAGAGACAGCCGAAAGTCGACCGAGAGACAGCCGAAAGTAGCGGCGAGTACCGCGAAGGGGGTGCTTTCGGCTGAGTACCGGTTAGGTCGGCGGAGGTCGCCGGTGAGGATGGGTCGGCGGAGGTCGCCGGTGGGTGGGGTGCTTTCGGCTGAGTACAAAAGGTAATAAAAAATATGCTATGGAAAATCCAAAGGTTTTTTTTTGCATAAAATACCAAGTTACATTCACTTTTGTCCTGTTCTAGTCAAATCCTTTCTGTACATTTGAGTCACAAAAACTTAAATGACAAGCAGTCACAAAAACTTAAGTGACAAATCCTTTCTGTACATTTGACCCAAACTAGTCACTAAAACCAACTGCACAAAGAAGCTCTCCCTCTCTTTTTTCTTAATTTCTTTTTTCACAATTCCAAAGTAAACAGAAGAATTAAGGAGCATGGGAGCAAGAGTGTGTGAGAGCATTGACATATACAAGAAGTTCTGCCACGCCTCTTTTCTTATAACTCTAAAGTGAACACATACATAAGAATCAAGGAGCACGAGAAGAAGTAAAAGATCTTTGATCATAAGTGAAAGAGAGTAGAAGCAAGAGGCAAAAGTCGAAGAGATACGAAGAAGTGAAAAAGATCTGCAAAGAACATACCAAAAATTTCACATTATACAAGAGGTGCTTGAAGCGGCGCCTCAAATTGCTTGATTGCTTCACGGGATAGCCTTGCTTTACATCCTCTGAATCAATATTAATATCACCTCTAGCGCCGCACGTAAGCTTTTTTAAACAAAGACCCAAACCTTCTAAAAAATCCTTATAATGACAACACGACATCTTTTAACGAATCAGGTGTGTTATTTTAAAATAACATATGACCAAAACCTGACAAAAGTGAAGTACATTGGTATATTTAAGAAGAACAAAAACAAATGCAAAAAATAGGAAGTTAAAAAGTATCTAGAAGATTAAATTATAATACCAACCTGAGTTATGAAGACCATATCAGAAGTCAAAGAGTGTCCGTCAAGCTTTAGCTGCGAAATATATGCTTGAAGTAAGACATTGATCTTTGCACTGGATTCTTCTAAACTATCCTTGATGGGAATAGGAACACGATCCAAAGCTTTACAAGTTCCATTTTTTCATCTTGCCTTACTGTCACATATTTGAACTCCTCACTGAGGGAAAACAATCTACATAGCTCAATATCACTCATAGCAGGCTTTAAATGCTCATTGTATGTGGCAATCGTTCCATGAGTTATGTAATAGTAACTTGCAATTCGACCCAAATCAGTCACCTGAAAATAACCACTTTTTCTATCATATCTCACCAAGTTGTTTTTGTCAAGTATTGTGGCAGCAGAATGGACCTGCAAGAAAGAGTAATCAACATCAGGAAAAATATATAGCTACAAACTGTTTCCGGCCAAACTATAAGTCCACTTAAATCCATATACGCACGTTTAAATTGTGGCATATCATGAATAGGCACTAAATCGACAGTCTTATTATAAAACCTGAAATCGTTTCTGAAAAGATGATGAAATTTTAGCTCTGATGTAACCTCCAAAGAAAATTTCTAATTTTTTTAACATTGGCAAGGAAGCCACAAATAATGTGCACGGTAATTGGCAGACCAAAAGAAAACATAGAAGGTACAGTTGAAAACTTACCAGATCAGCTCTCCTGGCCTCAAGTAATGGATCTCTCTTCAAAGCATCAGAAGGTAAACCATAAAGTGTAGGATTCCGGACCATACGAATGTACAAGTAAGTGTAACTTAGCCAATTGACAGCTTCTTTTGCATTTTGAACGGTTCCAAGAACAATTTCTGCATTCAGTTGATCAGCTAACTTGGAAACAAATTGACTTTCAATTGGAAGCTGTTGATTCATTAGTGAAAGATAATATTGCAGCTCACTGTGTCCAGTTATAATGATTCCTTCACCATAAGTATCAAATTGAGGTCTCCCTGCACGACCCAACATCTGCATAACATCCAGTGGACTAAGTTCAGTCCATGCTGCTTTTTCTGGATTGTAAATTTGGGTTCCTTTGATTATCACAGTGTGAGCTGGCAAGTTCACACCCCATGCCAGAGTGGCAGTTGAAACCAGTACTTGGATGTGCCCATTAGCAAATAACAACTCAACAAGTTGACGGTCAGCCCTAGTCATTCCTGCGTTATGAATTGCTAAACCATAAGGCAAAAGATCCTTAAGATCTTTGTTTTTCACAATCTCGGTATGTTCATGAAGAATCTCATGGCTTGCACCATCTTCTTTTAAAAAGATCCCTAACGTGTCATTAGCAAGAGCAGTGTCTCTGATTGCGCCTGCAGTCTTTGTTGTCTCATTCCTTGAATGCACAAATATAAGCACCTGATGCTTTCCCGCCACACCTATTACCTTTTGATAACAAATATCATTCATCAACTGAAATCTCTGCAATGGCTTATTCACTGTGATTCCAATATACTGCTGAGCAAGCGGGCAAGGTCTGTAACTATTGTCAAAATAAAAGAGACCTTTCTTTATGTCAACTCGTATAAACAATGCCGCATCATCATAATTCGGAAGTGTGGCAGATAACCCAACTAACCGAATATGTTCCTTTGTCGTCTCAGTTTGTCTAACAGTCCTTGCAACAATACTTTCAAGTACAGGTCCTCGATTATCATGCAAAAGATGTATTTCATCAATAATAATAAGCTTTACGAGTTGAGTGTAAATAAGGTCTCCTGATTTTCTAGTTATAATATCCCATTTCTCTGGAGTGGCGACAATGATTTGTGTTTCCTCAATCTGTTGTCTGGTCAAGGACTGGTCCCCACTCAACTCCATCACAGTGACACCATAATGCTTCAAACGATTAGACAAATTCCCTACCACTTCAGCAACTAGAGCTTTCATTGGTGCCACATAGACTATCTTGTAATCACTGTGGTTAAACGAGCCATCTTCATTCATATGCAAACCGATCTGTTGAAGAATGGTGAGCATAGCAACATTGGTTTTCCCAGCTCCAGTAGGAGCACACAGTAAAATATTGTCTGCTTTAAAGAAAGCAGTCTCGTAAACTTTACTCTGAACCCTGTTTAATTGAGTCATTCCCTCAAAAGCCGTTTGGGCCCAAGTTGGCATGTCTGAAATCCTCACAAGCTTATCATCAGCAGCAAGTGGTTTGTGCTTCGCAGGCACATGAACTTCTTCATATCCTTTATTGTGGTTCCTATACGAGCCTAAGGGAAGCTCACACTTTTTATTTGCCATTAAAAGACCACCTTGGTGAAATGAAATGCTCTCAAGATCAAGCAACTGTCGATGACCATTAAACCAACCATCCTCAGCATCATGAGCAACAATTTCCCTTTGATCCCGATCGCTTAATCCACTGCCACTTACATCCTTTAACCGTCTTGCTTCTTCTCTTACATTTTTCTCCAAGTTCTTCTGCCTTTCTTTTGCAGTTGCTCTTGTGGCATACAACTGTTCCAAAATTGCAACCAAATCAGGCCCTAGTTCCATCATTTTTTCTTCAATTTGTTTCCTCTGTTCTTGGTTTTCAGCTCTAGCTATACGGGTACACCACACAATCTTCAGACGATTCCTTAAAAGGTACTTTATGAGGCTGAATTTATCAAACTGAAGGTGAACCAGTAGCTTAGTTTCAACTTCAAGGTCATCACCTTCTTCAAGAATCTTTAGTACCTCTTCAGCAAGCTTCTGGCTTTGCTGTGGATCAATCTGCTGTTCATAAGCCTGAGAGATCTTCCACTGGAGCCAATAAGCATCAACATCCTGTACATTAAGTGACATAACCTTGTTAGCTTCTTGTGAGTCTTCATCACCCATACCACCACCCACTCGCAAAGCTTTATTCCCATCTCTATCCAAAACATCATCTTCTTCCTCCTCCACATCATCACCATCTTGTACAATATCAAGGTCACTCTTTTCATCATCCACTTCACTCTCTTCAAACTCAACAGCTACACCAACATCATCATCAAGAGCATCTTCGCCGTTACCACCTACATCATGGAAATCCGTTATAACCCTCCCAATAGAAACCAGGTGATCAAAAACCTGGTTCGATGCAGGGTTCAGTAGCTTCTCAATATCCTTCTTCTTTTCATGATTCTTCAACATATTGTTCTTCAGCACCGCCAAAATCTCATCTGCGGCGCCACTAACAATGCTCAAAGGCTGACCACCCAACTGCTGCTGGATCACACTAAGCATGGCCTCATATGCAGCTCGAGTCTCTTCTGTTTTTGGCTGGTAAACCCCTTCTTCTGTAGACGCAAGAACACCCTCTTCTTGAAGACGACGACGCCTTTTGCTCCGTCCTGCTTCAAAAAAAGAAACCGATAGTTCACGTTCCTTTTTCTTCTTACATATGTTAATTAGTTTTTCCTCCAACTCCATTGGTCTTTCTATATAAGCACGATCACCAAACCTTTTAGGATCTATCTTCCCATACAAAGACTCAGCCTCTCCGATCATCTCTCCGCTATCTCGCAACCGTGAATCAGTCGTCAACACAAGACTAGAGTTAGCTTTATACTCATACTGTTTAAATCGAGCATGAGCCTCAGCACCACCACCTGTATTTGCCATCTTAATCAACCGATTCACAATTCAACAAACCCTACAATCACAAAATCAATCGAATCAGTCAAAACCGTACAATATCTATACAATCTACATTCACAAAACGTAAATAAAAAACAAGCGCCCTGATTCAATAAACCCTAAAAATCAACAAACATATCTCGATTCCGTTCAACAGAAGTACAGAACAACGCTTGATAAAACCCTAGAAACATGAAAAACCGTTAGTTTTTATCTAATTGAACTACAGAAACAAACCAACAGAAGAGATAAAATTGCGATCAGTACCTGTATCTGGATATCAAATTTTTTGGGCTTAATTGATATTCTACAATGGAGATTGATGGAGATATGCATCATCTATATATATCAACAAGATTCTGAGGCGGTTATTGAGTACGATGATGTCGCCGATTTTGAACTCCTGTAGATTCGCTTCATTAGAGGAGTTTGCTTGATCAACACGTAACGATGCATGGAAAATATGATTAAATGATCTCGAGTAAATTACCATTTGCAGGTTCGATGATTTTGATCATTTACATCTTTACAGTTTAAAAATCTTTATATACCCCCTAACGTTTCATTTTTGTTCATATTTGAATCCAAACACTAATACCGTTAAATTATTTTGTTAACTCAAGACTAAACTGCCCTTAAAATTAAAACCCCTAATCCCCCTCTTCATCTTCTCCATCTTCCTCATCAAGCGTTGCAGCCATGGAGAAGAGGATTCTGGTATCGTGCTCTGTCGGTAATGCCGGACCCACTTCTTACAATTTATTACCGATCCCGACCACCCTTGATCAAATTCATGATCTGCGTTAGAAGATATAAAGTTTAGAAAACGGAAAAAAGGGATTAAAATTTAAAATGATCATACCGAGATCATCTGGCCTTTCACTTGTTGATCCAATCCATCATCAAGATGCGAACCGAACCCTATCTCGAAGAAAGTAGACAAGTTTTTGGATAAAACCTTAAGAAGCTTCAGCTTCTTCTTCATCTCTTTCTTTTTCGACCCAATCTCCTCTTTCTCCTTTACAGCCATCCTAGGCCCATTGTAATACTGCAAGTGGCCCTTGTAAGAAAACTCATCCGAAATCACACAAGCAGCAAACCACTTCCGATTCAACTGTTGTTTAGGATAAAACGAAATGGGTTTTTTCACCGTTGACAGAGAGTGGCAGTGGCGGGAGTTTTAGGCATCGGTAGTGGTGGTGGAAGAGAAGCCCGGTGCCTGACGGAACACAACTCTGGTGACCTCCATTGATACTATCTATTACAAGTATATGATACATATCCCAATCGACGTTGAAGAAAACCCAAAATTGGAATTTGTGAGATTGAGTTGAATTGAATTGAATTTGTAGGCAAACAAATTCAAATTTGATTGAAGCAGTGGGTTTCGTCTTTTAACAATAATCCCTTTTTCCATGGCTGCAACGCTTGATGAGGAAGATGGAGAAGATCAAGGGGGATTAGGGTTTTAATTTTAAGGACATTTTAGTCTTTTAACAAGAGAGTTGACAGAATAATTTAACGGTGTTAGTGTTTTGGATTCAAATGGGAACAAAAACGAAACATTAGGGGGTATATGAGGATTTTTAAACTGTAGAGATGCAAATGATCAAAATCATCAAACCTCAAGGATGCAAATGGTAATTTACTCAATGATCTTTTAAGATTATAATTTATTAATTTATCAAGAATTTTGTTCTTTTGCTAGACGACCAATAAATGGTTGCGTTAAATTTCATCATGTGTAAGGCGTGTGAATATAATTTAATCTTTTTAATCATATAGTCTCTTAATGTACTTTATTCAAATAACTAGTTGTTTTCCCACCGCGCTTCGTGGCGGGGTTGAATCAACGCTTAAAGAACTTGAAAGAGTGCTCAAAAATGCCAGTTTGTTGTGGCTGTAAACTAACTGTTTACCACGCCAAAACAACAATGTTAAAGGCTATTTGCTAATCGTCATCGCCCATCACCCATGTTTATACAAAAATTTAATTTCAACGGTTATAAAGCAACCGGAATCGGGTTCCGAACCGCCATTTGGTTGTGGCTGCGTGCTGTAAACTGTCGCCAAGCCATTGCAACCAACACGGTTGCATTCTAATCATAGCCCGTCGGAGAACAACAATCCATAATATCATTAAGCCAACATCAAAGGAAACCGTCCAAATCATAGTTGGTTTTGAGAATTGGCATGCCTGCATATCCACAAACATAACAAATAGTTTCAATTGGCCCTCCGATCTTGCCTTTATTAGCATAAGCAGCTAAAAATTAAGGTTTAGATCAGGGACAATCATGATAAAGAGGACCTTACTAACCAACAAATTACTTGCATCTTTCTACCCACATATAACAGAGCAGTAAACGATGCTGGAATCTAACATCTGTATCATAATGAAACAATCAAGTTATCCAATTCATTCGTGATTTTCTTTCTTTGAAGGAGCTTCACTATCATGAAGAAGAATTGAATGGCATAAAAGACTGAATCAAATTTTTTTTTTAAATCTACAAACATAAAAGGGATATTTAAAAACGCAGCCTGGCTCCTTGACTTAAGTTGATTGACTGTCATAATTGTTGTTTATAGTGTCTATATACCAGCTTTGCACAAAATCTGCTACTTCAAATAATCAAAGCCCAGTTGAGCAATGCATAATCAGACCTATTGACTTATCTAAAGAACAGATCAATTCATGTTATCATATGCTTCTGTCACACACCACATCCATATTGTCACACCCCAACCTTGACGGCGGAAACGTCGAGGTGTGAGGGTTAAGATTGTTCACAGCCACATAACGCTATGTTAAAGTATAAAATGCCATTAATCAATTGTTTCAATCACCACATACATTAATGTCTCAAAGTAAATCAAACAAAACATGAATTCAATCGTCTTTATTAAGCCTAGGTCCATGTTCTAGGTTTAAGCATTCCTTCAATCATTGCTAAGCTTGCACAATACCTGAAACATGTTGAAAATAAAGTCAACTAACTAGTTGGTGAATTCTCATGGTTTTAAATACAATAAGTACATAAAATGTGGCAATTCTAGTCAATGGTCACAAGATAGTAAGTATATAGAACATGCATAGTTACAATCAAGCCTCGACTGTATAATATGAATAGGCATGATTAGCTAAGTGTATTTGGTTCCCTAGTGCACAAGCATACGGCTCCTAGGAGTCGGCAATACATCGACTTTAGCACCAAATAGGCTTGTCAGGCCCAAAGATCTAAGACTTCGCTAGGCTAGCAATAGTTAATGATTGCACACGTATGTCACATCTCATATAATACTTAACATATCCAAACAACCACAACTATGTAAAGAATTGCACGTGCGTAATAAGTATCAAAGCGTGTATGTGTAAATTTGTATAAGCAACATGTTTCACCCCAAAAGACGTGAAATAATCGTAAAGCGGGGCATAAGAACTCACATGTTTAATAAAGGAGACTTGTAGATTAAATAAGAATAACCACGAATAAGATTTCCAACACAAACGTCATAACGCACCTAAACGAAATAAAGTAGCGCGTTATAATTTGTTTGATGATTAATTGTAGGTCTAATATGATTTAATAATTATTCGTATTTATTACATGTTAATAACGTGATCGGTTTAATGGAACGAATGGATTATACTTGGTATAATCAATTGTTAGCGCGTAAGAGAATTAATAAATAAAACTTGATTAACTTGTACGTTAAACCGTTTATAAGGATTGTATATAATAGTGATTTAGCTATTATAAGGAACTATATAAATATATATATATTTATAGGTATAAGTAATTAAACAATTTAATTGTTTGAATATACATATAAATATATATACTAAACAATTATGATATTGTGTATAAAATCAATATAAATGATTTAGCTATTAAAAGAACTATGTATAAATATATATATATATATATATATATATATATATATATAAGTAACTAAACAATTAAATTGTTTGAATATATATGTATAAATATATATACTAAACAATTATAACATTGTATAATCATAATAAGTGATTTAATTACTAAAAGATCAATATTAAAATATATATATATATGGGTATAAATAACTAAACAATTTAATTATTTAAAAATATATATATACATATACAAATATTATGTTTACTCATTTCTTTTGTATTTTTAAAACTAAAATAATGTATTTATAAATACAAAAGTATTTTATAAAAATTAATTTAGTCCCAAATTAATTAAACAAAAGAAAGAAAATAATCTACATTTTATAAATTTAATTTTAGAAATTTTCAGAATTTAAAAATGTTAATAATTAAAAAGAAATAAAGAAAAGAAGAAAAAAAAATCAGAAAAAGAAACAGGGGAGGGGGCTGCCCGGGGTCGAACCCGGGGCCTCCCTGTGAACATGGGACGCAGGAACCAGTGAACCAGGGCCGTGGCCTTGGTTCACATTGGTTTGTTTTAAATTTAAACACTCGTCTCCCAGTTTCCCCAATTCGAATAACCCTAGATTCAACAGATCCTCAATTGACCCTCGATTCGGTGTTAGACATCCAAATCATCATAGGGCTTCTGATCCTTGGATCAAAACGAGTAGAAAACAGGTTTCAATTACCTGTTTTGATGGGGTTTCGAGTGATGTCGAGTTCGACTTAGTCTCGAATGTTCTTGAATTGGGGCTTTTCGATTCGGAGGGTTTATGGTGAAATTGAGGTTTCAGGGAGTTCAAGAACTTCAAAATGGATCGAAAGCCCACAATTTATAGACTTGATTTAACAGGTTCGAGCATAACCCATTCGATTTTGAAAACGCGTTCGGGTTTACTAAAATTGAGAGATTCGAGTTGTTGTGACGCGTGATTAGGGGATGGATGATTTGTTAAACCGCGTATTAACTTTAGGAATGATTGATTCGATTCAATTTGTGTTTTTGGCAAGATTTGATTTCGAATTTTGTTGAGGTTGAACATGGTTTCGTTTTGGAAGGTTAAATCGAGCGGGAAACTCAAATTGGATTGAGCCTCGAGTTCGAAACATGGGGCCGAGGGGTTTTAGGGGTTTAATTTGGGTCAAATCGGTTTGAAATGGGGTTTTTGAGGCTTGCCGGAGCTCGGCCGGAGCTCCGGCCGATTGTTACCGGAAAAAAAGGGGGGGGGTGGGGGTTTGGTTTGGGAATTTGCACAATTAGTCCCTGCTCTTTCCAAAGTTTACTATTTTATGTATTACTTTTGTTTAAAGTTTTCAAAATGGCAAAACAACCCCTGTACTTTAATTCTAAGTTTTATTATTATTATTATTATTATTATTTATATTATTATTATTATTATTATTATTATTATTATACTATTATTATTATTATTATTATTATTATTATTTATTATCATTATTATTACTATTATTATTATTATTATTATTATTATTATTATTATTATTATTTTTTATTATTATTATTATCTATTATTTATTGTTATTATTATTATTATTATTTTTATATATATATATAAAATTTACTAATGATGCTATAAAATGTCATAAATAAAACAAACAAAATACAGGATGTTACAGTCTCCCCAAATTAAAAGAATTTCGTCCCGAAATTAAGAATCAAAAAGGGTTACAAGAATAAGGAAGGGTACATCTTCTTCATATGTTCTTCACGCTCCCAAGTGAATTCCGCTCCTCGTTTGTTCTCCCATCGAACCTTACAATTGGGGTCGTAGAGGTCCTAGTCTTCTTCATAATGCGATCCATGATTTCGACAGGTTTTTCAACGAAGTGTAGTGACTCGTCGATCTGGATGTCTTCCAATGGCACATGCAAATTATCGTCGGCCAGACACTTCCTCAGATTCGAGACGTGAAAGACAGGGTGAATTCCACTAAGGTCGGAGGGTAGTTCTAGTTTGTAGGCCACTTTCCCGATTCTTTTCTGAACCTTGAAAGGCCCTACAAACCTTGGAGCTAACTTGCCCTTCCTTCCAAAGCGAACCACACCCTTCCACGGTGAGACCTTGAGAAGGACCATCTCCCCAACTTGGAATTCCAGTGGCTTGCGACGTTTATCAGCGTAGCTTTTCTGTCGACTCCTTGCCACTTCCAGGTTCTTGCGGATGATAGCGACTTTATCGGTCGTCTCTTGTATGAGCTCGGGACCGGTAATAAGATTCTCGCCAACGTCGGTCCAGCAGATTGGTGAACGACACTTACGACCGTAAAGTGCTTCGAACGGTGCCATTTGGATGCTTGAGTGGTAACTGTTGTTGTAGGAGAATTCTGCGAGCGGTAGGTGCGTATCCCAGTCGCCCCCAAAATCAAGGACACAAAGACGTAACAGGTCTTCCAGGGTTTGGATCGTCCGCTCGGTTTGGCCATCGGTTTGGGGATGGTAAGCCGTGCTTAAATCCAATTGTGTACCCAGAAGTTCTTGCATAGTAGACCAAAAGTGAGAAGTGAATCGAGCGTCTCGGTCGGATATAATGTGAAGAGGCACACCATGACGGCTTACGATCTCGTCGATGTAAATCCGGGCTAACCTTGATGTCTTATATGTGTTGCGTATGGGTATGAAATGTGCCGACTTAGTCAATCGGTCGACGATTACCCATATGCTATCGTGCCCGCGGGATGTCCGAGGTAGCTTGGTTATGAAATCCATGGATATATGTTCCCACTTCCACATGGGAATTTCGGGTTGTTCGAGTAATCCACTTGGACGTTGATGCTCCGCTTTAACCTTCGGGCACGTAAGGCACTTAGCAACATAGGTTGCTATGTCTCGTTTCATTCCGGGCCACCAATATTGACTCCGTAAATCCATGTACATCTTATCGGAGCCCGGGTGAATAGAATAACGAGTCCGATGTGCTTCGTTCATGATAGAAGCCCGAAGGTTATTGCGTTTGGGAATCCAGATTCGGTTTGCGAAATACATTAACCCATTGGCTTTTGTTTCCAATTGGGCTAAGAGATTTGGCTCGAGCTCTTCCTTCATACTCCCTTCGATTTGCACTGCTTGCTGTGCTTCTCGAATACTTGCCTCGATGTCACATTCGATGTTTAGGTTCTGCAATAAACACTGTAGCATTGTTGACATCGAGTCGGACTTCAGTGTCAAACTCTCCCAATGTATCGAACCATTGGTGTCGGTCGCGAATCTCTTGAACGGAAACCATCTTTTGATGCGTCTTTCGACTCAATGCATCGGCTACGACATTTGCCTTGCCGGGATGGTAGCGGATATCACAATCGTAGTCGCTAATTAGTTCCACCCAACGACGTTGCCTCATATTGAGGTCCTTCTGATTGAAAACGTGTTGGAGGCTCTTGTGGTCCGTGTAGACTATACATTGCGTGCCGTATAGATAGTGTCTCCAGATTTTTAAAGCAAAGACCACCGCTCCGAGCTCGAGATCGTGCGTCGTATAATTTACCTCGTGAACCTTCAATTGTCTCGAGGCATATGCGATGACCTTGTCCCGTTGCATGAGAACACAACCAAGGCCTTGTTTCGACGCGTCGCAGTATACCGTGAAGTCATCATTTCCATCCGGTAGCGTCAGAATAGGGGCATTGCACAACTTGTGCTTCAATGTCTCAAACGCCTCTTCTTGCTCGGCTTTCCACTCGAAAGGCTTGTTCTTCTGAGTCAAGGACGTGAGTGGCTTTGCGATTTTTGAGAAGTTGGCAATAAATCGCCGGTAATACCCGGCTAGTCCAAGAAACGATCGAACTTCCGTGGGAGTTTTGGGAGCACTCCAATTCTTCACGGCTTCAACCTTCGCAGGGTCGACGTGAATTCCTTGACTATTCACAACGTGCCCTAAGAATTGTACTTCTTCAAGCCAAAACTCACATTTCGAAAATTTCGCATACAGTTGTTCCTTCTTCAACAGCTCGAGGATTTGACGGAGATGAAGTTCGTGATCGGAGCGAGACTTGGAATAAATAAGAATGTCGTCAATGAAAACGATGACGAACTTGTCTAGGTATGGCTTACACACCCGATTCATAAGATCCATGAAGACCGCTGGAGCATTGGTTAAGCCGAAAGGCATAACCATGAACTCGTAATGCCCATACGGGTGCGGAATGCAGTCTTTGGGATATCGTCGTCGTGGACTCGCAGTTGATGATAACCCGAACGCAAGTCGATTTTTGAAAAGATTGCAGCTCCTTGAAGTTGGTCGAAAAGATCGTCGATACGAGGAAGAGGATACCGGTTCTTGATAGTCAACTTGTTGAGTTCCCGGTAATCGATACACATGCGGAAAGACCCATCTTTCTTCTTCACAAATAAGACAGGTGCACCCCAAGGAGAAGAACTAGGGCGGATAAACCCCTTCTCGGATAATTCCTGGAGTTGGCTAGAGAGTTCTTGCATTTCCGATGGTGCGAGTCGGTAAGGTGATTTAGCCGCGGGGCTTGCTCCCGGAATCAAGTCGATTTTAAATTCTACTTCGCGTACGGGAGGTAACCCGCTAAGATCATCGGGAAAGACCTCAGGGAATTCTCGTACAACTGGAACATCTTTGAGTTCCTTCTCCTTGGTTTTGGTGTTGACTACATAGGCCAAGAATGCCGGATAACTCTTACTTAGGCATTTCTGAGCCTTAGTACATGACATAAGCTTGAGACCTTTGGAGGACCGTTCACCGAACACCTTCAACGTGTCCCCGGAGGGTAAGGGCATGCGAATGCACTTCTCGAAACAAATGATCTCGGCATGGTTCTTAGATAACCAATCCATGCCAATAATGACGTCGAAACTCCCGAGCTTCATAGGAATAAGGTCGATAAAGCTTATGGTCGTCGAGGCACAATAGACAATCGCGGATAACCACGTCGACGGTGATGGGTTCTCCATCAGCAACTTCGACGGTGAGAGGTCTCTCTAGATTTGAGCGAGGTTTAGAAAGTGTCGGCTCGAACTCTAAGGAAACGAAACTTCTATCGGCGCCCGAATCAATAATACGTATGCATAGGTGTCATTAATAAGAAACATACCTGTATAGGTTTTAAAGGCACTTAAGGACATAAGTAAGGAATTTTAAGAGAAATTCTATGGAGATAGGGTTGCAATTTTTACGTACCGTTCACCACCTCGTTGTTCGCCTGAGCTTGGTTCGCGTTGAGGTTGAAGGCACGTCCACGGGCTTGTGGAACATTGCCCACAAGACGAGGGCACTGGGGTCGGTAGTGACATGGTTCTCCACAGTTGTAGCAGACCCGATTTGGTTCCGTCACTGCGTTTCCCAATGCTCGGCGACACGTTGCCACAAGGTGCCCGTACTTGCCACATAGTGTGCAGATGCGACACGGAAGATTGCCCGGGTAGTGATACCTACACGTGTTACACATAGGTAGAGGGCCCGCATAAGCCCTTGCCACGGGCACTTGTGCTGCCGGTGTAGCCCCGGTAGTACACTGTCTTTGGGGCGGTTTAGGAGCAGCCACGGCATAGTTCCGTGCCGGTACAAACTTCCGTTTCTTGTTATCAGGCTTGACCTCCTTGACCTCCTCGGGGGTCGTCTTCTCAGTCTTCTTGGCACCCTTTGCAGACATAGTGCCTGCTCGGATGTGGTTCTCCGTCAGCTGTGCAGTGATAGTGATGGCTTCTTCCAGAGTTGCGGGTCGGCTACCCACAACGGCATCCTGAATTTGAGGCGGCACACCCTTAATAAATTTTTCCACGTTTCGGGAAACAGTATCCACCATGTGTGGCAGCAGTATGCTCAGTTCATGATGACGGGTAGAATATGCCAGATGGTTCCCGCCATCCTGTTTCAAATTCCAGAATTCCTCCTCCAGTTTCTGGATTTCACTCCTCGGGTAAAACTTGGCTATGGCTATGTTTTTGAATTCCTCCCAAGTTAAAGCCAAGATTGCATCGGGGCCTCGGTTCTCTTTTCACTGTTCCACCATGTTAAGGCCCGCTGCTGTAGCATACTGGTGGCATACCTTACTTTGAGTGCTTCGGGGCACTCACAGTTGACGAAGGTGTTCTCCATCCCTTCAAACCACTCTAAGAGACCGGTGGCACCTTCCTTGCCACTATAACTGGGAGGCTTGCATGAACTAAAATGCTTGAAGGTGCAAGACTGGTTGTTACGCCGTTGGTTTGCACTATTTTCCCCTTGACCGTTGCTATTGTTCGTGACGTTTGCGATCATTGTGCTGCTGAGTTCAGCCACCATGGTCGGGATGACCGCAGCCATTTACCGGGCAATCATGGCAGCAAGCTTACGGCCGGATCTTCCTCGGTTTCCGTGGTAACGAGACATGCTGGAAAAGTACAAATTGGGTTAGGATCGGTTTAAAAGGATAATAAGGATGGACAATTAAGGTAAGAATCATGAATTATACGGAATGATTCCATTTGGTGACGCATCACCATTTGGAAACGTTGACACGTCAAGATGAATTGACCCATTCACCTCAGAAACTCGTGTATGTTGGTCATAGTTTATCACTCATCCCGGAAATCCCCAGGTAGCGTAACGGTTCCCTCAATGAGATTTATACGAATACGCTTGCCTTAGCCCGAGGGCCTTTTGCCAGAAAATCCAGAATACAGATGTCTATGTACCACACTAGTTCTTTGGTTTATGAAATCAAAAATCTTGATGGTATATTTACAAGATTAGACATAAAGTCTAAAGAATTCCTATCAATAGATTCTACTTGGAGACGAGAATAAGTTTAAGAAATAGTAACTGTCGGGGAGAATTAACGTTTAAGATAAGTCTAGGGGAGACGGGTAACAATCTGTAATCATGTAGAAAGGCACCTATGCTAAGGCATCACATTGCACATAATAAGGCATAGCGTTAGGCAGCATGCAAACAATAAGTATGTATTCATAAGAATACTATTCTATAAGGATCATGCATAAACTATAGCCTAGGTCACCATTTTTAATAACCTAAATCCCTATAGTTATGGGTGTGATTAAGATTGACATCTGTCACAATCACCACCAATACATTAATGTCTCAAAGTAAATCAACAAAACATGAATTCAATCGTCTTTATTAAGCCTAGGTCCATGTTCTAGGTTTAAGCATTCCTTCAATCATTGCTAAGCTTGCACAATACCTGAAACATGTTGAAAATAAAGTCAACTAACTAGTTGGTGAATTCTCATGGTTTTAAATACAATAAGTACATAAATGTGGCAATTCTAGTCAATGGTCACAAGATAGTAAGTATATAGAACATGCATAGTTACAATCAAGCCTCGACTGTATAATATGAATAGGCATGATTAGCTAAGTGTATTTGGTTCCCTAGTGCACAAGCATACGGCTCCTAGGAGTCGGCAATACATCGACTTTAGCACCAAATAGGCTTGTCAGGCCCAAAGATCTAAGACTTCGCTAGGCTAGCAATAGTTAATGATTGCACACGTATGTCACATCTCATATAATACTTAACATATCCAAACAACCACAACTATGTAAAGAATTGCACGTGCGTAATAAGTATCAAAGCGTGTATGTGTAAATTTGTATAAGCAACATGTTTCACCCCAAAAGACGTGAAATAATCGTAAAGCGGGGCATAAGAACTCACATGTTTAATAAAGGAGACTTGTAGATGAAATAAGAATAACCACGAATAAGATTTCCAACACAAACGTCACAACGCACCTAAACGAAATAAAGTAGCGCTTTATAATTGTTTGATGATTAATTGTAGGTCTAATATGATTTAATAATTATTCGTATTTATTACATGTTAATAACGTGATCGGTTTAATGGAACGAATGGATTATACTTGGTATAATCAATTGTTAGCGCGTAAGAGAATTAATAAATAAAACTTGATTAACTTGTACGTTAAACCGGTTTATAAGGATTGTATATAATAGTGATTTAGCTATTATAAGGAACTATATAAATATATATATATTTATAGGTATAAGTAATTAAACAATTTAATTGTTTGAATATACATATAAATATATATACTAAACAATTATGATATTGTGTATAAAAATCAATATAAATGATTTAGCTATTAAAAGAAATATGTATAAATATATATATATATATATATATATATATATATATATATATAAGTAACTAAACAATTAAATTGTTTGAATATATATGTATAAATATATATACTAAACAATTATAACATTGTATAATCATAATAAGTGATTTAATTACTAAAAGATCAATATTAAAATATATATATATATATGGTATAAATAACTAAACAATTTAATTATTTAAAATATATATACATATACAAATATTATGTTTACTCATTTCTTTTGTATTTTTAAAACTAAAATAATGTATTTATAAATACAAAAGTATTTTATAAAAATTAATTTAGTCCCAAATTAATTAAACAAAAGAAAGAAAAATCTACATTTTATAAATTTAATTTTAGAAATTTTCAGAATTTAAAAAGGTTTAATAATTAAAAGAATAAAGAAAAAGAAAAAAAATCAGAAAAAACAGGGGAGGGGGCTGCCCGGGTCGAACCCGGGGCCTCCTTGTGAACATGGACGCAGGAACCAGTGAACCAGGGCCGTGGCCTTGGTTCACATTGGTTTGTTTTAAATTTAAACACTCGTCTCCCAGTTTCCCCAATTCGAATAACCCTAGATTCAACAGATCCTCAATTGACCCTCGATTCGGTGTTAGACACCCAATCATCATAGGGCTTCTGATCCTTGGATCAAAACGAGTAGAAAACAGGTTTCAATTACCTGTTTTGATGGGGTTTCGAGTGATGTCGAGTCCGACTTAGTCTCGAATGTTCTTGAATTGGGGCTTTTCGATTCGGAGGGTTTATGGTGAAATTGAGGTTTCAGGGAGTTCAAGAACTTCAAAATGGATCGAAAGCCCACAATTTATAGACTTGATTTAACAGGTTCGAGCATAACCCATTCGATTTTGAAAACGCGTTCGGGTTTACTAAAATTGAGAGATTCGAGTTGTTATGACGCGTGATTAGGGGATGGATTGATTTGTTAAACCGCGTATTAACTTTAGGAATGATTGATTCGATTCAATTTGTGTTTTTGGCAAGATTTGATTTCGAATTTTGTTGAGGTTGAACATGGTTTCGTTTTGGATGGTTAAATCGAGCGGGAAACTCAAATTGGATTGAGCCTCGAGTTCGAACATGGGGCCGAGGGGTTTTAGGGGTTTTAATTTGGGTCAAATCAGTTTGAAATGGGGTTTTTGAGGCTTGCCGGAGCTCGGCCGGAGCTCCGGCCGATTGTTACCGGAAAACGGGGGGGGGGGGGGGGGGGGGGTGGGGTTTGGTTTGGGAATTTGCACAATTAGTCCCTGCTCTTTCCAAAGTTTACTATTTTATGTATTACTTTTTTTAAAGTTTTCAAAATGGCAAAACAACCCCCTGTACTTTAATTCTAAGTTTTTATATTATTATTATATTATTATTTATACTATTATTATTATTATTATTATTATTATTATTATTATTACTATTATTATTATTATTATTATATTATTATTATCATTATTATTACTATTATTATTATTATTATTATTATTATTATTATTATTATTTTTATTATTATTATTATTATCTATTATTATTATTGTTATTATTATTATTTTTTTATATATATATAAAAATTTACTAATGATGCTATAAAATGTCATAAATAAAACGAACAAAAATACAGGATGTTACACATATAAACGCTTACTTGAATAAAGATGCGAGGCAGACCTTATATGATCTAAATTCTAACAGTTAACACAATAACAGGGTTTAAAGTATGATTCCAGCAATCATTCCACATTAAATTGAGCCAGCCCATAATATTAGCTGTTGCTCACATTGTCCACTTACAAAAACAGATGATGTAAATGATTAAAATATATCTTCATCAACAAATTACAGTACCAAACATCATCAACCAGATCTGCAGATATGTTATAAAGAATAGTGCACATGTGCAGAAATACATCCAAAAACAACTAAATAAGGAAAGCCCATGAATCATACAGCACAATTGTAAGCTTGTAACATGTATAATCATAATTCCTTTGTGTTTGTTCTCAGAGGAATTAAATCAAACACTTGGTATGCATCTTTTTAACATCAAGAACATCTAAAAACTAAAGAGAATCAAAGCCTTTGTATTATACAAATGTGATCATGTATGTACCTGTTGGTAAAGAGTAATCCAGCACAGAAACTGCAGATGCATAATAAAAGTGTCAAATTTGGCGATACAACGTTTCTTGAAGTTTGTTTGTCGACTCTGTTCTTCATGGTTGTTTTTTTTGGTGTTTTGGAAACTATTTCTCCCCATGAATACGATTCATTCAACAGAACCCATTTCTCAAAGACCCAAATGAAGATTCATAACCACCGCCGACCTCCGCCTCCAGCAACACAGCCACCACCGCCTCCAATAATACAACCACCACGACCGACCTCCGCGTCCAGCAACATAGCCACCACCGCTGACCTCGGCCTCCACCAACGCAGCCACCACCACCAACCTCCGCCTCCACCAACGCAGCCACCACCATCGACCTCCGCCTCCACCAACAAATCCACCACCCCATTTGGGTTTTAAGGTTCGTAAGGGGGGGCGGGCAGCGGGAGCGGAGGTGGCAGGAGGTGGAGCAGTGATGTCTGATGGTGAGCAGTGAGGCCGATGGTGTTGGAGGTGATGGGGGGAGGGCGATAGATGACGGCGGCAGTGTGCAGGAGGTCGCGGGGGGCCGATCGAAGGAAAGGGTGACGATGGAGCAGAGAAGAGGAGAAAGCACGGCGGTCGTGCGGTGGCTCCGCCGAGGGCTCCGGTGGCAGAGGAGGGTGTCGCAAGGGGGGCGGGCAACGGGAGCGGAGGTGGCAGGAGGTCGAGGTCGATGGTGTTGGAGGTGATGGGGGGAGGGCGAAGAGGAGTAGAAGAAGAGCAGAAGTTCAATACTATTCAATGAATAGTATTATTCACACACAATGACCATTTGCTTTTTTCATATACGTCTATACATATTAATAAAAAATTAATTTGAGCACCATATCACCTCTTTCTACGGTGTCTATTTAGAATTTGCTCATGTGTTATCATCATAATAAATGTATTGTTTTAAACAAAAATCAATTATATCAAATTTTATAAACTTAATCTCAAATTTAAATTTTCGTTTTAAAGAATATAAATAAAATATCAATTAAATCAAACTTTCCAAATTTGTTAATACTTTGAATAGATAATTTTTCATTTAATATAATAATAATGTCCTAGTATTCAAAAATTTAATTTTTTAATAATCATAATTCAATTCTTAAAGTTTACATATCATATGATTTTTAGACAATACTAATATTAAATATATTTACAGTATGTTATAATATTTTGGCATTCACATGTGATCCATTTTAACTGTTAATTCAATCACATTATCAACATATTTTTTAACGTTTTATATGTTATTCAATTTGTGTAGTACACGTGTTACTACTCCAGTGAAAAATAAGACCCTACCCCTCTCTCGATGTCCCCTTTTTGCTCAAATAATAATGGAGGATAAAAATCTAACCCCTCTCAATGTCCCATTTAGAAATTCTTATCAACACTAGTTGGGAAAACTCATGCCCGCGATTCATAACTACGAACCTCTCATGATTCATGACTTCCTAATTACAAGAACAACAGTTCGATAATTGTGTATAATGATTTAGATGTTATTGTAGTTGCTTTCGATGCTATACATCTCTCTTTTCATTGTCTTTGAATGATAGCCAATTTTAAGAGCATTCACATTTGCAAATTGATTTTATGAGAAAATTGTAAAAATAATTCATGTGCTTGATCATATTGCAAGTTTGATCCTTAGTTTTAAAATTTATAAATTTAGTCCAAACATTTGAAAGTTTGTTACAAATTTAGTCCTTACCCATTAGTGTCCATTAGTTTTAACGATCTGGGGACTGAATATGCAATATGATCAAACCATAAGGACTAATTGCGTAATTTTCTCAAAAATTAAAAAAACTAAAAAAATCATATAAAAATTTAAAAATTAAAATTTAAAAGATTCAAATAAGAGTTAATAAAGAAATTCAATAATCGTTAAAAATAGAATAAATGTTAAAAATTAAATCAATTTAAAAAGTAAATAAAAGTAACAATAAAACGCATATATAAATAGAAAGGAGAAAATGAGAAACTAAGAAGATTATTCGATTGTATTTTTAATTTTTATTTGGTTTTTATTTAATTTTTACTTTAATCACATACTTCTTTTTCAATACTTCTCGTTTTCTCTTTTTACATACGTTTTATTTTTACTTTTATTTAGTTTTGAATTTGATTTGATTTTTTAACCTTTATTTTATTTTTTTAAAATTTATTAAACTTTATTATTGATGTTTATTTGAATTTCTTATGTTTGATTTTAATTTCTTTTAAATTTTTTGATTTTCATTTTTTATTTTTGAGCAAATTGCACAATTAGTCCCTATGATTTGATCATATTGTATATTTAGTCCACATATCGTTAAAAACTAACGGACACTAACAATATGGACTAAATTTGCAACAAACTTCCAAATGTTTGGACTAAATTTGTAACAAACTTCCAAATATTTGGACTAAATTTGTAATTTTTAAAATTTGGGGACCAAACTTACAATATGATCAAACCATATGAATTATTTTTGCAATTTTTTTATTTTATTAATTGATATGTATAAGTTTCTATACATTTGAACTTTTTCGTGTTAAAATTTATAATTTGTAATACATCATACAAGGACTAGAGGGTTTTAACATGGAAACTAGGTTGATTCCCCGGCGCGTTGCGCCGGGCTTTTGTGTTACAATTTTATACTCCTATACGAGTCAGACGTTCGCGTCTCGGTCAGACCCAAACAAACAGCCCCTTAGACTAAAGAGTTACCTGTTAACACAAACTGATCTGACCCATTTTGACCCTTAACAAAAATGACTCTTTAACCAACCCGCCTCTTTTGTCAAGGAACACTGAAATATCAGTAACTTACGCAGTGCTCAGAACATCAAGATGCAGGTTGTACTCCCGAGCAAACACAAAAGCAATCGCCATCACAGTGGGTCCTGCTACAAACCTTGCTACCATCCCATATGCTGCTAATCTGTTCCCACATGCTATAAGCTTTGGTTGTGAAGCCATGAACAAACCTTGAACATAGCATATAGTAGAAGTTATGTTAGAGAAGTTTTTAAAACATTGCTGGTACTCGTTTAAATGGGTGGCTTGGGCGAGCTGGGTAACGCGTCAAAAGGGGTTTAGTTGCAGCCATTTGGGTTGTGATAATCTGCAACCAGTCAACTATTTTCTGTCCATTTTAATAAATGTGTTAATTTTGATTATCGAAACAATATTATTTGAAGAGTAATATAAATTCATTTAATAAAACAATTTAAAAAGTTATGCAGGAGTAAGTGAGGTTTAACTATTAAAGACAGGGAGTGAGGTTCCTATTTTACTATTCATTCACTTGATGCGTAATATTTTAGCAAGTACATGGTCTTGACAAACACGATATCACAAACCGCACAATCTGTCCAAAAGAACCCCAATATACTATCGGACTCGGACTTTGACTTTTGACTAAAAGTCTCCCTGTTTCTCTAACCCAAAACTGAACCTCATGATTCGATCTTTGAACAGCTATAAGCTAAATCTAAAGAACAGCGGACAGACAGAACCGGCCCCTCGCTTATTGAGTCAGTTGTTGGAGAAACATCAGAAGTGAAGGGAGAAACTTTCCAGGATACGACCTGACATGCAGCACAAACTCAAAGATTACAATTTGTACAAATTTAGCTACAAAAACACTATAATATGATGAACTAATATTTGGCCTCTACAAGATATAACAACCGAACAAATAAGCAAAGAAACTTACATGGGTCAATAGCAGTTACCTGGTCAGAGATTGATGAAATTAATAGCTTATTTCCATCATCATAAAATAAACCTCTTGATCCATCATATCTGCATTTTAAGGGTGGATAATGTATGTACACATGTGATAACGCACCAAATCCACCAAAACCAACCATGGGTTGCGAACTGGATGCACTGGACATTTAAACCAGCTTTTAACACTTGAGGGCTAATGATTGAACTCCACAATCACCGGGAAAACTTATCTGGAGAAATACACTGAAGAACAAAAATAACGATGAAGTAGTGCAGAAAAAGGTAGTAACAGAATCATATATATATACATACCTTTAAGATTCCACCTAGTTGCAATGTTACTAAATGGTAATCGGACAGCACGTACCACCCAATGAGAGTTCCAAGTAAGATTTTATGTCGATGTGTATTTCTTTGTTTTGTACTGTTTGAGAGTTCCAAAAGAGTGTTTTACCGCAGATACATCTTCCATTTTTATGATTCTAACTTCAATAGTACCGGTTTTGCATTTGGATGTGAGATCAGGTATTCTCTGAATTGCCATGTTAGCTTTCCTGCATGCGACGTATTTCATCTAAAAAATCTGAGTAAACTATATTTTGGTCACATTAGCAGGTGTTTTGTTAGATGATTCTATGTAAACTTTTAAAGCATTTGGTGAAGTCGACCTTGAGAAAGCCACATATAATTGGCCATGACTAAAAACAGGTTGCGGTAAGTAAACACCAATTTTATTCAAAGATTGTCCCTGGCTTTTGTTAATTGTCATGGCATAGCAAAGTTTAATGGGAAATTGTTTTCGTTTAAACACAAATGGAAGCTCTGGATCAATGTGAGTTAGAACTATTCTTGGTATGTACACCTTATGCCCCGCCGCCGTGCCAGTGATAACTTGCGCTTCAAGGACTCTTGGAAGTAGCTGTGTTATGATCAATCTTGTCCCATTGCAAAGACCAGCACTTTGATTCAAATTTCGTAGTAGGATAATGGGTGTTCTAACTTTAAGCTTCAAGTTATGTGGTGGTAATCCGTTGAAGTTCAATTCATTCAGATACTCAAGTGGATATAGAAGTTCAAGATCACCTCGAGTTTTTGAATGAGGCACGATTGAGTCAGTGCTTAAGTAAACGCTATAGTCACCAGAAGACATGTTTAGAATTATCAAGTTCACCATATCAACAGTTTCATTTTTTGGACAGACAATTGCCTTTTCAGAAAGATTTTCAGGTGTGGGCTTTTCTAGGGTTTCGCTGTCATATATGAATTGAATAAGATTATGCAAAGATGCATCAGTATGAGGTATCAAGAATTTTGATGGGATTTCTATAAGTCTAGCATCGTTGGGGTTGTGCACATCTAAAGTCCCACTTGTTCCATTGCCTATATCCAGGAGCCAAGAGGCAAAGGCTGCAGTATCATCAACGTCAGCTGTGTTTTGCTTTGAATGATGTAAACGCATGTTCTCTGTTAAGGTGACCACCCTAAACTTATTCCACACATACGACTTGGGCAACGAAGACGCTATGATGTCTTGTTTGCTTGCTTTACGTTTGACAGGCAATGTTTGTCTAAAATCACCTCCTAAGATTAAAGATTTACCACCGAAAGGCGAGGCATTGTCATCAAGTATGTCTCTAAGCGTCCTATCTAAAGACTCGAAACATCGACGGTCATTCATTGGAGCCTCGTCCCAAATTATAAGTGACGCCTCAATCAAAGAGACTTGCAAGTTGACTGTTTTTCTTTACGTGACATATGATTTCCTCTGTCATATCTAATGGTATTTTAAAACGTGAATGAGCAGTTCTACCAGACGGCATTAGCAAAGATGCAATTCCAGAGGCTGCAACCGCAAGTACAATCTTTCCCTCGGATCATAAAGCATTAATAATTGTAGTCCAGAGGAAAGTTTTTCCTGTTCCTCCATGACCATAGACGAACATTAGAATTTGGTTGTTGTCTTTAATTGAACCAATAACATTCTCATACACATAAAGTTGCTTCCCTTGAAGACAGTTCTTTTGACGTTCATGCTCGAAAGCAAGCTTTTCCCTGTCGTAGTTTCTTTCCTCCATCAAAAGCCTGTTTTGAAGCCTCTGAAGTAACTCTGGACGTGGAGACGGTAAGCCGTAATCCACAAGCGATGATGGAGAGGCATTTGAGTTCAAAAGGAGTTCAATTTCATAAAGAACGTATTGTTGAAGATCCTCAGAGCTGATATGTGTTTCTGAAGAATTTTCTGTCATATGAAGCTGACGTGCAACGTCGTCTGTCATACGTTGCCATTGACGGTCCCATAAGTTTATTGGGCTTGAAATTTCGCAATAAAGCAACATATGAGTAAAAAGGGACCTCAGCTCTGAGGCAGTTGCCCATGCAGCAGCTTCCTCAAAAGCCTGACACCACTCACTGTCATCCTCAAGCAAACCCAACCTCTCGCATGCAGCTCGATATGTAGAATGTGTTACACCACATACTGTCCTAATCTCTGCAAAACTTCTACATCCAACCTGATAGCGTAACAACAAACGTAAAAAAAACAATTCTCCACAGGTAGG
Organism: Flaveria linearis; assembly: GCA_024085815.1. Taxonomy (NCBI): domain Eukaryota; kingdom Viridiplantae; phylum Streptophyta; class Magnoliopsida; order Asterales; family Asteraceae; genus Flaveria; species Flaveria linearis. The sequence continues at coordinate 2,364,916 of CM044014.1, read as the reverse complement.
ATGAACATAAATGAGTCTTCCAACAGTAGGATTAGTATTATTAACCCTACGAAGCCATCGCTTTCTATTTTTATCCCACCTGTACTCTGAAAGGTAGTCAACATATCGAAGATGTCTGCCACCTACGTCAAGTTCGTTGTTTGCTAACCATTCTGTCAACGTGGTCCTTTTACTGCTTGCATTGTCGAGTATTTCTTGCAAATGATGATTATCCTTAAAACTTACATTTTGCATGTTTTCTAAATGAACTGACAGAACTTGAACGGCTGGGTTTCTATGATGAATTGGAAAGTCCAAGATTCTCCAACATGCTTCATGTGGACATATAAAGCGGCCATCAACGTAGTTTTTAACCTCATCTATAGCAACATCAGAGGAAGACGTTCCCTCATCATGATGCATATTAGACTTGGTGATTGTAAATCTAACACGGTCAGCACCTTTGGATATGTATTTAAACAAATATTTAATCACCATATTCCACCCGCAATACTCGACATTAATATGAGCATGAAATCTTAGACACAAGTCTTTATTGTAAGGGACCACGTACGAGTTGTCCAGCAAGATTCCCCCTTTATTTACACAAATAGAATTCATATGCCTTTTGTAACGAACGTACCCATTCTTGTCAAACACAGTGCTCGATGTACAAGCTTTAGGGAATTTTTTTGAACAACTACCATTAACCATGCATGGAGCATAAGGTCTAGCCAGACCACACGGTCCATGCATCATACATTCGGTGACAATCTTATGAAGCTCAGGTGAAGATACAGGATCAGGTATCTCGGCAGATATGTACTGATCAACTTGGCTGCTCTCATGAATTTTGAATGCCTCTGCAACCCACAAAAGCATATGACAATGTGGAAGTCCTCTTTTCTGGAATTCTATCGTATACAAATCTGCAACTACCTTACCAAAAGGATGTTCCGCTCTCAAGAAGTCCAACATTTCTTTCACTTTAATCCTAAAAATTCTAGCAATAATGTCCGGTCTATCTTGAGGTTTGAGTGGCGAACGGGATGCGAAATATCTTGTTATCTCTGGCCACCTCACATTACAAGTGAAAGTTATGAAATACTGAGGGTTTCCATGAACGCGACATATAGCAAGAGCGTCTTGATAATGTTTGTACATGTAACGTGGACCACCAGTAAATGAAGCCGGAAGGACAACACGTTTTCCAATAGAACGACCCTCGGTATCCCCTCTCAACACCGTGTCATGAACGCCTTGAAGGAACTCAGTTCTAAAGAGGTTTTGATTAGATCTTATATAATCTAGACGGCCTTGTTCGATGCATATGTAAGCATCTACCAAAAACTGTTGGAAAAGGCGACCTCCATTCAATAACAAAGAATAGACATCGAGTCGATCATGAATTAAGAAACTGTAATACATGTTCATGGATAACTTCTTATCATCTCGCATCTCGTCACCAGAAAGCCTAAGGTGAGGACTCCATCCACTTTCACCATACAAGAACAACAATGGATATTGCAATGACATGTACAATGGGTGTAACTTATTTATGCGTTGAGGAAATCCATCTTTAGCATGAATAACAATGTCAAAATCGTGTGCAGGTGGGGAACCATCATGAACAATCGCGCCTAGAGTACCAGCAACAGGAGAATCATACGACCGTTCGTTCACAGAACTAAAAAGCCTAATTGAAAACTCAGGAATGGAGGCCTGATCACAAAGATCTCTTGCAGAACGGAAAAGCTTCACAAGAGCATTAAGATCATCTAACAAAGACATAAGAAGTTGCACAATTTCGACACGAACACGCGCACAATCATCTCGCCCAAACAAATGCAGCCTATTCGAAAGTTCATTCTGATTGTCATACACATACATCTGCAGAAAACGTGGTCTTTCATCCTGCAGAGGGCATAATGTTCCAATCCAATGACATACTTGACCTTCTACTCTAAACACATAAGGAGCTGACCCACTATTAATCGAATCATCTACACAGGCTCCAAAAGAAGTCATGGCGAACATTGAATTATACACGCGAATGTTATCAAGAAAATCAGGATGCTGAAACAGTTCTTTGATGATCGTTGGCGGATCCCTAGGCAAAACCAAACGCACACGACCAACCTTGCAACACTGATTGTACCTAGGATTCCTATTTCGTGGGACATAACTCACACGCTCAGCAAACCAAAAAAGGCTCCATAAAACTCGCATGAATATTCAGGGTCACCACAATCAACATACATATACAATCTACCATCTACACTTGAAGAGGAACTCGCAATATTCGGCGTACAATCGGATGGCAAGGGAGGTGTAGAAGGCTGAGGGCGCCTACGAGTAGCAGTACCTACTTCTACATTACTTGCAGTAAGATTTAAAGCTGTATTGCAGGATGAAGCATATCATAATTATCCTCTAACGGAACAGAAGATGACATATGCACAACTACAATAGAATATTATCTAAACGTACAGATAGACAACACTAACATGCATGTGTTAAACTTAAATCCATTAAAACTGTACAAATACGACACTGATATTACAACCTAGAGCACGTACCTATCACAAACAATTCTAATTTCATAAAACCAAACAACACATGAAACAAAATAGGTAAACAAACCAAAAGCAAAAGAGAAAAAACACACCTGCGATGCAACATAGTAGCCCAATAATATAATCACGAACTGCAAAATAATTTACTAAAGAAAATCAAGTCTATGTTGTATCAGTTGACTTTTCATGCTTTGTACTACTAAAGTCATAAGAGAATAGGTAACAAACCTGCAACGCAACACAAAAGCTTGTCTCAAAACAGAAGCACCTGTAATACAATTAAAAAACCAACTGTAAAACATAATTTACAAAAGAGGCAATGCCATCATAGTTGTTACATATGATTAGAATTTATAAAATGTCTATCACTATTGTAGATGTTGCTATAACTAATAAGCTCAAAATACCCAATGTTCGAGATGACCGAGCTAAATACACAGTAATCAGTTTGTGTCGCGGCTATGGTAACTAATCTGAAAACAACGTTGACGAAAAGTCAAGAACATAAGACAGAACCAAAAGCAATGAGATGTAAAGCGTATGCCTACAAACCAACAGAGATCTTACAAAGGGGTGTGGGGATGGGTCTTAGAATAGCTAGGTTGCTACTCTTAATCTTTTATGTTTTTGTAGTTGTTGCTTACATATAATGAAATTGGTTTAAGCTCTAGAAATAATGCTCACGATTAGCAGTGTAGAAATTGCACATTAAACCAAGTATCTAACGAAGGAAGAAGGTGGTAAGGAGATCTTATTTTGGCAGGGATTAAATTGATTCAAGTTATATAAATAAACCTGCAGAATAGGGGTGTAAAAACATTAAAAGCCTCCAGCGTAGCTTCTGTTTTTTCATTTATTTTCAAATTCATGGTAAAGAATGAATATTTGACGTTTAGAAAGGAAACCTTATGCTATCTGATTCTCTTATCTAAGAAGTTTTATTTGAGTTCTACAACCAACACTTCTATCAGATCTTTAGATACTTTTTCTACAGAAATGTTACTCGCTAACATAAATAATCATCACTTATTTAACTATGGTCCGCTCCGTTCATACGTAAAGATACCTACTAAAATCAATAGCATCAAGAATAAAGCCATAAAGGACCATTATGTATCTGTTAATTAGTTACTAAATCTAAGACATCCACTGTCTATTTTACAATAAATTTTCATTTTTAATTGTATCTTTATTCACTCATAAGGCTAGAAAATAGGGGCTGCTCTGATGGCCAAACATATTGGTGGAGGTAATGAACTAATAAACACTCTATATTCATCTTCAGAAACAGAAGCACTCGCTTAAGTTTGTCTTGTATATAAGTGGAATCTGAACAACTAACAGCAAATATTCCAACCAAACATGATCAAAAGTAACAACTGATTCAATCAACAACACATAACCATATTAAAAGAATCAAGATCAGAGGGCAGTAAACAAACTTATGCATTAAAGTAAGAAACCCATGAAATTGAAAAAAAACTGATCTAATCTAATATTTAGAGTTCCTTGTATATTGAAGCACAAAAAAACGAACATAAAATGACGATATGTAGCGAAAAAAGTATGCATCCTGCATTTGAAATTTTGTCAAACAACTTGTGTGCAGGCAAAAATCTGAACCATTTGGAAACAAAACAACCCAAAACACACAAAAACAGAGAGCCAAGTCATGCGAACACATTCGAGAGGTAAAGAACCTTAGAAAACCACTAAAATTGAACTATTGAAAGCGAAAACATAAGCTGAAATGAGCAAAGAAGAAAAGCAAACCTGATTTGGGATTCAAAAAGCAAACATCAACAACAACCGGTGGATAAAAAGCTTTAATCCCTTATACCTAAATCAATACCACAATCGAAACTTCAGTTATGCAGTGATTAAGCCTTCCAAAATCCAAATCACACACTTTTCCATTCTGCTCGAGCTCCTTGAATGAATTCCATTCTGCTTCGCTTGGTGGTGGTTTCGGTTGGGGATAAGAGATTTGTTGTGAGGTGTGGATTTGGGTTGGGATTAGGGTTTTGTTGTGAGGTGTGAGGTCGGTGTCGCACTGTGGCCACCGACAAATGGGAATAAATAGAATAGAAATGCATAATTATAACTAATAATAATAATAATAAAGAAACATAATTAGGGAGGATGGGACACTACTCTAATCACAATGACACATAACTACAATGAATTACTCTGGAACTCCACTAATCACACACTGACACATCATAAGTACCCTGATTTATTCTGAAACACCAAAAACACTAAGGTAGTGTTTGTTTTTTTTTAGAAAAAGAGCTTCTAAAGCTCTTTTGTCTGCGTCAAAAAGAGGCAGACAGATGTTTGAGGTCTGCAGAGTGTTTGTTTTTTTAAAGACGTTTCATTAAAAAACGTCTGCGTGACCTCTTCTTGGAGAAGAGGTGGAACAATGTCTTCACACCTCTTCTAACCTCTTCACAGTTCATTTCAACCCTAATACCCCTCTTCCCCAAATACCCACACCCCACTGATCATAACCCCAAACAAACTAATGCCATTAAACTGAGCTCAACACGATTATCATTTATAATAGTTGTTCAGAATCTTCGATTTCACTAACCAACCATAAATTCATAATGATAACTTGCATAAACATAATACTGAAATGACAATCTGATTAACAAATAATCAGCAACAATGACAGATTTCACAGTTGAGCAATCCTTCAATTGCATAATTTCAGCCACATTTATCATAAACACGGCAAGAAACATCAAATAAACTGCTAGAACATCTCAGTTGTCATTCATCAATAGCAGATCAAGAACACAAAATCTTTATTCCCAAAAAGAAACACCTTTAGTTTAGGAGCAGTGACGAAGACGTTTTTTTAGTTTCTTCAGCTTATGCTTATTCAACTTCTTCTTTCTTTTCTTCTTCACACTATCCGCCCACATCATCCCAGTACTCGAACCCGACCCATCAAGCTCCGGAACCTCTTCGGGCTTAGAATCCGGGCACCCATTTAAAAAATCGGATTCAAGAAATACCCAAATGAAAAACTAGGGTAAAAATCGAACCGATTGACAAGGGCTATTTCGTCATCAGAAGATGATTGGGGAAAGGGGGTTGTGGTGTTGCGTTGGGGTTGATGAGCAAGATGAGAAATTGGAGATGGTGGTGGATTTTGATGGTGGAATAAAGCTCGAATTGTGATTCGATTTAAGGGTTTGCGAAGAAGCTTATGAAAAGGTTGAGACATTGTTGATTTTGTGGGGTGTATGTGAAGATGAAGGTAAAAAGGAGATTGATTTGGGGTTTGTGAGGGCAAAAGTTAAAGCAACAAAAAAAATGCCCCCATGCAGGATCGAACTACATTATAAATGATAATCGTGTTGAATTTGCTTGTTTGCTTGTTTGCTTGTTTGTTGATTGAATTTTAACTTTTTATTAATTTTAGTTTATTTCAGCAGTCTGCAGACGTTACAAAACAAACAGTCTTCTTAATACAGGCTGCAGAGGTTTGGTCCACCTCTTCTCCTACAGATGTCTGCAGATGTGGTCTGCAGACTGTAGACGTTTTACCTCTTCAGAAACAAACAGCACCTAAAAATGCAACCCTAGATTATCTTGAACTACCCTGAAACACACAAAACACCCAAAACACTGCCCTAACGGTCCTTTTAACGACTATATAGCCGTTTGATCATGGGTATCTTCTTGGCTACTACAACCCGACGACAACAACCCGCCAGGTACCCGCAGGGGGTGGCGGCGGTGTACCCGTGCCGATACCGACGAACCCGAGTGGTGCCCCGTCCTCCCTTATAAAAGTTTTAAAATAGCATAAGTCGTAACCCACCAACCTTTCACTTTCTCTTTTAGACTTTTCTTGTTTGTTTTCCGAAATTGCTTTTGACTTGTTGTTTTCCCGCTTCTGCCACAACATCGACGTTTTGAAGTACATCATTCATCACCTGTCAGGCTATCACTCTCACTTTCATAGGGTCTATAGCTATATGTAGGGCACTGAAAATGTACCTTTATTTTTTGTGTTTTGTCTCTTTTTAATTACAATAACAAACATATATTGAAAGAAGGCTAGTTAATAGCTAAACGCCCCATAGCAAGTTAACAACATACAACCAAGGAAAATCACTTAACAACATGATAATAGCAAAACGGCAAGAATAACCTTCCGGTTTCCTTCATTATTTGTGATAGTTTTATAGAAACCCATAAGGTATTTATATGAGAACGCATAACAGTTATGATTTTACACCACTCACATATTTACATTCAAATAAAATTGACAAAAGAAGATGAAGTGAAAAGATGGTCCATTGTTTCCTTTGCTCCGCACAATATACGTTTGTAATCACAAGGCTAGTGTGTACTTTAACGGCCATTCACTCGGCATGAGTGTGCCACATAACCCATCTCGTGTCTTTTCATTCAACATTACACACTCATTAAACCAATAAATTTATCATCTCGTTTTCTCTCTTTACTCCATCTTTTTTAATTTATATAAACAAAAATATTACTCCAATAAAATTATAAGGTTTTTATCCGATTTGATAATTTTAAAAACTTTATTATTGATGTGTAAAATATGAGCAATATATAAATTAGCCATCGCAAAATAAAAAGAGTATTTTGTAAATTATTATAATCAGATTTTGATCTATAAAATACAGAGGGTTCAAGAATAGAGTAGGGTCCTGATCTTTATATTCAGATAAGAAAAGATTTCAAACCTTTATGTATGCACCATCGTACAAATGTTGCGTACAAGTTCTGGTCAGAAAACTTTACGAAACAACAAAATACCATACTAATGATATTGAAAATGCTATGCCTTAAAATAAAAGATAACAACTAATTACAAGGATTCTATACATTTTGTTATGTGTTATACTTCGTGAGGAAATGGACATGAATGATGTGACAAGAGGGTTTGAACACCATGTCTTAGGCCGGAGAGAAGCATGACTCTTAGGTTGCGTTTGGTTGGAAGAATGGAATTGAATGGAATGGAATTGAGAAACTAGTATACTTTTCAAGTAAAATTATGTTTGAGTGGGTAATGAAATGTAAAACCCAATGGAATGTTTCACCTCAAATTCCCTTGGTTGTGAATTTTTTTTTTCAAAATCCTTCCACCTAGAGAGGGAATTTGAAATCCCACAACCAAGGGAATTTGAGGTGAAACATTCCCTTGGGTTTTACATTTCATTACTCACTCAAACTTAATTTTACTTGAAAATTATACTAGTTTCTCAATTCCATTCCATTCCATTTCATTCTTCTAACCAAACGCAGCCTTAAGACATGACTGTTGTCACTATTAATAACTCATTGCCTCGGTTGAAACCACAAAAAGTTATGTTATACATGCTTCATCCACGTCCCAACATGGACCATAACACATTTATAATGTGTCGCATATGATCTTATTTTCACACTATTAAGAAATGATGACCCTCATTCCTCACTATACACTGTAACTTAAAATAGAGAAAGAAAATGAAGAAGCTTGTTTCAATATTAATCAGAGGGTATATCTCCATTCAATAACATACAAAGGCTATATATAGCCAAACTTACATAACTATACATGACCACGATTAAAGCACTCACCATAATAAAATACGATCCAATCCTTTCCATCTAAACAACCATATGCAATTGTCTGCCATTCCATAAGTAATCACGCACTACCTTCTCCACTTAATTTGGTTGACCAATACTTTCATCCTTTAATCATTTTCACTTTCAACAAATTTAAATTAACATTTAACACATATTTTAACACTCCCCCTCAAGTTGAATAGTGGGATATCCACGATTCAACTTGGATTGGTTTTGATTTGTTTGATTTTTGGATTGGCTACCGTCTTCTTGACATGGCAGCCTATTTTGGGTTTTGAGTTTAACTTGAATTGGTTTTGATTTTGGTTTCGGTTTTGGTTTCCCCTTAAGTTGAAAAATTCAACTTGGCCATTTGGGTTTTGGCATTCGTTTTGATTTGGGTTTTGATTTTTTTTTTTTTTTGAGCTTTGATTTTTTGTTTTAGCGGAAACATTTTTTTTATATTTTTTAGTGGGATTGCCAAAATTCAACTTAAAATGGTTTTTGTAATGGGTTTGGTTTTGAGGAATTTTTTTAAAGGTTCTGTTTTGTTTTGAGAATTTGGTTTTTGGATTTTTTTTTGGTTTTAGAATCTTGGTTTTGAAAAAAAAATTAATTATGTTTTAAAAAGGATTTTGTTTTTTTTTCTTTTTAAGGCACTTCGCCTCTTAGCACTCAGTGCCAGGTCCAAAGATTTCCTTCGGAAGCTTCACCACCACCAACCTTCTCGGCGCTGTCGTTGCTAGTAGCACTATTTTTGCCTATGGCAATGACAACCTTCCTTCTTGATTAGGGTTCTTAGTTTTGTGGTTGTCACTCCACTAGTCAGGGAACCCCACGATTCTAAAGCACTCCTCTTTGGTGTGTCCCCTCATATCACAGTGGGTGCACTTGAGGTGCGATTTATCTTTTCTAATTGGTGTTCTGCTCTTCTTTTCTGTCCTGCAATATCCTTTGGTTGCGAGACCTAACCCGTCAGATTCGGTGGCTAATAACCCAGCTCCAATGCCTTGTGTATCACTAGGAGCCGCTCCTAGAATAGTTTGGTGGGCGGTTTCCTTCCTAACAGCAGCATAGGCCGTCTCAACTGATGGTAAAGGCTCCCACCGGAGGATTTCTCGCTTTATAGGATCATATTTTTGGTCTAGGGCATTTAGGAATTGAAAAAGTTTCTGTTCTGACCTGATTTTTGAGTATGTTTTGATGTCTTCCGGACACTTCATGGGATTCGGATCGATTCGGTCAATTTCACCCCATATCCCCTGTAGTGTAATCCATAAGTTTTCAAGAGAGTCTTCATTCTGTTTGATGTTGTTAGCTTTGACGTGAAGGTTGAATGTCTGCAACTTGTCTCTTCCACTGCTGTAGGTGACCACCAGAGCATCCCATAGTGACTTCACCGTTAGAAACTCGGTTAGGTTGCCGACAATTTCTGGTTCAATGTTCTGTATTAGCCATGAAAACACGAGCAAGTCTTCTTGTTCCCACTGCTCGAAACTTTCATCGCTTGGATCTGGAGGGTCAGAGGTTAAGTGTTTCAATAGATTCTTTGATTTTCCGCCTATGGCGACTTGAACCATTCGAGTCCATAAAGCGAAATTTTGACCATTAAGTTTGAGATTGATTTGTAGGTTGTCGGATAACTTTGGGTTTTGGGGTTGGATGTTGAGGCCATTCTTAAAAAAGTTGGCTAGTTGGATTGATAAATCGGAACCCGAGTTGTCGTCTCCGGACATGGTTGCTTGGTTTGAGTTTGGAATTTGGATTTTGGGTTTTTATTTGGAATTTCTTTGATGAGCAAATTGTTCCAAGGATCAGGAACACCGCTCTGATACCATGTTAAGAAATGATGACCCTCATTCCTCACTATACACTCTAACTTAAATAGAGAAAGAAAATGAAGAAGCTTGTTTCAATATTAATCAGAGGGTATATCTCCATTCAATAACATACAAAGGCTATATATAGCCAAACTTACATAACTATACATGGCCACGATTAAAGCACTCACCATAATAAAATACTATCCAATCCTTTCCACCTAAACAACCATATGCAATTGTCTGCCATTCCATAAGTAATCACGCACTACCTTCTCCACTTAATTGGTTGACCAATACTTTCATCCTTTAATCATTTTCACTTTCAACAAATTTAAATTAACATTTAACACTTATATTTTAACACACACTCCTTTTGGTTATGTCTTAGAGCTAAAAGACCAATAAACATATTATATGAAAATTCTGGGTGAAAATAAAAATTAATTTAAAATGTCTTATTTAGTCATAGAATATAAATTTGATTTAATTTTTTATAAGTAGGTTATAACAACATATATACTCTACAAATATAATGATTTATGTAACATCTTTTTACTATATAACTTGTAAAACTGATTATATGTAACAATTCGAAAGTCATCAACTATTTAAAAAAGGATGACACAAACTCAATAAATACAATGAAATCTTACAAATTTTAATATATGCATCTATAGATGTAATTGTAATATAACTTGAATTGATTATGTAATCACTCAAAATGGTCATGTAATATGATTTCTTTAACGACGGTAGAAAAAAAATACTAGGTAGACGCTGGATCAAGTGATACAGTTATGTAATAAGTACATATTTATTGTTATATACCGTATTTTTGACAAAATGAAAACGCATGAGTTAGACAGTTTTTTTATAAATGATACTAAAAGGAGTATTAGCCGCATAGTTTTTTTAACGGCAAACACACCCATTTAAATTCCATATATTTCTCACTTTAAAAAGTATTGATAAAGAAAACAACATATATCACTAGACCAACATCAAACTTAACTCTCATAATTACTTAACAACTGTTACCTTTTATTCTTTTGTGTTTATCATAGGAGAAACATCTTTCTTGATTTTTTTACGATTTTGCTTTAAATGACGTGTGTTATATTAATCGGGTCTACCTACACGATCCCTAACCGAGACCGCATCCTTAATCCCCTCATGAGAAACTCATAACTGTAAAAACCTACTTGTTCAATCTGAACATTTGTATTTCAAACGAAACTTCAACCTCAGACCTCTCTTTTTAAAACCCTATCGAGTGTTTCACCACAATCAAATAATTGTTTATTCTTGATTTACGGGGTGTTTAGGATTGCTTATTTTTCTTAAAAATACTTTTAAAATTTAACTTTTGAAAAATAACTCCATTTAAATTCTCAAAATCAAGTTTTAAACCCTTTAAAATCAACTTTTCAATCATTTACTCATACATACTTATTAACTTATTAACCAATGATGTCTTGGCCTAGTGATTAAGGGGAAGGTGGGAGGCTTTGTTTTTTTGAAGATCCAAGGTTTAAACCTTGACATGAGTGAATATTACAAAAGAAAAACTTATTGACTTATTAACTTTTTTAAAAATTAATAAGTTAAAGATTGGTTAAAAAGTTAATTTATCAAACATCTACTTATTACCCTATATGTTTATAAACCAAGGTGAATGAATAGTGTAGATATGAGCATTACGTTATGACCACAGTAGCTTGTTAGATTTACATTTTACCCACTCCCCAAATGTCCTTATACAGATACAAAGGGGGGAAACCTGCATATTGTCCCTCTGGTTGATTCCTAGAGAGAGAAACGATGGCTGTCGTGTTTTTGTCGCCAAAACTGCATCGATTGTGCCTATCTGTTTGTTTTGCCCTCGGTGCTAGCAGCGCCATCACCGTCGTGTGTGCATAGTGGTGGTTAGGGTTTCTTTGACGAATGGGAATCCTCACCTCCGCCACCTGCGCCGTCGTGGTCTAGATGCATGTCTGTTTGCTGTCGGTGACACTGACGCCGACATGGTCGTATGGTTGTGTTTAGGGTTGTTTGCCCAAATAACGCGGTTGTTGGATGGTGTGATGGTGGGTCTGTTTCCTTTAGTGGTAGGCGGCTGTTGTTGTGTGGACGGTTTGGGGTTTCCGGTCTGACCTATTTTCATCGCCGTCGCTGGTTGACGACCCGTTATCGTCATCGACGACGTGGATGTGCCTCTGGTCACCCTCCACCTCCGTCGCCGCCGGGTGCGTGCACGGGTTTCCCGTTCCTCTTCTGTTTTTCGTGCCCTAGGTGGCTACGGTAGAACCGACGGCGACGATGGTCGAACTAACGGCGGCGATGGTTTGTTGCTCACTTACCTACCCGATTCCGATCTCCGATGGCCATTATGGTGGTTGATTCGTCACCAGTTCACCTCAAACTTTGTTCTTCTTCCCTGCTTTATGCTTTCTATTTGTCTTTGGAGAACCGTAGAGCTGGGTTTATTATTGGTTGAGTGTTTGCTTTGAGGTCTGGTATATTGTTCCTGATGTTGTTCATGAATTGATCAAAGTGCTTGTGCCAACACTTATGTTGAGCTGTAGATGTAATTTTGTTTGGTCTGTGATGATAAAACTAACTCATCTGAGACAATTTGTTATTACGAGTTGAGAATAACTAAGGCAATTGTTCTTTGTGATGCTACAGGAAGCTGTTGATAATATATGATTCTGTGATTTCATCTGAATGCTTTGTTATGTTTTGGGGTTTTATCATCTGGCTGTGATGAGTTCAAATTCGGGTTAATAAATTCGAATGTGATATACCTTTGCGTGGCAGGGTTGGAGGACGGCTGGTGCATACCCGCAACCCCCTGCAGCCATTGGTTAATATTCACATTTGAAACTCTGAGCCTTAGTTTGTGTTAAATTTGTTTTCCATGAGGCCGATGTCGTTGTCATTAGTTGGTATATCTCCTGTCAGGTGATGATGGTGATGAAAATGTGAACATTCATTTTGTCGGAGCCTCGATTTAATCCGTTCGTCCAACGCGCAACGCGCGTTTGTGTATAACCCTAGTTTAGTTAAAAAAACATTAAATATCTACTGTTATCATTTCACTTTTGTCTTTACCTCCTCCACTCACTACCCTCTCTTTTCCTTTCCACAACCCCCTTTCTCTTCAATTTCATCTTCAATTTCATCTTCAATTTCATCTTCAATTTCATCTTCAATTTCAAATATAGGGTTTCTCATTATTTCCCAATTATATATAATAATAATAATTCATAAACGGTCTTCTTTGATTGAGAGGTCTATTTGGGCTAAAAAATTTCAATTTTGCGTTCTTACCAGTTTGTGTGTTCAACATATACACCAAAGTTTTAAACTTGCAGCATAAAGATTCAGCATTTGCCTTAAATCCTTCATGTTCATGGGTTAAATCGAATTTCACGTTGTTTCTTGAAAACCCCTTCATAAAACTCTGTGATTAGAGGTGTTGTTTGTTAGAGGTGTTGTTGTTTCTGAAGAGGTAAAACATCTGCAGTCTGCAGACTACATCTGCAGACATCTGTAGGAGAAGAGGTGGACCAAACCTCTGCAGCCTGTATTAAGAAGACTGTTTGTTTTGTAACGTCTGCAGACTGCTGAAATAAACTGAAACTAATAAAAAAAGAACTAATTAGGGCCAAGTATTTACTTTAACTGAGAGCTATACTAAACCGGTTTTATACTATACACTGTGAACTGTACCATACTGAGTACTTTCCACTCCTCTATGAACCGGGTACTATACAAGACAAGTACTTATGTCATGACTAGGAACTTTGTTATGAGCCAAGAACTTTAGCTCGTATTATTAATCAGCCCAAAAACTATTATGTAAGTTGTTCCGAGTTTTTGTGTTCATATCATAAGAATCAAAAACTCAAATCAATATAAAATAATAATTCTGTTATACCTAGGTTCTATTCAAACAATCAGCATCACAAAAAGCATCAAAATTCATTAACCATCACATTTGATTTATATAAATATCATAAATAAACCACAAGATTTTGCAATTGAATTATATCTTCAAAAACCAAAATGAAACTACAGTCCAAAAACTCTCTTACAAGCTTTTAATATACTGCTTCTTTTCTTCATCTTCTTCATCTGCAAATCTTCATCTTCTTCCTCATTACCATCATCAACATCAAACAGATTCAAACACTGATCGTGGATCCTCGAATACCTTTCGGAAACCGATGAAGATCTTCTGATCGACATAGCCCTTTTCACTGTTGTCTGCAATGTTCTTCCTGTGCTATGCTGCTTCTCGATCTTGAATCTGCTGCTAAGATTGCTTGTACCGGGGGGAGTGGCGACGGGGGGAGTGGCGACGGGGGGAGTGGCGACGGGGGGAGTGGCGACGGTGGAGTGGTGACGGGGGGAGTGGCGATGGGAGCAGAGAAGTAAAAATCAGGGAATGGAGGTGGGGTGTGGGTATTTGGGGGAAGAGTAGTTTAGGGTTGAAATGTGAAGAGGTGAGAAGATATGTGAAGACTTTAGTCCACCTCTTCTCCAAGAAGAGGTCACGCAGACGTTTTTTAATGAAACGTCTTCAAAAAAACAAACACTCTGCAGACCAGAAATATCTGCCCGCCTCTTTTTGGCGCAGACAAAAGAGCTTTAAAACTCTTTTTCAAAAAAACAAACACCACCTAAATGCATGGATGGAAGGGAGGGAATGCCATCGTTTTATCTCAACACAGGGGTTAGTGGGTCGCCTAATTAGGGTTCGGGGTCCCAGAGTGTTGGATGTAACATCTCGTAATTTTGAAATAATTTAAAGTTAGTTTTATTAATAAAATAATAATAATAATAATAACTAATAATAATAATAGTTTAATTATAAATAATAATAATAATAATAATAGTAATAATAATAATTAATAATAATAATAATAATAATAATAACAACAATAATAATAATAATAAAGTCCAGGGTTATTTTGTAATTTTTGAAACCTTAAAAGAAGGTTTGGTGCATAAAATAATAAAATTCAAACCGCAGGGACCATTATTGTAAATTAAATTTTACAACCCAACCCCCCGGCCCTTTTCCCCCTCGATTTTCCGGCGAAAGGCCGGCGAAGCTTCGGCGGTCCTCCGGCGAGTTCAAACGCCCAAATTCACGCGGTTTTAACTCAAATTAAAGGTCCCGACACCCTCGCGACTAAGATTCGAACCCTATGCGTTTAATCATTGAATAATTCGGATCCAAAGCTCACCACCTCGAATCCACTTTATTCCCGACCGTTCAACGGTCGGTTAACCCACTCAAACATTAAAAATGATCAGATTAATCGAAGTGGAACGACCATTTATATGTTCTTAATCTGTTAACATTTTCAATTTCATCAAAAACCCCCGAAATCACAGCTGCAACCATCCTCCCTGTCGTGAACCTGCAACTCAACCCAATCCATTGTACGAGCATCCTTAATCGAATTTGATTGAGGGCTTTCATTCCTCGTCACTACACGAAGCTAACCTTAAAGTTAATTGAGTTATCATCACCATTTACACCCCGAACCCATCCCCTTTCTGCCGCGTCTGTTCGCCGATCTGTTCATCCTCAATCCATCACCAAATTGGGTAATTAAACACACCTCTTTGCTCGAAAATACATGGGGAATCAAAGCCCCATGATCGTCTCTGTAATCGTTGTCGATTTGCTGTTCGATTTGGATCTAATCGGATTTAGGGTTCTTGAGTTTGGGGGATGCTTTCTGATTTAAGTTAAAAGAATTAAGAACCGTTTCTTAACCGCGGCTGCGGCTTTGGTTCACCGGTTCTGTGTCCATTCAATATCCAAGAGGCCCCGGGTTCGACCGCGGGCCACCTCACACATTTTTTTAAAGCCTTTTAAGCTTTTAAAAATTACAGGAAATTTCCTAAAAATCATAAAAATCATTTTTATAAACTTGTTTATTTTAAATCAACAAATTACCTTCTGTAAATATTTTTAAAAATTAAAATAATTATAGAAAATTTTAGAAAAATATAAAAATGGTTTTCTTTTGCAAACTTTAAATATTTTTAGATGCCATATTAATTTCTGTAAAACTATTTAATAAAATATTTAAATATTTTAATAAATAGTTTGGATAAATATTATAATTAGTTTATTTTTTTAAAAATAAACTTTAAAAAGTTGAAATCACTACGTTAATATCATTACGTTAATTATGAAATCCTATTTACGTTTTAAGAATTTAATCATTTTATAAGAATTTAATTTCTTAAAATTTTTTATAAAATGAATTAATAAAGTTTTTCTTATTATATAAAGATATATATAATCTTGATAACTAATTTTATTTATAAAAACCCCAAACTCCACCTAAAACCCTAGTTCCCGTTAAAAACGTTAAGTTTAATATAATTAAACTTAAATCTCGTCAATATATATATTCTTAGGTATCTCGTGAAGGTTTACATTGGAACGTCGTCTATTATTATTATTAATCGTCATTCATATACTTAATTACCAAGTGAGTATTTCTATACTCATTTTATCATTTTCACACTTTGGGTGAAACATGTTACCTTATAAACGTTGCACTTGTAAACACTTTTGATTCTTGTAAACTTATGGCAATTTACTTGTGTGTTGTGATTAGTTGAATCTTGTAGCTACCATGTAATGTCGAATACATGTACAATCATTAACTATTGCTAGCCTGGCTACGTCATAGATCTATGGGCCTGACAAGCCTGCTTGGTTGATCCAAGTACACTTAGCTAATCGTATATACTTGTAAACGTTTGAGACTTGTAAAACTTGTCAAGGTTTGATTGTGCATTATGTCTTACATCCCTAGTTACCTTGTTCTCTAATTTACAACATGAATTGCCATCTTTTATATACTTATGTATTAAAAACAATAGAATGCTCACCAATAATATGTTGACCTTTTATTTTAACATGTTTCAGGTTACTCTTTGAAGCTTATCACACTTAGGATTGGACTTAGAGAAATAAACGAATGATCTGGATACTTTTATACTTGTATTCTGGATGTATCTTTGTTTGAACATTTACTTGTATTGTTACAATTGAATCATGATTAATATATTTGGAACTAATAATAGCGTTATGTGGCTGTGAACAATCGTAATTCCTCACACCTCGACGTTTCCGCCGTCTAGGTTGGGGTGTGACAGATTGGTATCAGAGCCCATAACTATAGGGATTTAGGTTATTAGAAATGGTGACCTAGACTATAGCTTATGCATGCACCTTATAGTATTTTTATCTTGTAAATACATGGTTTGCATGTTATATAATGCTATGCCTTCTTATGTGCAATTTGATGCCTTAGCATAGGATTGCCTAAACTTAGTTACTTGTCTCCCTAAACTCATCTTTGACTCTCCCCGAACATAAAATCACTCAATCTTATCCTCGACGACATGTGGAATCGTATACTAATACTTATGATCTGGATCTTTAGACGTATGTCTAATCTATACAAATCTCATCAAGGTTTTGATTTTATAAACCAAGGAAATTTGTGTGACACATAGACACCTGTATTCTGGATTTCCTGGCAAAAGGCCTGAGGGCTAAGGCAAGCGTATTCGTATAAATCTCATTGTGAGACCCGTTACGCTACCTGGGGATTTCTGGGATGAGTGATAAACTATGGTCAAAATACACAAGTCTCTAAGGCAAATGAGTCAATTTACCTTGACGTGTCCACGGTTCCAAATGGTAATGCGTTATCAAATGGAACCATCCTTTTTGTATTTTAAAAATCCTTAAATCCTTGAACTGGTTTATCACCAAAGTTTAATATCTTCTCATTCTTAACCTACATAATGTTCCTGTTAATATTGAACTCATCCTACATTTCAACTCTTACGCTCAACGTATAACGTGTAACGGTATTGAACTCAGCGTTTCATGTAACTATTTCTATACCTTGATCAACGTGAACATGGATCTTAATATACCCAAAGATGTTGGGAATCTAAACCAAATGGTCTTTAAAACTTTAAATCGTTACTTATGTTTTTCAAAATTTCTAAGGGTGTGTCCCATGACTAAATACATTCAATGCTGTAAAGTGAAATTCTTACATCTTTGGATACTTTGTCTAAGCAAAGTGTAAATAGTGATTTGATTCGATCATTGAATCCGTTTACTTGACTCGAAACCCTTGAGATGAGAGATCACTTATAAGTACGCGTATCTTCAACAAGGTTCTGGTTGACCTCATATCCTAAGAAGTCCATGTATTTCCTTTCGATCGAATGTTCACATCTCATTATGGTGTTGAATAATTCCTGTCCTTGATTTTGTTTTCCCGATTTAAACCATCTAAGATTTGAACACCACAACAAATTCTATTATCTCGAACTTTGATCTTGAGCTTGTAAACATGATTTTTCTCTTTGTTACATTGTTGTAAATTGAAATTTCTTGAATTTCTAAATTGATATTCTTTTCTTTTCGCTGTTTTGACAAACTTCGTACCGATTGCACCACGGGAGATGCAAGAGTTTGTAAGTCAACCTATGACTAAGAACACGCGTATCTTCTAAATGATTTTTAACTCATCAAAACAGGGGTGATTCCCTTACTTTGGTGATGATTCTTCATCTGTTTCGATAAATGGTTTCCAATCATGCGTTTTATGAAAGTTTATCCTCTGGATCAAGGTGATTTCCTTATCGTGAGGATTGACTTCAATTATTTTCATTAGAACTTGCATTTCATAAACGACATGATCTTATCGAAATAGGATTGAAACCCGTACTTTGGTGACAAATGTCAAAACTCGATTGTTTCTTGTGATAATGAAGCTCAAGGCGTGAATTCCATACCTTGATGATAATTACATTTTCATGGATGATTTCAAATGGAACGACCTCATCAAAGTAGGAGTGAATTCTGGATTTTTATGAGGAAGTTCATCCTGTTATATTTTGTCTTTGTAAAACTTCATCGTTAAGATAGGAGTGATTTTCCCTATCTTAATGGTGAGTACCTCGTCTTATTTCTATGAATCCTCAACAATTGGTTCGGATCAAACTGGTTGATTGGTAAGTTAGTGGACATACCTTGGGAATACACCATCAAGTTAGGAGTGAAAACCACACCTTGATGACTACTCTCATTTCTTGATCTTCAACTTACCATGGTTGTAACCAAGTTACGATAAGCATGTAGTAACTTGACGGGTGAAACAATGTTAGTGTTTTGACCTATCAAGCCAAAGCATGATCTCTGAACTTGAAAGAAGACCCGATCGTTTTAGGTTGATTTTGACTCCAACCTTGGAGCACTTAAATTCTTAAATCGATCTCTTCCCCTTTATTTTTATTGACTCGATCTAGCTACATCGAACTATTTATTCCTTACTTATCAACTTTCATCTTGAGATATCATCAAACCCATAAGTATAGTCTTCCTAAACAATCATTTATCAAATAAAGATATTATCGAATACCTCTCTTATTGTTTGATGAATTACATATGCGATCTGCATTTGGAAATTTGTTACCTTGCAAAACATGGTTACAAATACCTTTCTTATTGTTTGCGTCATTTCTTGAATCGTTTTTGAATCTTTAACCTTGAAAATCATTGAAATTCTAACTTGGTTTTGAACAACAAGACTCGTTATTATCCTCACTGCGATGTGGATATAATGGTTCATAAACCTTCGTAACTTGTAGTCATGGGTTTGGCATAAAGGAAAAGACGTAACTTGGTATGTGTCCAAGTGTTTCACCTTCATTTATGACAAAACCTAACCTCCGTGTTCCCGTAAATCTCCTGTTTAACTTTTCATCCACTAGGTGCCTCTTATTTAAATGTCATGATGGTGCATTATAGACCGATTGGCTAAAAATTCAATTCGACCCATTTTCTCACAACGTCGAAAAATTGACCTGTATCTGTTTTAACTATTCGTATACCGTGGTATGATGTTAAAATATCGATCGTTATTTTGAACGATTGATTCATTTTCTGTTTTTAATAATATTCTTAACCATCATCGTGAACTCATTCCAAGATCTTCGCATAGAGTATTATTCTTAGACCGATGGTTGGTCAAAGGAGAAATGCATATTCACAAGATATGCGTTAAGATCGTTTCATATGGTGACGTTTGGGATTCTTAAATTCCGACGGTTAGCCTTTCTTATCATTGTTGGTCTTTTAATCAAAGAGGAAACATTGGAATAAGTAAATTGCCATAACATCTCTCAAAACGTCTCGTATTTCACTTGAAGAGTTCAAGTTGGCATATATTATGTCAAGAGACTTGAAGGATTCCCTAAAGTGAAACACCTTATCTGTAATTAAACATCTATCACTGTCCGTTTGTACGCTTATCTTTCATTAAACCCTCTTGTTCGCTTAGTTCATTCTTAATTTCGGAACGAAATTCATTAAAGTAGGGGAGACGTTAACATCTTGTATTTTTACAATAATTAACGATCATTCCTAATCAACGCGAAAGCTTATAATGTTAATTAGAAGTCACACACTTTAGGCTCTCTTTTTTACCTCTGATGGCTCTGCCATTGCACATAAAGTAAACACTAAAGCAGTCAGCTTAATCGATGATGAATTTTCTTCTTTCGATAACCTCATCAAAAACCGAAAGTTCTTCAAAGTGTACCTCAGAAAATGAAAACACAAAATGTATCAAGAAAGAAAAAGAGAATCACTATGACCTATCTGTGGCTTCATGCTCATCTTCTGATTCACCTCGGAACGTGAGGACCAAATGAAATCCAAGCATCCTCATCTGTTCGTCTCAGCCTCCTTGTGAACAAATTTCGGGACGAAATTTCCTAAAGTAGGGGAGACTGTAACATCTCGTAATTTTGAAATAATTTAAAGTTAGTTTTATTAATAAAATAATAATAATAATAACTAATAATAATAATAGTTTAATTATAAATAAATAATAATAATAATAATAGTAATAATAATAATTATTAATAATAATAATAATAATAACAATAATAATAATAATAATAATAATAATAAAGTCCAGGGGTTATTTTGTAGTTTTTGAAACCTTAAAAGAAGGTTTGGTGCATAAAATAATAAAATTCAAACTGCAGGGACCATTATTGTAAATTAAATTTTACAACCCAACCCCCGGCCCTTTTCCCCCTCGATTTTCCGGCGAAAGGCTGGCAAAGCTCCGGCGGTCCTCCGGCGAGTTCAAACGCCCAAATTCACGCAGTTTTAACTCAAATTAAAGGTCCCGACACCCTCGCGACCAAGATTCGAACCCTATGCGTTTAATCATTGAATAATTCGGATCCAAAGCTCACCACCTCGAATCCACTTTATTCCCGACCATTCAACGGTCGGTTAACCCACTCAAACATTAAAAATGATCAAATTAATCGAAGTGGAACGACCATTTATATGTTCTTAATCTGTTAACATTTTTAATTTCATTAAAACCCCGAAATCACAGCTGCAACCATCCTCCCTGTCGTGAACCTGCAACTCAACCCAATCCATTGTACGAGCATCCTTAATCGAATTTGATTGAGGGCTTTCATTCCTCGTCACTACACGAAGCTAACCTCAAAGTTAATTGAGTTATCATCACCATTTGCACCCCGAACCCATCCCCTCTCTGCCGCGTCTGTTCGTCGATCTGTTCATCCTCAATCCATCACCAATTGGGTAATTAAACACACCTTTTTGCTCGAAAATACATGGGGAATCAAAGCCCCATGATCGTCTCTGTAATCGTTGTCGATTTGCTGTTCGATTTGGATCTAATCGGATTTAGGGTTCTTGAGTTTGGGGGATGCTTTCTGATTTAAGTTAAAAGAATTAAGAACCGTTTCTTAACCGCGGCTGCGGCCTTGGTTCACCGGTTCTGTGTCCATTCAATATCCAAGAGGTCCCGGGTTCGACCCCGGGCCACCTCACACATTTTTTTAAAGCCTTTTAAGCTTTTAAAAATTACAGGAAATTTCCTAAAAATCATAAAAATCATTTTTATAAACTTGTTTATTTTAAATCAATAAATTACCTTCTGTAAATATTTTTAAAAATTAAAATAATTATAGAAAATTTTAAAAAAATATAAAAATGGTTTTCTTTTGCAAACTTTAAATATTTTTAGATGCCATATTAATTTCTGTAAAACTATTTAATAAAATATTTAAATATTTTAATAAATAGTTTGGATAAATATTATAATTAGTTTATTTTTATAAAAATAAACTTTAAAAAGTTGAAATCACTACGTTAATATCATTACGTTAATTATGAAATCTTATTTACATTTTAAGAATTTAATCATTTTATAAGAATTTAATTTCTTAAATTTTTTTTATAAAATGAATTAATAAAGTTTTTCTTTATTGTATAAAGATATATATAATCTTGATAACTAATTTTATTTATAAAAACCCCAAACTCCACCTAAAACCCTAGTTCCCGTTAAAAACGTTAAGTTTAATATAATTAAACTTAAATCTCGTCAATATATATATTCTTAGGTATCTCGTGAAGGTTTACATTGGAACGTCGTCTATTATAATTATTAATCGTCATTCATATACTTAATTACCAAGTGAGTATTTCTATACCCATTTATCATTTTCACACTTTGGGTGAAACATGTTACCTTATAAACGTTACACTTGTAAACACTTTTGATTCTTGTAAACTTATGGCAATTTACTTGTGTGTTGTGATTAGTTGAATCTTGTAGCTACCATGTAATGTCGAATACATGTAAAATCATTAACTATTGCTAGCCTGGCGACGTCATAGATCTATGGGCCTGACAAGCCTGCTTGGTTGATCCAAGTACACTTAGCTAAACGTATATACTTGTAAACGTTTGAGACTTGTAAAACTTGTCAAGGTTTGATTGTGCGTCTGTCTTACATCCCTAGTTACCTTGTTCTCTAATTTACAACATGAATTGCCATCTTTTATATACTTATGTATTCAAAACTATAGAATGCTCACCAACAATATGTTGACCTTTTATTTTACATGTTTCAGGTTACTCTTTGAAGCTTATCACACTTAGGATTGGACTTAGAGAAATAAACGAATGATCTGGATACTTTTATACTTGTATTCTGGATGTATCTTTGTTTGAACATTTACTTGTATTGTTACAATTGAATCTTGATTAATATATTTGGAACTAATAATAGCGTTATGTGGCTGTGAACAATCGTAATTCCTCACACCTCGACGTTTCCGCCGTCTAGGTTGGGGTGTGACATTGGAGCACACGTCCCACCCGGTTTCAAAACCAAGAGAACCCTAAATGTCTCCCATGACCATAGCAGCATGAGGGTAGTAGGACTCATGGCTCCCATCTGAACATTCTGTCTTACATCCCTAGTTACCTTGTTCTCTAATTTACAACATGAATTGCCATCTTTTATATACTTATGCATTCAAAACTATAGAATGCTCACCAACAATATGTTGACCTTTTATTTTACATGTTTCAGGTTACTCTTTGAAGCTTATCACACTTAGGATTGGACTTAGAGAAATAAACGAATGATCTGGATACTTTTATACTTGTATTCTGAATGTATCTTTGTTTGAACATTTACTTGTATTGTTACAATTGAATCTTGATTAATATATTTGGAATTAATAATAGCGTTATGTGGCTGTGAACAATCGTAATTCCTCACACCTCGACGTTTCCGCCGTCTAGGTTGGGGTGTGACATTGGAGCACACGTCCCACCCGGTTTCAAAGCCCAAGAGAAACCTAAATTGTCTCCCCATGACCATAGCAGCATGAGGGTAGTAGGACCCATGGCTCCCATCTGAACACAACCCATCTCCCAATTTTCCTCATGACATCAACATGAGTGGTGGCAATGGTGGTGGTGGCAATGGTGGTGGTGGCAATGGTGGTGGTGGCAATGGTGGTGGTGGTGGTGGTGCAGTGGCTACAGTCTCCATTACCACCATTAGAAGTGGGTCTGACTCTGTTGTGAAGAGAAAGAGAGGTAGGCCCAGGAAGTATGGTGGGCATGGGTCACATATGGACCATATGGCTCTAGCTCTCACTCCTGCGTCTTCGGTTGGTGGTTCACCTGGTTCGGTCACACCGACCCCGAAAAAGAACAGGGGGAGGCCTCCTGGCAGTGGGAGGAAGCAAAGACTTGCAAATGTTGGTATGTTTACTTGTCAAATTAACTTGCTTTAGTTATTGTTAGTTTGCATTCTTTTTCATAGTTGTCAATTCATTGTTTAATTATATGAAATTTACTAAAGTTTATTGTATGCATTATGTTTGTGTCTTTTAGTGGACTTCATTGTAGAGATTGGAAGTGCATGTAAAATTGTAAATGCGGATGCTTTTTCCAACTAATTTGGTAGGGTAACTGAACAACATCTTAACTATTGATGGGATTAATTATTGCTCCATATATAACTAGATGCTACTTTTCATTTGGGTTATGTATGTCTATGATTCTTGATTCAATCCATAAATTGGCAAACAAGTTTCTTCATGAAGTGTAAATGATAGGCGATTAGTATTGTAGGTTGATAAAGCATGATAAAAAGAAGTTTGTATATGTGACCATAAGCGCACATGTGCAAGTAGCCATTAGTTTGAGACATCTCATATAGAAATTTTGTTGAGTTAAAGGGGAGCTACATGTAATCTACATATAATGAGAGACTCACATGCGTGCATAAGCCTTATTTGTTTTTCCTGTAACATTTTCATTTACAGGCCCTAGAAAACGAAATTGATGGTAATAAATTATAACTATACTATTTACATGAAAATCTATGTTATAATAAATTAACAATCTTTATCTTAAATCATAATGTTTTTAATATTCATGTAAACAAAATTTGTGTTTTTGTCATATCAAGTTATTAATTCTATCCTTACATTTTGATGTGAAGCTTGCTGTTTTGAGAATCGAAGTTTCATTTGTTGGTAATTTATTGTTCTTAGTGGTATAAGGTTTGAACTTCTAAACCAAGGCACATTCCCTTTTGGTTTCTGAATCTTTGATTCATGTCTCTGATGCATTCTATATTTTCTCATCAGGTGAGTGGATGTGTGCTTCAGCAGGAGTGGCTTTCACACCTCACATCATCCATGTTGGAATTGGAGAGGTAGGTGACTACCAATAATAGATCACATTACTAAATTGCTTCTTGAATCTGTTATCGAGTACTATCCCCATTGCAAAGTGTAATTAATAAATTTCTTATGTTCTCATAGTTTGATACCACCTCTTCTTCTTTGAACAAACAATTTGAATTGTTAGTCTAATAGTTAATCATCTCCGTACTTTTTTGGTAAAAATGTTAATTGTAAGTTTAAATGTTGCAGGACGTTGCAGAAAAGATACAATTATTTGCACAACAAAGGCCAAGGGGTCTATGCATAATGTCAGGCAATGGTTCAGTCTCTCTGGTGCAACTACGCCAATTTGCATCTTCTGGTGGCACCGTGAGTTATGAGGTTAGACCTTGATACCCCAGACATGTGTTCAGTTTAAGTGTTTATTATTGTGGTTTGGTTGCCTATATTATTACTTGAGAGCTTGTATTTATAACCATTGTAGTTTGTATGTTAGATTACTCAAGTTGAGTGGGTACATGTCTTTCGAACTTAAAATGGAGAAATCTTGATCTGTTTCATTAAAAATCCGTCGCTTTTCTAAATTACGTGAAATTACAACACTGCACGTTATTTTCTTTATCAGAATTTTTTTAGTAAAAATCACATACACACCCTGAGATACAGAGGGTGTTTTAGATATTTAATAATTAATCACATGATTTTCTAGTATATGCCCATTGTTGCATTTTGTAGTGCTTTTTCACTCATATGGATGAATCTTACATGGTTCTGTTGACCTTTTTCTATTGCCGTTTTCAGATTCTATCTTTATCAGGTTCTTATCTGCTCCCTGAAACTGGTGCACCCAACAACCGAACAGGAGGTCTTAGTATATCAATTTGCAGCCCAGATGGTCATGTCATTGGCGGTGCAATAGGTGGTAAGCTCATCGCATCCAGCCTGATCCAGGTATCTTTTTTCGCACCCCGTTTTTAGTGTCATTTTTAAATTAAAAAGTCAGAGTTTTAATTTTCAATGAACCCCTGACAAGTTTCAACCTTCAAAGAACCGTAACAAGTTTGGATTTTTAATCCATCAGTCACAAGTTTCAACCTTCAATCTTTAAGAACTAATAACATGTTTCAGTCTTTAAAGAGCTGGTAACAAGTTTCAATAATAAAATAACCCATAACAAGTTTAAATCTTTACTATTTAAAGAACCTGTAAAAGTTTCAATGTTAAAAGAACCTTTCAATCGTTTCAATCTGTAAAGAATTTATAAATAGTTCAATTTTACAAAGAATCCTAAATTCATAATGTATATTTTTTCTTTCAGGTGCTGGCATGCAGTTTTGTGTACGGTGGTTACAATTCTAAAAAGGCAAAAAACAGACACACCCACGGCAGATGAAAAGAGTCATGGTTTTCAACTCAATGAGACTAGCCCAGCTCCTAGCCAGCTGATTTCATGGTCACAAGATTCACAGGATGAAATGAGAAACTCACAAACTGAGATTGACCTGACCCGTGGATGACCGGGTGTCTCCGTATAGGATTTGTTGTTGTAAATGACCCTGTGAAAAACAGAGAATTGATGATCTTTATGAGTATTATTGGCCTCCTAATGTTTTTCATTTGTAGATTATAGATAGGATGATGGGCTAACGTATTTGTAACAAAAGAGTTAGCATTCTCCTTTTGTTTTTAACTAGCTTTAGGAATGTTTATCCTAGATTTGCTAATCTTGATATTGTAACGCACCATTGTTGCCTATTTGTTAGTGAACATAGTCAATTTTATGTGCATTTTTCTTCTTTTGGGCCGTGTGTTCCTTTCAAAGTATTAATCAAGTTTCATCATGCTGTTGCTTCACTTGCTTGCAGATTGTTTATGTCAATGTAGGTTTACATCGGCGGTGTCATGAAAGGTGAACGTGGCTGGCAGGTTTGGAATCAAGATGAGGGTTGAGAGGTTTTGTTGACCCTGTCATAGGAGTTTATTGGTTTTCTAT
Source organism: Flaveria linearis (assembly GCA_024085815.1). NCBI lineage: Eukaryota > Viridiplantae > Streptophyta > Magnoliopsida > Asterales > Asteraceae > Flaveria > Flaveria linearis. Next base: position 2,337,817 of record CM044014.1, on the reverse strand, counting down.
ATATAAAAACCGAGTTTTTTAAGGAAGAAACATGATATAGACCTTATAGTTATAGTTTGTAAAAAAGAACCTTATGACGACCCAATTAAAAAATTTTTGGTTCATTCACTAGTGATCGGTGAAGAACTCTAACCATGGCATAGGGGAAACTTTGACCAGGACACATGATACATCATAAAATTAAGCTTCATCTTTTGCTGTCATCAAGTCGACATTTAGTTCAATGGTATCTTCTCTCATGGCAATCATGATTGTAGTATTAAACAATAAAAAGTATAATCACCAGTAAATCACAACATACCAACCATAAAAGCCAATAGCATATACCAATATCATATACCAATATCATATACCAAATAATAATCCAACCTTCATCGGACAACACAATAAATATGAAAACATTTAATAACTTAATTACAAACAAGCAGTAACATCTATGGTTGCTAATTTATTGTTAAAATAACTTAAGGAACAACCACTCATGATCAAATCTCAAGCAACATTAAGCAGCTTCTTTATATCCTTCTGAAATTAACAAAAGCAAAAGAACATGTTAAAAATACAGTTCAAGCTTTTAAACACAAAGGATTATAAATTTATAACACAAAAGTATCAAAACATAGCATACCTCAATGCTCAGAGGACTGGTGGTGGGTGCATATCGGTCAACAACCTCTCCATCGCGGTTTACCAGGAACTTTGTGAAGTTCCACTTAATACTGTCACCAAGAAACCCTCCTTTGCTCGACTTCAAGAATTTGTACAGCGGATCGGCGTCTTTCCCATTCACATTGACCTGCATTACATTAGTCAACACAAAGATTCAGAATGATAAAAGTTTAATGAATCTGGAATCAAGAAAGTGTCTTGGGGGTGTTTGGACACGCGTTTGTAAGTGTCTGTATGATCTGAATAATCATAACCTCATCTACTTTAAGTATGAAACAAAAGAATCACAATCAACACAGACCTTACTAAATACAGGGTATTCGGCTTTAAAACGAGTGCAAGCAAACTCCTGGATTTGTTCGTTGGATCCGGGTTCCTGCCCGCCAAATTGGTTGCAAGGGAATGCAAGAACCTCAAAACCTGTATAATCACAAAGACAGTTTAGACTTTAAGTGTAAAAAAACAAAGGGTTATAACTTATAAGACTATCATAGGATAGCTCAAAAGAGTAAAAGGGCATAAAACCAACCTTGATCCTTGTACTTCTGGTACAATGTTGTCAACTCAGGATAATTGGAATTAGTAAAGCCACTGTAACATAAGAAATGTGACATTCATAAGATTATTCTAGAACAGTTATGTAGTAATATAAATATATAATTGTACTAATGATAAATCTTGATCTTGCAGTATACCATTGTGAAGCAACATTGACAATCAGCAAGACTTTCCCCCTGTACTTACTAAGCTCAACATCTTGTCCCTTTACATCCTGAAATAAAAGGGAGTGAACATAATTAAACACAGGTTCTTCGCGATTAAAATAAGCAGTTTAAATGAACAATTTGAAGTTGTTATTCAAAAGAAAAAAGAAATAAAACCTTTACAAAAGTAACATTTTGGGCAAAAAGGTGTCAAGAAACAGGGTACCCACAAACTAAAATAATCATAAATCAAGAAAAGATGCAAAAAGATCAACCCCAAATGGATTTCAATTCTATAATCAAGTCCCATCTATGTTTTCTCTAACATAACCTTCATTTGTTCAGAAAACCCCACAAATAAAATTGTATTCAAAAGTAACAAAAACCCTAATTTAAACACAAACAGAACAAACATAATCAATCGAAAACAATCACAAATCAACAAACCTTAACAGTGAAGTCATAAACTGTCTTCTTAGCTTCAGATGCCATCGTTCAATTCGATCAAATCAGAATTCGTAATCTTTTTGTGATGATTGTTGAACAATACAAACTTGTGTGATTTGCGACAACTGAAATGGGTAAGGGTTCAATTTATACGAATTGATGGGATCGGATTCATGGGTCAAATGGTGTGGATGTGTATGAATGCAGAAGCAGCAACGTGGTCGTTTTGTTGATGGTGTTCTGGATAAACGTGTCGGTATAGCAACAAGAGGAAATGAACGGTCTTGATTGATCTTGGATTGATCTAACGGTTGAAGATTTTCTTGATTGGGTGAGATGATGTCGATCGAAAGAATATTTACATTTAGCCCGTTTCAAATTCAAAGACTTCCTAAAATCCCCTATAACTTTTGTTGTTATTAAAATAGAGAACTTCAATATAAGTTCTTTAAGGGTCTCATTAAAAACTATTTAAAAGTACTTTTTTACGGCAAAGCAAAAACTTTTATTAGAAATACTACTAGCAAGAAACTAGAGCACAAACCATCAAAACACACCAACAAGTAATGTTTTCAGAACCAGATCGGACGTCGAACCGAACGTCTTACTGGTTTGGTGGTCGGACCGGATTTAAAAACCGGATGACGTCATAATTATATATATAGTATATTATATATATAGTTATATATATAATCAAATATAAGTAATTTATATATGATTTATATATGTATTTTATAGTTATATATAAAACTTAACTATCGAGTCGGGGATCTCTTTGGAAGCGGTCTCTCTACCTATCTGGATAGAGGAAAGACTTGCCACCACCTACCCCCCCAGACCCTACTCTTGAGTGGGATATACTGGGTTTGTTTGTTTGTTTGTTTGTTTATATAAAACTTAACTATATTTGTGTATCTAACACACTAATTTATGGTTCAACACCTCGTTTTTACCCATAAAATTCAAAAAAAAAGCCAAAATCTGGTCCGAACCGGTCCGGTTTCCGGTCCGACCTCCGGTTCGGGACGAACCGGCCGATTCGACTAGACAAAAACGAATCATAGTCGACCGGACCGGACACCCGACCGATCCCCAGTCGAATCGGCCGGTCCGATCCGGTAGTGATAACATTGCCAACAAGTTATACAAATCGAGATCACACCAATGACTTCAATCTACATTCTTAATCCGTGCTCTATTCTTAATCCACATTTATAAATAACCCTTTATCTCCTCCGCCACTCTTGTAAGACTAACCGGTCTTCCGTTCAAAATCAATTCATTTCTTGTCTTCCATATATACCACCATGTTGCCATATATATGCAATGGATGATCATTCTTTCCTTTCGACTACACCTTAAATTGTGTAAGTCAGCTAAAGCTTGTCTAATGGTCAATGGCATGCACCCCAAACATTGACACCAGGATGATATTTGACACCAAATTAAGTCCTTTCGGCTACACCTTTATTGTATAAGTCAGCTAAAGCTTGTCTAATGGCTAAAGGAGCGCACCTTGAATGGATATAGTTACTTAACTTTTAGTAGGTCTTTTAATCATAATTAAGTGACTCTAAACATAAATTTTTTAAGTACCTCTGATGAAATGCTAGTAAAATTTAATTGCTAGTCATATAAAGTTATCTTAAAGTTATTAAAATTACACCATAAGTCACATATGCAACATTTATCACTTTTATCATCAAGTGAGTTTATATGTTTAGTGTTTTAGTCTCTCCTCTCTATCATCTTCCTTCTCTTATTACATAAAAACACATTGTATATCACAATTCACAACAAGAACCTTCTCTAGGGAAAATCGACTGGATCCTCAAATGATGTTTTCTAGAACTTCAACCTCTGGTCACATTTAGTGGATTTCTTTATAAATATAACATGATTTAATCTCATAGTAGCTAAGACTGGTCTCACCGATAATCAAATCTTACACGTTGAAAAAATTAAATTAACGATGTCAAAACTATCAATTGACAATTATCACACTATCAAAATTTAATCAGGGAACACTTAAACAATGAGGTACATTCTAGACATAAAAACTATTTGAAACATGTGTATTGAAGTCTTACCGAAATAGCTCTTGTATAAAACCTGACTAAAGATTTTGATATAAAACGAGTCTAAATTACAAGCCATAGATATCTCTAAGGGAATAAGTTGTAAATATGTAGAACCGAAGCGATGTTTTGTTGAAGTTACGAACCAGAAATAGAAGGTTCTAGATTTTGGCGTTTTCACTTTTTGTTGTAGAATTGCGAGGGCGATGATGTCATTATCCTAATATTCTAGAGACCCTGCACTTTAAAGTTTTGTTTTATATATATACTAGCTTTAAAATACCGTGTATTACACGGGTTAAATAAATAAAATATTAATATAATAAAATTTATAAAAAATAAAATGATATTTCAAAATATAATATGACTGGAATTACATATGAGTAAGTACTATAAGTAATAAAACAGTGATATCAACCCTTTTAACTTTGTTTTAATTTTTTTTAAAAAAAATAACATTTTGTTCTAAAACAAACTGTATAAAAATATTATTTTTTAAATATTGCATTATCATAACTCCTAACTTAAATTATTTTGTTTTTAATAATTTACTTTTTAAAAACACTAATTTTATAATATATCATATTTTTAAAAAAGTTTGATATTTTAAAAAAAATATATTTATAAACATTTGTTTATTTAGAATAACATTAATAAAAAATCTTTTTCTTAATTTATAAGAAAATATTTTAATCTAAAAAATATTAAATAATATTATTAGTAATTAAGATAATTATTTAATAGGAGAGAGAGACGTGAAAATTTTGATGAAGAGAATTGTGGTGATAACACATGTCATACCAAGTTATTATTTTATTTTAATAGATAGATTTTAAAAAGTTTGATATTTTAGAAAAAAATATCATTTATAAACATTTGTTTATTTAGAAATAACATTAATAAATTTTTTTTAATTTATAAGAATACATTTTAATTTAAAAAAATTAAATAATATTATTAGTAATTAAGGTAATTATTTAATAGGAGAGAGAGGCGGTAAAATTTTGATAAGGAGAATTGTGGTGATGACATATGTCATAACAAGTTACTCTTTTATTATAATAGGTAGATACCTCTATTAAAATATTAAAAAAATCATTTTATTACTTTAAAAAAGTTAGATTGCATTAACAAACATAACGTGGGCAATTTTTAAGTCACTTTTCATATTCATAGCGTTTGTCTTATTTTTAATAAAAACTGAACTCACAAGGTCACACTGTCACAACTATAGCAACTTTATATCTTTTCTTAAGGCTGACTTGTAAAATCTTTTCAAACTAATAATAATTAAAAACTACAAGTGTGATAACCCTTATATACTATTTAATTAGTTTACTATAAATTTACCGTGATGTATTTAGATTTTAGAGTAAATTACCATTTGCATCCTTCATGTTTTCTATTTTAACCATTTGAATCCCTATAGTTTCAAATTTGCCATCTGCCCCCTGACATTTTATGTTATCTTCATTTGAGTGTCTGTCGTTTTATTTTTATTTCAATTTGAGTCAAGACAACTAACACTGTTAGTTTTTCTGTTAAATTTATTGTTGAAAAGACTAAAGTACCCCTAAAATTAAATAAATAAAAAAAATTGTGGAACTCATTCATCATCATCTTCTTCTTAATTACCAACACACCCATCACCACCACCACAACCTCATCACCATATCCACAGCCTTCAACGGCGCCTCTACAACCTCCTCACCACCACACAACTACTCGTCACCACCGCCATGACTCCTTTCACCACCACTACGACACCCATCACCACCCCCATCACACCATCGCAGCCCCCAACACCACCACCACAACCCCCATAACCACCATCGCGGCCCCCTTCACCACCATCACCACAACCCCCCATCACCACCACCACCGCAACACCCCATCACCACCATCGCGACCCCCATCACCACACCCGCAGCCCCCATCACCACCAACGTAACCACCTCACCACCACCACCGCAGCCACCCCATCACCACTGCCGCAGCCCCCCATCACCACCACTGCAACCACTCTATCACCACCACCACAACCACCCTATCACCACCACCACAGCCCCCCATCACACGCCCGTACACATTCTGGTCATATACTTCGCCCTTCTCTCGCTAGGCGTCACCGTCTCCCCTGTGAACTCGATCTCCTCCAAATCGATGTTATCGGATCTTATACGCCTCAGTAGCCCCGTCATCGCCTTTGTTACATCCTATGAAACAAAGGTTCTTTCATCTCTTTCAACCCCCATTCAATTCCTATTCTTTTAGGTTTCAATTCCAACAAAAAGGAAAGAAAATTTATCGTTGTTTTGTACAATTTTCCCCAATTTCTATACTGTCTTTAGGGTCTGTTCTTGGGGTTTGGTGGAAAATTTTGCAGGATTTTGTGCAATTCTTCAACCCCCATTCAATTCCTACCAGACCGTCTTCCATGGATTCTTCGCCAAGCTGTCCGCCTCCAGACTTCGAAGCTCCAATCTGCTTTTGGTGTACTCTCTGTTATCCCCGAACAGGTTCGTCACCCGCACACTATGCGCTCGCCCCACTTCCTAGGCCTCAAGACGTCTGACACTGTCGGCTTGCTAAAAGACTCCAACTTCGGCTCCGATCTGGTCATTGGTGTTCTGGACATCGGGATTTGCCTGAGAGATAGAGTTTCAATGACAGGGGCTGGGTCTCATGCTGCCTAAATGGAGGGGGACCTGCGTTCCCCTCCCCTCCATTTAGGGTTTCTTGAAAGCAAAAAACCATCGCTAGAGCCATCACGCCGGACTCCCCGTCGGGTTTCTTGAAAAGATGGTGGTGGAGTGTGGTTTTGGCGATGTGTGCAGGTCAAAGAAATAGAAGATACAGGTGGTCCTATAATTTTTTTAATTTTTAATTCTTAGGGGCATTTTAGTCTTTTATAAAAGAACTAACGGAAAAACTAACGGTGTTAGGGCTTTGGATACAAATGGATAAAAGATGAAACGTTAGGGAGTCATAGGAAATTTTGAAACCGTGGGGACGCAAGTGGTTAAAATGAACAAACGTCAGGAATGCAAATGGTAATTTACTCTAGATTTAATTTGTTAAAAATTTATTTTAAAAGCCAGAAAGTCATGGTATCAGTTTTTTATCAAGGAAATTCAAGAGATATGAAATTATATAAAAGGAGTGAGAAGAGATAAATAAAATATTTTTTAATTTTTTTTATTGAAGAGATATATATATGTATACATTTTGTGTGGTTCTAACAATTCCCAACATACCATTGGTTTTAAAATTAACGTGCTTCTATGATATAAATGTCAACTATAATGAATTAATTTTATGTATGTTTATTTTTTCCGACTAGTTTGCGTAATTTAATTATTGAAAAATGTCACAGAATAGTAACCAGATTTAAAAGTGTTCTAATTTAGTCACTCATGCATATTTTTCTCAAATTAGACCACCAAACGATCAAATCGAGTTATCATTAAATTTTCTTATGTCAAGAAAGTAACGGTGGAGAAGATGTGGGTGTCAAAATTTTCAATATATAAAATTATATTAAAAACATTTAATATGAAAAAAATAAAAAAAAGTATCTAAAATTTACACCAATGTTCCATATCAGCATCAAAAGATAGAAAAAAAATACTTTCTAATTAAAATCAAAAGTATAACATGCTAAAAAACATGTCAAGACTTTTAATTTATATAAAATATAAAAACTGAGTGACTTAATTGTAACATTTTTAAAACTTGAGTTACCTAATTGGAATATTTTGAAAGTTGGTTACTATTTTACAAAGTTACCCCTTTAATTATCTATGTTTTTTTTCCTAATATCTATAATGAATTTATTATATGTATGTTTATTATTTATGTCTATATATAGTTAATTAATATAAAACTAGTAATTTTATCCCGCTTGTTGCGGCGGGACCGTACAATGAAGGATATTGCTTGCAAACTTTGTAACCAACGTCAAAATGTTGATACGAACCCGGTTATGGGGTGAAATCAACGTGGTTAAGTAATTAAAGAAAGCATATGAAATTGAGTAGGTCTATGCTAGCTATAGCCTACGATTCAAAAAAGATAAAAATAAAACTTCGCAAAAATCAAATGCGAAAAAAGAAAAAAGAGAAGCATTTGTGGCATAAAACTAAATCCACAAAAATGCATTGTAGCATTTATGTTGCTTTTTAGTATGTAATATAATGTGTAGATCAAAGATAGTTTATTTGCACATGAACTCACTCACATAGATATACCCCTTCTCATGTGAAAAGTGATGTTAAAAAAATGAAGGTGATCGCATGGGCTCATTCATATGAAGCATACCATATGCTCAAGCTCATCATTTTTAGCCGGGTTGAACAAATTCATGGTTAGTTAAATTGACCACTTAAGCTTCCTTTTATGTTTTACTACTTCATTTTAAAACTCTTCAATTACATATATTTATTATAACTTAATAAAAAAAAATAAACTATTTGATACTTTAAAAAGCAACTGTTTAGTTATTTAACACCTTGGATTGTTGTACGTAAACTAATTAAAATCTGTCTTCAAACACAAAATCTTAAGGTTTAGTTATTTAACACCTTGGATTGTTGTACGTAAAAAAAAATTCTGTCTTCAAACACAAAATCTTAAGGTTGATTGGATGTTACAAATCACGAAATGGCCTAAGCTTTTTGACTCCCTGGAGTCAAAATGAGCTTGGATTAAAAGGTTCTAATTTTAAAACGTTAAGTGTCGAGTTTAGCAAAATATATTAGTAAAAGATTAAAATAACAAAAAACAATATAAATAACAATGTAGAATTATAAACTACAAAGAAAACAAATTGCAAATACATGTGTGTATATGTACTCAAATAAGCATAAAACATACACAAAGTCACAAACTAAAAAGTACAAGTGAGGTAAAAATACATATATATAATCTTCACATGAGAATAGGGTTGTAAACGAGCCGAGTCGAGCCGAGTCGAGACGAGCCAGGATGGGTTTGAGCTCGAGCTCGAAGTTATCGAGCCGGCTCAGTTCGGCTTGAATTTTTTAACGAGCTGAAAACACCGGCTTGAGTTCGGCTCGTGAAAAGCTCGAAATAGCTCGTGGCTTGTTTGAGCCAGCTTGATTATTATTTTTTTTTACTTTTTTACATTAATCTATATGAAAACACAAAAAAATATATTAAGGCTTTTAACTTTTGTGGTTACTCCTACTTAGGGAACAAGTATCATTGTTTTGAATATAAATAATTTACTATCAAGTTATATATATTTTTAATACTTAATATTCCTAAAAAGAATACATTTTTATTTTAAGAAAACCTTTTTAAAATCCTAATAAAAAATAATAATCATAATAATAGTAGAGGTAATAATTATTATATTTAATATATATTTTATATGTATCAAGTCACGAGCCGAGCCAACGAACCGAACTAACCCTAGCTCGAGTTCGGCTCGTTTAGAATTTGAGCCGCTGACTCGCTTGGATACGAGCTTTTTTCGAGCCTAACTTTTTTAGAGTTTTTCTGAACGAACTTCAACTTCGAGTCATAAATTTTTTATACGGCCCTACATGAGAAAACATGAGCAATAAAAAAATTATTTAAATAGACTTACACAAATCTATTGGTTAAAAAAAAAAAGAGAGAAAATATTCTTGAAATCCCATTGGTGGAAAGAAAAAAATAAGTTGTACTTTTGTCTGGATGTTTGTGATACCGACTTCTCACCAGAGAATCCCGGATCTTTCGCTAAAACCATAACCGTTTTTGTTTGTTTGGGACTCCACCACCATATAAACACACCCTTCATCTCCACCACTTCACACAACCCACCTTCTCAACCTCCTATCATTTTTCTATATTTAAATAAATCTTTCCCACGAACCGAAAAAGCTTCTAAGGGTCGTCACTTTTCGTTACGCCAAAAGTTGGGATAGTGAAAAGTGACGACCATACCAAAAAACACCTAAACACTATTCATCTTCTGATCATCACTTTTCGCAAACTTTTTGACGAGACTGATTTGGATCCGAAGTTACCTGTTGACATCTAGTGTACTAACAAACAAACGTCATCACCTATATACGCTATAACTTCAGTTGTTTAAATAAAATCGTTGGTTTTATGTTGAAACGGAATTTAAAAAATAATAATAATAGCTTTGTGAGGACTTTAAAGAAGAAAGATAAAATCGTTTTTTTTAATATTTTTTTATGTTCAATGCCAATTGCCAATTCCACAAAGTTACTGTCTTTATGTGCATGTTGATACACCATCAATTGAAACTACATAAATGCTTCCATTAGATATCTTATAAATGAGTGTTTTGATGTTACGTCTTGAAAGTGAATATGTGGCGTGGAATAACCATAGTTGAAGTTTATAAATGTTCGTATGAGATGATGATATTGAGACATGCATCCAGGGCGGAGCTTGAACATTTTGTAACATCTTGTAATTTTGAATTAATTAAAGTTAGTTTGGCTAATAATAAATAATAAATTAATAATAATAATAATAATAATAGTTAATTACAAAAAAATAATAATAATAATAACTAATAAATAGTAATAATAATACTAGTTTATTATAAAATAATAACCATAATGTTAATGGAAATAATAATATTAAAAATAATAATAATAATAATAATAATAATAATAATAATAATAATAATAATAATAATAATAATAATAAAACTTAGAATTAAAGTGCAGGGGGTCGTTTTGACATTTTGAAACTTTGAATAAATATTTATACATAAAATACGAAGTTTAAAAGTACAGGGACCAGTTGTGAAATTATTTCGAACGCGTGCTCAAGTTTAATTTGAAAATCTCAGTGCGATTCAATCCCTGTTTCTTTCCTCGCGTGGTCGACAGCTTTAGCAGTCCATCGATCGCACTACACATTAAATTAAGTCAAATAAACACGCACAAACAATCTTATATCTAATCCTAATCAGTTGATGAACTCAATTGCATCAAAAACAACCAAAAACACTCCTCTCGAACATCCACTCGATCGTGGACCTGCAACTCAATCCAATCCATTGTACGAGCATCCTTAATCGAATTTGATTGAGGGCTTTCATTCCTCATCACCATACGAATCTTCATACAAGATTATTTGATTTTCATTGTCTATTTCTTCTCCTTCGATCGACTCCCCTGCGCGGCCTGTTCTTGAGGCCCTCCTCATAAAATCGAACTCAATTCAGGTAAGTAAAAATACCATTACATTCGTTAAACCATGGGAATAAAAGCCCCATGATCTTCAGTGTTAACAACGACGAATTGGCCTTCGATTTGAATCCGAACGAACCTAGGGTTCATCCGGATTGGGGATTGATTAGTAACACTGCTTTTAAGATTTAAGAACCAAATCATGCCGCGGCCACGGCCTTTGGTTCACGGTTACGCACGCACAAACACACTGGAGGTCCCGGGTTCGAACCCGACAACCCCCATATTTTTTAAAAGGCCTTTTGGCCCTTAAAAATTGTATAAAAATTCTAAAAAATACAAAAAAATCAGTTTTATACATTTAACTTTACGAAAGTATTTAACCATTTTTGTAAAATTTATTTGTCTAAAAACCTTAACATTTATTACATAAAACATCATTTAACGAACATTATAAATAGTTATTTTTGTAATTGTATATATTTTATCTTATAATTTCACAATTTATTTACAAAGGTAAAATTGGTGTTATTTTATAAATAGACTTTAATAAACTTAAAATCATTAAATATTACTTGGCACCATATTATCTTAATTATAAATTAAGCATGATAAAATATATATTTATAAATTCACAAATTATTTACAAGAGTTATTTTAGGTTACTTATAAACGTATTTCAACTAATAGTTTAGATTAACAATTGTTATTGGTCAACATGTTATTTTACTCATTATTAGATGTCGTATATTCACAAGTTTACAAGATTTATTTGCATTATATATATCTAAACCTTATCAATTCATATGCTTAATTACTCTTATATAATAAAAGGATTAAATAGTATAATTCTTTTCACATAATCAAATATAAACAAGATTCATATATAAATTTATTTACTGGACAAAACCCCACAATTCCATTGAAACTCTAGCTCTCGTTAGAACTTTAATATTATTATTAACTCAACACTTGTAAATAAATATATATATCTAGGTACCTTGTGAAGGCTGCGTTGGGACGTTTAACTATATTTCTTAATAATCATCATTCCTATACTTATTTGCCATGTGAGTTTTCCTTGCCCCTTTTTACTTTATTCACACATTTTGGGGTGAAACATGATACTTACACATCATACACTTATAAACGTTTGAGACTTATAAAGCACTTGCAATTCATCTTATATCTTGTCATGGTTATTTGTGCGTTGTAAGTGATTATGAGAACATAGTTTGTTACAATCATTAACTATTGCTAGCCTGGTGACGTCTTAGATCTTTGGCCTGACAAGCCTATTTGATGCTAAAGTCGATGAACTGCCGACTCTAGGAGCCGTATGCTTGTGCACTAGGGAACCAAATTGTCACACCCTCAATTTCCACGAACGGGGTTTTACCGTTAGGCGTGTGACATACCAGGATCTCAGACACAGTTTATCGAACGACACTATATGAATTTAAAATAAACATTTGACTTCATTCAAAAGAACATAAACAAGGTTTACAATAGTGCGGAAGCGAGTACATAATTTGTAAATCCATTACAGTACAGTTACAATAGTCATGTTTAGATAAATGGTTCAATGCTGAAAATGTAATAGATGAATGCATGTCCTGGGTGCGTTTCCTTAGCGTGCATCTTGAGCTTATGCATTCCTGTGACCTGAGAAAACATGCTAAAATGTGTCAACATAAAGTTGGTGAGTTCACAGGTTTATTCAACAATAAATGTGTTCGTAAGCGTTCGGTAGTTTGCGTTTCAATGGTTTAGTATATAGAGCATATCGTTAGGTAGCTAGCCTATTCTTGTTACTTAGCGTTTCGAACCGAAGCTGACTGTTTACGTCCTATATGTGTTTGTTGTATCCCGTCACGTCTCGCAAGACCATGACAAATGTGTTAGGTCAATCAAGCACCCGTTTGACCTCCAATCAAGCTAGCGCGACTAGCCCGGGCGGGGTTTGTCAGACCCAGTAGTACTACTCAAAATTACCTCGCTAATCCCATTACTAACGGTTCGAGTGTGTCAGGACATGTTGTGTGTTTGCACTAACGTAACAAGCGATATCAATAATACTACAACCATTTAAGTAAATATGTTTTGCATGTTTTCTCCCCCAAAAGGAAAGAGAGTAAAATAGGGGCCGTGAAACTCACTGATGATGTAGTAAGTACGTAGGATGAAAGTCTCCCAAGAGTTGTTTACGATGCGCTGTCAAACACCTATTGACAGTTATGTTAAGCGTTAATATTGTGTTAGCGTTAATAGACATGTTTAGTCGGGTCGGGTCGCATGGGTTCGGTCGTGGGTGACACACACACAAACATGCAGGCATACGCATATCAGACCTTATGTAGATCCCAAACGGGTTGTCGTTTTTTGCAACAGTTAGGTTGTTTTAGATCGTAAAAGTATGTGCTTGTTGATTGCGTTGACTTTAATCTTTGTGGTCAAGAAATGACACTTTATTGATTGTTACCATATCATCACACGATAGGCACACCGCACACAAGGAGAATTTACTCAAAATGACTCCAATCGCATATCAAGGCCAGACGCACGACTGGACACTTCATTCGCACGAATGGGCCTTCAGTCGTACGAATCAATCTCATTCGTACGATTGAACCCTCATTCGTACGACTTAGCATTCAATCGTACCACACATCACCAATTCACCCGACTCAACAACCAATCGTACGACTGGACCTTCATTCGTACGATTGGACCTCCAGTCGGGTGTTACTCAGTCGCACACATTCATTCGGTTGACTCAGTCGCACAGACTCTCAATCGCATGCATTCATTCGCACGTTACACACATACGTATGGACTCAATCGCACGATCCAACCCAGTCGCACCACTTAGTCGTACGATGGACCCAGTCGCATGGTTCAGTCGCATGGCTGGCCCAGTCGCGTACTGCAGCAGGTCGCGACTGCTGGACGGGCTGAACAGCCTTCGGCTGTCCCGTGCTCGATTTTCACACAATTAGGACTTCCAGGAACACTTTCCTAACATGTCTAAGTGGAAAGCACACGCTGATTGACCTCACACGCACCCCCACGACCACATGCATTCGGGTTGAACCTAACACCCGAACCCCATACTTGCAGCAGTGAAACGAGCAATAAAACGGATGAATGAGGTCGCCTACCTGCTGGGAACGTGATTTCTCAGCTGTTGCGTGGGTTAGCCGGCGAAAACGGCTCAATCGGGTGGTTTTGGTGCTAGGATGAAGACACGGAGAGGAAGAGAGCGTAAGAGAGAAAGAGCAGAGGTGAGGGTGTTTGGGCTGGTGGGTGGGTATTTATACCCACCCCAGTTTGCAATTGACAAGTTTACCCCTGCACTTAGGTACCGAGTTCCCAAATTTGTTTCAGTTGATAACGACGTAGATGGGCGAGCTATGTAATTAAGAGGATTCTTTAGGAAATCACGTTTATGTGAATCCTCTGCAAACACCCGTGTTAGTATTTTATCATAATTATTTAACGATGTCGGTGGCGGTTTGTATACGTTTCGTGTATTAACGTGTATGTGGCAATGATAACGACAACGTTTTGAATAGTGTTAGCCTGAAATTACGGGGTGTCACATCATCCCCTTGTTGCAGGAATTTTCGTCCCGAAAATTAGTACATCATGTTACGTGGTTTTACGGGGAAGTACAAGGCTCAACGGTTTGTGATGCATGTTGAATAGAGTACCTGCGTATCTAAGAGGTAGATGCCTGATTTTGGAACAGTTGAGGGTACCTCTTCTTCATCTGATCTTCGCGTTCCCAGGTAAATTCTGGTCCACGCTTTGAGTTCCAACGGATTTTGACGATAGGGATACGACTATGTTTGAGCGTTTTGACTGTCGATCCATGACTTCCACTGGTTCCTCGACGAAATGTAGTTGTTCATCACATGTATCTCGTCTAACGGAACGATAAGAGTCTCGTCTGCCAGGCATTTCCTCAAGTTGGAGACGTGGAACACATCGTGTACTCCACGGAGTTCTTCGGGTAGGTTAATTGGTAGGCCACGGGGCCAACCCGTTTGACAACCTCAAACGGTCCCACGTACCTAGGGCTTAGTTTCCCGCGTTTCCCGAAACGAATCACACCCTTCCAAGGTGACACTTTCAAAAGCACCTGTCACCTATTTGGAATTCCAACGGTCGGCGACGCTTATCAGCGTAGCTTTTCTGTCGGTCACGGGCTGCTGCCATACGGTTACGGATCTGCACGATCTTCTCAGTCGTCTCGTGCACTAGTTCAGGGCGGTGAGTTGACTTTCTCCAACTTCCGCCAACAGATAGGTGATCGGCACTTACGCCCATACAGTGCCTCAAATGGGGCAGCTTTGATCGATGTGTGATAGCTATTGTTGTAAGAAAACTCAACTAGCGGTAAGTGAGTTTCCCAACTGCTGCCGAAATCTATGACGCAGGCACGTAACATGTCTTCTAGGGTTTGGATCGTACGCTCACTTGGCCATCGGTTTGAGGGTGATACGCGGTGCTCATATCCAACCGCGTCCCCAGTGCTCGTTGCAAAGACTGCCAGAAGTGTGAAGTGAATCGAGCGTCACGATCAGAGATAATGGAAATCGGTACACCATGCCGAGAGACTACTTCCCTTAGGTAGATACGAGTTAACTTTTCCATACGATCAGTCTCCCGGATCGCCAGGAAGTGTGCGGATTTCGTCAAGCGATCCACGATCACCCAAATGGTGTCGCATCCGCTGGGAGTTCGAGGAAGTTTTGTGATGAAGTCCATAGATATCTGCTCCCACTTCCATACTGGTATTTCTGGCTGTGGAGTAAACCAGACGGTCGTTGATACTCTACCTTAACCTTAGAGCAGGTCAAACATCTGCTCACGTAGGTGGCGATATTGCTTTCATGTTCGGCCACCAGTAAAGAACCTTCAGGTCGTGGTACATCTTGTCTGAACCTGGGTGGATTGAGTACCGTGATTTGTGAGCTTCGTCCATTACCAGTTCTCGTAGGTTTCCATACGAGGGAACCATGTTCGATCCATGAAATAGCGGATTCCGTCATGCTTGGTTTCCAATTGTTCTCCATGCCTCGTAGCGATTCGGCTTTCAAATTCTGTCTTTTAACGCCTCAAGTTGAGCATTGCGGATCTGGTCGGGTAAACCGGTGTGAATGGTGAGTTGCAATGCTCGAACTCGTCTTGGCTTGGGGTTTTCCTTCCGACTCAGGGCGTCTGCTACTACATTGGCCTTGCCCGGATGATACTTGATCGTACAGTCATAGTCGTTTAACAACTCGACCCAACGACGTTGTCTCATATTTAGCTCCTCTGTTCAAAGATGTGCTGGAGACTCTTGTGATCGTGAAATGGTGCACTTGGTACCGTACAAGTAGTGTCTCCATATCTTGAGTGCAAACACGACTGCTCCAAGCTCTAGGTCGTGTGTCGTGTAGTTTTTCTCATGTATCTTCAGTTGTCGTGATGCATAGGCAATCACCTTATTGCGTTGCATTAGTACGCAACCGAGGCCTTGTATAGAAGCATCACAGTAAACTACAAATCATCGGTTCCCTCAGGCAGGGATAGAATGGTGCTGTACAAGTCTTTGCTTCAGAATCTGGAATGCAGATTCTTGTTTATCACCCCAATCGTACGTAGTGCCTTTATGAGTCAATGCGGTGAGAGGTTGAGCAATCTTCGAGAACCCTTCGATGAACGTCGATAATAGCCAGCCAACCCAGAAACTGTCGTACCTCGGTCGGGTCTTAGGCGTAGCCCAGTTCTTGATGGCTGCTATCTTTGCCGGGTCAACGTGTATCCCTTCTCATTGACCACATGGCCCAAGAAATGGACCTCTCGTATCCAGAAGTCGCACTTTGAAAATTTTGCATACAACTGTTCTCGTCTCAACAGCTCCAGAATCAGTCTAAGGTGTCTGCTTCGGTTCTTCCTTATTCCTTGAGTAAATAAGGATGTCATCGATGAAGACAATGACGAACTTGTCTAGATAGGGTTTGCACACTCGGTTCATTAGGTCCATGAAAACCGCTGGTGCATTGGTCAACCCGAACGGCATAACCAAGAACTCGTAGTGGCCATACCTCGTTCTGAAGGCAGTCTTTGAAATGTCTTCTTCTCGTATCCTTAGTTGATGATAACCCGATCTTAGGTCTATCTTGGAATAGTAACTCGACCCTTGTAGTTGATCGAACAGATCATCAATGCGCGGGAGAGGATAACGATTCTTTATGTTGCCTTGTTCAATTCCTGTAGTCGACACATGCGGAAAGTTCCGTCCTTCTTCTTGACAAACAGAACTGGGGCTCCCCACGGTGATGAGCTAGGTCTGATAAAACCCTTATCCAATAGTTCCTGCAATTGCGTAGACAGCTCTTGCAGTTCCCTTGGAGCTAATCTGTACGGTGCTCTCGCGATAGGGGCAGCTCCCGTACCAAATCGATTTGGAACTCGACTTGGCGATGCGGTGGAGACCGGGTAGGTCTTCGGGGAAAACCTCAGGATAATCACGTACAACGGGATGTCTTCAATTTTCTTTTCCTCGGTTTCTTTTTCAGTGACCATGGCTAGGAAAGCGGTATGACCCTTACGCAAACACTTCTGAGCCTTCATGTAGGAGATGATTCCAGAGACCATGCCACTCCTTTCGCCCTGAACTGATAGAATTTCACCACTAGGGAGTGGTATGCGAACATTTTCTCCCACAGATGATCTCAGCTTGATTCTTAGATAGCCAGTCCATACCCACAACTACGTCGAAACTACCAAGTGTGACAGGCATCAGGTCTATATCTATCTCATGACCACATAACCTAGTCGGCACCCCTTAACGATATGAGTCGCCTCAATTAGTTTTCCGTCAGCTAATTCTACAACATAACTAGGTTCCATGACAGCTAGGGTACATCTAAGAACTTAATGAACTGGTTGGAAACGAAGCTCCTATCAGCTCCAGTATCAAATAGTATAGAAGCGAAACAACCATTCAGGGGAAACGTACCAGTAACCACATTCTGGTCATCCCTTGCCTCGCCGGAACCGATCACGAATGCACGACCCTTGGCATTGCCCCCATTATTACCCTTGTTTCCACCCTTCAGCTGTGGGCAATCCTTCTTGTAGTGCCTTCCTTACCACATTCATAACAGGCTCTAGTCACTCCACCCTGGCGTTGTTGTTGAGGTTGTTGTTGCTGAGTCATTATTTCACCCCTGCAGTCTTTGGCTGCGTGACCCATCTTTCCACATCTCTGACAACGGAGTCGATCACACGGGCCAATGATGGAAGTTGCACCGGTTACACTTAGGATTCTTGCCCGCGTAGCTACTCGATCCCTGGCCATAGTGTTGTTGTTCTGATTGTTGAAGCTTCTTGAAGGGTCAAACTTCTTGGTCTGTTGTTGCGGGGTGTTGTTGGAGCTTGAAGACTTGTTGTTGTTATTGCCGTCCCATTTCCTTTTGTGATCAGAAGAACCAGAAGCTGCGCACGTTTAGGCAAGGTGCCCTGTGCCACTGCCTGGTCGGTGAGTTTATGAGCCAGTCGGATGGCCTGCTGAATAGTGACAGGATCAGCAGCCATCACACTAGCCTGGATCTGAGGAGCTAGACCATCAATGTATTTTTCGATCCGTTTGTAGGCCGGAGTCACCATCTGAGGACATAATGCAGCCAACTCGTGCGAACGAGTCGTGTACTCCTCAATGTCAGAACCAACCATCTTTAAATTCCAAAATTCTGCCTCCAGTTTCTGGACTTCGCTCCTGGGGCAGTACTCTTCTTTCATCAGAACCTTGAAGTCATCCCATGGCATACCATTAGCAGCACCAAGCCCTAAGGTTTGGACTTGTGAGTTCCACCACGTCAGGGCTGGTCCCTCCAATGTGCCGGAGGCGTACTTGACGCGATTTCCATCAGGACGGTTGCACATGGCAAACACTGACTTAAGTTTCTCCAGCCAGCGAAGCAATGTGACAGCGCCCTCAGAGCCGCTGAAAGAATGAGGCTTGCAATCCATAACATCTTGAAGGTACAGACTGTGGGACCTCCTTGATTCGGATTCTGGTCGTTCTGGTCCTGATTGCGGGCCTGCTCATAGGCTGCCAGCGCCTCAGCCACGCGCTCATTGTTGATAGCATTCAGCCGGCTTGAGTCAGGGTGATATTTCCTCGTCCACCCGCGCGTTCCGCTCTTCTTCCAGACATGATTTCTTCAATTCACAACACATATTAATCAATAACCGGATAATATTATTGACAATAATAAATTGTATCATGCTAGTAAGAATGAAGGGTTTGTCTGCATATCGATAGTGAAGCTATATGAGGATCCGAGGCCTTATGCCTCCATGTATGAAATTGAGGATTTATACTGACCATAACCGTTATCACCAAATAGAGTTTCCCAGAATTCTCATGCACGACAAATTACAATTACGTGTGCACCCATGATTCTAATTTGCTTTGCGTGGTCACACATGGTTCCCCCTATTCGAGATAGCGTACCTGGTCCAGTACGGGTGTTATCAATGATAGAAGTATCAAAGATGTATTTGTTATACCATGAGTCGAATAACCAGTGTTGTACTAAGGTTGTGCAAGAGATTTGGTTAAGATAATAACGGGAGTCAAAACTATTTGGCCTCCTTTTCTTCGAAGTTCCATGTGTTTGAATGTCTAAGTCTGATTTTCTAACAGACTTGAATATCTTAATCGTTCCTCATCTATTGCTCGGGCTAGTGTAGGGGATAGGATATGTTGGAATGGTAACAAGTATGAGAGATTTGAGAGAGTGAGGTATTGTTCTTTTTTTTTTTTGTTTGTCATCGTTAAGCTCATAGTGTGTGTTAGGAAAGAGTTTCGTGTTCCAATCGTGGAAATGTTTGGTTCAATTCGTTGTTGCTTCCACTCCGAGAGTGAAGGATCAAGTGTAAACGTCAGTAGTGAGCGAGTGGGATTCTCCACCCCTCTGTCAGCCGTAATGACACACATGTCATACCCATAATGTTATGTTTGCTCAGCAGCGTACTGTCAGTACACCAGAAGGTTGTTTGCACAACTGTGGTAACCATGTAAAAGTGTCTATGCAATACTAGTGTTGTGTCTAAGGCTATAGTCTAGATGCAATGCAATCCTAGTTCTCTATAACCTGTGGCTCTGATACCAATCTGTCACACCCTCAATTTCCACGAACGGGGTTTTACCGTTAGGCGTGTGACATACCAGGATCTCAGACACAGTCATATCGAACGACACTATATGTATTTAAAATAAACATTTTACTTCATTCAAAAGAACATAAACAAGGTTTACAATAGTGCGGAAGCGAGTACAATTTGTAAATCCATTACAGTACAGTTACAATAGTCATGTTTAGACAAATGGTTCAATGCTGAAAATATAATAGATGAATGCATGTCCTGGGTGCGTTTCCTTAGCGTGCATCTTGAGCTTATGCATTCCTGTGACCTGAGAAAACATGCTAAAATGTGTCAACATAAAGTTGGTGAGTTCACAGGTTTATTCAACAATAAATGTGTTCGTAAGCGTTCGGTAGTTTGCGTTTCAATGGTTTAGTATATAGAGCATATGTTAGGTAGCTAGCCTATGTTCTTGTTACTTAGCGTTTCGAACCGAAGCTGACTGTTTACGTCCTATATGTGTTTGTTGTATCCCGTCACTCTCGCAAGACCGTGACAAATGTGTTAGGTCAATCAAGCACCCGTTTGACCTCCAATCAAGCTAGCGCGACTAGCCCGGGCGGGGTTTGTCAGACCCAGTAGTACTACTCAAAATTACCTCGCTAATCCCATTACTACGGTTCGAGTGTGTCAGGACATGTTGTGTGTTTGCACTAACGTAACAAGCGATATCAATAATACTACAACCATTTAAGTAAATCTGTTTTGCATGTTTTCTCCCCCAAAAGGAAAGAGAGTAAAATAGGGGCCGTGAAACTCACTGATGATGTAGTAAGTACGTAGGATGAAAGTCTCCCAAGAGTTGTTTACGATGCGCTGTCAACACCTATTGACAGTTATGTTAAGCGTTAATATTGTGTTTAGCGTTAATAGACATGTTTAGTCGGGTCGGGTCGCATGGGTTCGGTCGTGGGTGACACACACACAAACATGCAGGCATACGCATATCAGACCTTATGTAGATCCCAAACGGGTTGTCGTTTGTTGCAACAGTTAGGTTGTTTTAGATCGTAAAAGTATGTGCTTGTTGATTGCGTTGACTTTAATCTTTGTGGTCAAGAAATGACACTTTGTTGATTGTTACCATATCATCACACGATAGGCACACCGCACACAAGGAGAATTTACTCAAAATGACTCCAATCGCATATCAAGGCCAGACGCACGACTGGACACTTCATCCGCACGAATGGGCCTTCAGTCGTACGAATCAATCTCATTCGTACGATTGAACCCTCATTCGTACGACTTAGCATTCAATCGTACCACACATCATCAATTCACCCGACTCAACAACCAATCGTACGACTGGACCTTCATTCGTACGATTGGACCTCCAGTCGGGTGTTACTCAGTCGCACACATTCACTCGGTTGACTCAGTCGCACAGACTCTCAATCGCATGCATTCATTCGCACGTTACACACATACGTATGGACTCAATCGCACGATCCAACCCAGTCGCACCACTTAGTCGTACGATGGACCCCGTCGCATGGTTCAGTCGCATGGCTGGCCCAGTCGCGTACTGCAGCAGGTCGCGACTGCTGGACGGGCTGAACAGCCTTCGGCTGTCCCGTGATCGATTTTCACACAATTAGGACTTCCAGGAACACTTTCCTAACATGTCTAAGTGGAAAGCACACGCTGATTGACCTCACACGCACCCCCATGACCACATGCATTCGGGTTGAACCCTAACACCCGAACCCCATACTTGCAGCAGTGAAACGAGCAATAAAACGGATGAATGAGGTCGCTACCTGCTGGGAACGTGATTTCTCAGCTGTTGCGTGGTTTTAGCCGGCGAAAACGGGCTCAATCGGGGTGGTTTTGGTGCTAGGATGAAGACACGGAGAGGAAGATAGCGTAAGAGAGAAGAGCAGAGTGTGAGGGTGTTTGGGCTGGTGGTGGGTATTTATACCCAACCCCAGTTTGCCAATTGACAAGTTTAGCCCCTGCACTTAGGTACCGAGTTCCCAAATTTGTTTCAGTTAATAACGACGTAGATGGGCGAGCTATGTTAATTAAGAGGATTCTTTAGGAAATCACGTTTATGTGAATCCTCTGCAAACACCCGTGTTAGTATTTTATCGTAATTTATTTAACGATGTCGGTGACGTGTTTGTATACGTTTCGTGTATTAACGTGTATGTGGCAATGATAACGACAACGTTTTGAATAGTGTTAGCCTGAAATTACGGGGTGTCACACAAATACACTTAGCCAATCTTATATACTTGTAATCAAGTCGAGGTTTGATTATAAAGATATGTGTTCTATAACTTTACTAGCTTATAACCTATGACACGAATTGCAACTTATAATCTTTTCATATTATGTATGAAAACATTGGAAACTCACCAACTATTTTTAGTTGACCTTTTATTTTTATCATGTTTCAGGTAACCCCCAGTTTAAAGTGGTCTTTTGAAGCTTGCAATAAAACTAAGACGTGGACCTAGTTAAATAAATGAAATGTTATGTTATGTTTGATATTTGCTTGAATGTATTTCATGGTTGAGACTTATGTTTGTAATTCCTATTGAAACTATTAATTTGAATATTTACATTTAAACATAGCGTTATGTGGCTGTGAGCAATCTTATCCCTCACACCTCGACGATTCCGCCGTCAAGGTTGGGGTGTGACAATTTTTGTATGGGGACAGGGAAAAAACTAAATTTTTTTAAGGGGGGCGAACTCGAGTTTTATATAAAAATTTACACTACCACGGGCAAAAAATTTACACTACCAGACTAAAATTTAACACTATCCCGAAAAAAAGAGCCCCCCCTCCTCCGCCGTTGCATGCATCTATCATTTAAACTTTTGATAATCAATTGTTTGAACATTATGACATTTTTTAATTTTTTAAGGATATGTATATAAAGGACCAGCCGACCAGAAAATTATGTTGTTTCGAACTTTTAACGATATGTGTGTAAGTGACCCTAAATAATTAGATAGCTATAATAAAAAATGTACATAATTTTATATTGTTTATTTAAAACTAATTATGTATCCTATATTATCACATCAAACCAGCGGCGGAGCTTGAGTGAAAACTTAGGGAGGACGGAGGCGAAAATAAACTATTGTAGAGGGGCGGACTCTATATTTATTAAAAAATTTCCACTACCGGACCAAAAATTTACACTATCGAGCAGAAAATTTACATTATTGACAAGGAGGGGGGCGGGGCCCTATGAAGCTTCGCTGATGCATCAAAGACAGGCATTATATACAACTTGATAAGACAACAGTTTGATAACTACTCTAAATACGTGTTGCAAACATACCATTAAGATTTTAAATCTTTTGAATTCTATGCATATTCACATTTCATAAAAAGAAGACTAGTATTTTATAGAAAAAATAAAATATAACATAGTTAATCATACTTCATGATTAACATTTGAGTGTGAATTTTTATATCTATAATATTGGTTTTTGTCTATGTAGGGGCGTATGGGATTTTCTTAGACTATCCGAAATTCTTTTAGGCAAGATTTTGCTTGAAATTATTTGAGAGAATTACAGAAAAACCTACAACATCATCAGTTTTGATTGAAACCTTAAGTATCTCATTAGTGTGGAAGGATTCTTATAATTTATAAGGAACTTAAGGTTGCAATCGAATCTAGTGGTGATACAGATCTTATTGCACTTCTTTTAGATAATTTTAAGTAAAATCCCGTGTGAAAGGATTCTCATAACATTAGGCTCGTGCTTTCAAGAAGTAATGTGGATCTTAGTGTTCTGCGAGAATCATTGAATAATTCATCTCCAACAACGGAAACAACTTTTGCAAGTACTCTTTACAACTCCCGCTACCTCAAAACCTGCTAATATTTTATTCATTTGCAACATCAGTTGTGAATACCGTTCACAACGACATGCTTATGTACTATAAACTAGTAGGGAACCCGCGCAATGCAGCGGTTGTAGCAATTTACAACACGATAATCATGAATTGCAACTTAAACGGACATGCAAGCGAAACAAAACTCGAAGGACGTCATGAATTGCAGGATGATGATATTTAGCATCATAGGAACTGCAAATATGTTCAACCATATGAATTATGAAACTTGAATAATATTAACACATTAAATTTGATTTTAAAACACACACTGTCTTCCTTCCATTTAATTTTAACATACATAAAATATGTCATACACAAAGTCAGATCCTGGGTCACCACCAACTACAATATAGGAATTTATTGTTGACAAAACACACATGAAAGAAAATAAGGCTAAAATAAAATCTTATGAAATAAAACATAGGTGCATCCGTACATGGCAGTTAGTAGAAGTGCATGACAGCTTACGTGTTGTTGCAAGGATCCACCCGGGTCAAAGTATCCCTGTTGCACCGACCCATATAATCCATATTGTGTTCCGACTGTCGTCAACGGCTAGGGTCCGTTGGTACGGGAGGTTTACATCAATTGATATGTAATTTCAAGGGGTACTTGAACTGTAGCAATAAACAAAAAATAATTACCTGTAATAAATAGAAGTCACAAATATTAGATGCTTAAAAAAATCAAATCAAAAGGATTAAAATTACGCAAATTAGACAACAAATATTATGACATATCCTAAGCAACGGACTGCATAAATCTATACGATTTTGACAACTAATATTATGATTAGGAAGGTGATGGCGTCATTTATGGTGTGTTGGCTTTCATCAGCGATGATGAGCTTACAACCACCATCTGTTGTTATTGTGAACTAAGCCGTAATTTCCTCTGCTTCTTTTCTTCAACATTACCAAGATGATGATTATGGAGAAATTTAAAGAGAAGAAGATGATCATGATGAAAGTGGTTGTGGGTGATGGATGGTGGTGGTCATGTAGCAAAAGCTCCGGCTACTGGGTAACGAAAGATGGGGGCACCATATAAGGGTTTTGGGTTTTGTTAAGAGCTATATCTGGACAACTGTTTTGAATTTTGAATTCGCCCTCACCCTTGTTGCTTTGAGTGTGCTTTAGATGTTGTACACAATGCTTTAAGGGTTGTAAAACTCTTAAATTTAAGAGATTTGAGTAAAAGACAATTTTGTCCATCCCATATGCTTATTAATATAGTATAGATATAGATTAGAGTATACAACTTCTTAAATACAATTTACTTGGATATTTGTGATCATAATGTATTAGTTATCTATAAAACAATTGGAAAATGATGATATTAAAAAACGTTTGTGGGTCAACCCATTTCAACCCAACCTAAAGTGCCATTTCTGCTTGCAATGCAGCAAGTTCATCTTCCTCAGCAGTGTTTTTCTGAGGAGCTGGACGTGTTGGTTGTTTGCCAGCTGGCACATGCACTGGAGCAGCAGGGGCGGTTGTAGCAGGCTGAAGAAGCTGTTCCTCCAACTCAGCTCCTTCTTGTTCTTCAAGTTTAGCTTCCAGTTCATCCTATGAAATTTAAAAATTCCAGTTACAATTTGAAATATTGTTCTTTCTAAATTGCACCTAATTCTACAAATTACCTAAGAAGTTCAAAAGACCTTTGCAAGTGATAATATGATTTTAATAAATGGTCAGCTACAATAAAACTGGTTGCAGAAGATAGTGTCAAGATGTGCTTTTGCTGCTTGAAAATTGTATTAATCATATTGGTGTCTTGAATTTGGTAATGAATAGATAGAGTGACCAAATAGTATTTTAGGTCAAAGAACAGGTAAATAGGTAATTCTGTTTTACCTTATCATTTCAATATGTTTGGGACCTAGTAATAGAAAGGTAAGAATAGTACCTCATCAAAATCAGCAGCAACACCCATTGGTGTTGCCAATGCCTCCTGAATTAGCTTCATATTTTCAGTTTGTTCGTTTATCTCATCCATAGTCTTGTCAACATCATCAATATTTCTGCAGCATGATAACTTTTAAATCAGATACATTTCAAAGATGAAAAGTAAATAGTGTAAATGGAATCTAATGTGTGTTACTAATGAAATAATAAAGCATGTTACTGATATATATTTCAACATAAGCTGCTATACTGTTATGGAGCATAATCTCTCATTATTACACTTGAATGTTAAAGCTAGTTACATCTAATTCCATGCTCAAGTAAAGGTGGCAGTTTCTCTATGAAGGGGTTGAGATTTGTTTTTTTATTTCTAATTAACCACACAGGTCAAGCTAAAGGATGTAACTAAAAAGAAGATGGGCATAACGGGTTGAAACCATCTTAAGTATATGAAAACACAAGAAAACCTCCTAAATTTCTTTAGTAGAAAAGTAATATTATTTCTGCAACGTTAAAACAGGACAAGTTGATCATCAACATGTTTTTATATTCTTTTCAAAATTCAAATATAAATCAAAGTACTATTAACTATTTAAAAATAAACTCATTTAGCCATTTAGGACATTGCAAGCATTTGAATAAACTTAGGGTGATTTCAACTTCTTTGACTCATTCAACAAAAGTGATTGTTTCATTTTTAGA
Organism: Flaveria linearis; assembly: GCA_024085815.1. Taxonomy (NCBI): domain Eukaryota; kingdom Viridiplantae; phylum Streptophyta; class Magnoliopsida; order Asterales; family Asteraceae; genus Flaveria; species Flaveria linearis. Next base: position 2,311,051 of record CM044014.1, on the reverse strand, counting down.
TAGGTATTTAATCTTTACTCAGTTGACCTGTTGGAGATAAAGTATAACTCATATCAACCCATCTTTAGGTTAATGAATAGAAATCACCTCAACCCATAGTTATCAGCTTTTTAACTTCATAGTATGATTGTTAAAGCTTAATTATAACTTACGTTGCCTTCTGCATGGCCTTCATTGCTGCTGCACCAGTTCTCAAAGCATCAACAGTCTCTGTAGTAGCTTTTGCCCCTTCTAGCATAATCATCTGATATTTTTTTTAAACATTATTAATATTACAATTGTTGTACATGCATAATCCGTGAAATCAATATTAGTTTGACAACAAAACTAAATGTCACCTGGTCATGAATACGTAACTGGAAGTTCCCAAGCTGTTCAATTTGTTGTTCATAGAGTTTCTTTCTCTTTAAGCATTGTATCACCGCTGAATAACATCAAAAAATTAAATAAAAATATCAAAATCAGCAATTCCATATTCCATACACCATATTTTAGATTTATGATTACATATTGCATGAGTAAAATCCATAAAACAAGTAAGATATTATTCAAAAATAGTATTATCTGCAGCCAATGAACAAAAATATACAAAGAGGTTGCACGTATCATTCATCTTTGAAAACAAATTATGTGACCGTCATTGTTATCATCAGCCCAAGGTCCTGGCATGCCTAGAATGACCTCACCCATCTTCACCAAAGCAAATGCAATACAACAATAACAACAACAAGTATAATCACTGAACATGTATATACAATTGTAATTAGTTTTACAATAAGTTCAGATAGTTTGATTATCAAAGTACACTTGTAACCATATGAATCACCATTCGATCTAATGATAGAACAAAACTTATGCAATTTGATAGACCTGTGTATGGGAAAAGTGGTCCATGGGCTTTCATTAGCAGCCTTACTACTTATGTTTTCAAGTTATTGAGACAATCAAGGATATCACATTAATAAGCCATGTAGCTATCAGATTAATAAGCCATGTAGAAGCGTGCAAATGTATGCAGTTAGCAAGAAACAACCTCAAAGAACACAAGAAACAACCTCAAAGAACACAAATGAATCAAGTAAATATGTGTTATTAGTACATATAACCACAAACTCTAAATTGCCAAAATCCATAATCGGATGCAAACTGCTCAGGAGGAGCAAGAAACAACCTTAAAACCTAAATAGCCACAACAACAAGACCTAAAAAAGACTAACCTGTAAAATAGATCCGAACACAGAGGTTAAAGAGATCCAAACACAAAGAACCTGTAAAATAGCCACATCAACAAACAAATCAACAAACAAAATAAACTTAAGACAAAGCTTGAAATCCTAACATAAACAAAACCCCCAAATTTGCAACATAAACAAAAACCCTAACATACATGATGTTACCTTCGAAAGAGCAGATGTGAAGAACTCTAAAACTCGATGTGAACAACTACAAATCCGGATGTTGTGACTTTATCTAGGGGGTTTTGAGAAATTTGAATTAGAATCGGTGATGTTACCTTTCATCCGAAAGCAAATATGCCGTTTGTGCGCAAGTCTGAGACTGATCTCCGAAAGCAACTCTGACTTGTTGCCAAAATCGTGGTGTCGACGACTTGTTGCCTGATCTCTGATCTCTGATCTCTCCAAAAGCGTGGTGTCGACATCGAGATTACACCGAGAGAAGCAACTCTGTTGGCATCTCCCGTCTCTCACCGACGCCTCTTTCTCTCACCGAGCCTCTGTGAGATATGTGGTGTAACCCTAATCCAAATGAAGAGATATGTGGTGTTCATGGGCATTGACCCGACCCGTGATAGGATCCGCGCATACTTTCAAACTGTAATTGCATTGTTTGCTTTGGGGAGTTGTACATCAAGTTTTAATACCTGTACATCTCTTAAAATTAAGAGATTTTGGTGAAATTACCTTCCTGCCCCTCTCAAATGTATATTAAGGTAGTATAGATTCCCTTATTTGTGCATTGTATGAAAACAAATCCATACTTATGTACACAATTGAAATGCCACATTTAAAATCAAACAATTTTAGGGAAAACAAAAGCACCTGTCACAAAACTTGGGATAAAAAAACCTAGTTAAACATTATTCAACTAACTAGATTTTTTTATAAATAGTATTTTTTATGGGTATGTATTGACTTGTAAGTTTTTTTCCTCACATTTGACATAAAAGGTACCCGTCTTTGGCATGGACGGTTCTGATTTTTTTAGGTAAAGAGCTCTGTAAAAAATCTATTTGTTTTTGTCTTGTAATCAAAACTTGTCCTTGTCGCAGGCGAGTTTTCGATGATAGCCCATCCTCATTAGATTTCACATTTCTTCTTCCAATCACCAACATTGAATTACGAACAAGTAGATAACTTATTTATATTATAAGCGAGTTCTGAATATAAGAGAAAACAAATAAAGTATCACAGACTCTTTAATAAAAAACACTAGATCCTGTCTATGTCTAAAATGGTTACACTTTATGTCGAAATGTAAACAATAAAAAGAGAAAAAAAGAAAAAAAAACCCGTTACAAGTGAAACACTTATCTAAAATAGATACAACTTATAAAAGTTGGGTTATATAAACACTCATTTTGTTATTAAGACATTATGCTGTCTCTTAAAATAAAGATAATAAAAATAAATTTGATGTATTAATAACAAAACCCATTTATAAAAAAAGAGATTAAGGTGTATTAATAACAAAGATATGGTGTCTTTACAGCTTAAAAGAAATCTAACAACATATGGTCCTCGATCAGCATCATACTCGTATATCCATCGCAGTATCTCTCTTTTATACAGGTGAGTGTTCTTCACAACCCCATCGCAACCTGATGTATTTATCTTCATAATCGTCTGTTGTTTATGACATTCAAATTGTTTGATTGTTCGAAAGGGCTTATCTTTTCAATCTTTTGTTTCTTGAATCTTTCATACCCCCTCCATCCAACAAAACCCTACTTTGATTTTACACACTTAAAACCTTCTGATTTCCAAATTCAATTTTGGCATATAATATTATTATTTGTTCATCACTCAAATTCTTGGATTATAGGTTAAATGCTGCCATCAATCCCGTATGGTTTTGATTATGTGTTTGTTGATTTTAATCGCTTAGGATAACAGGTTTGTGGTCATGTAAGTTTCTCACATTATGTTCTTTTAATTGCAGTAACTTAAGTTTGATTAAATCCCAATTAAGGAACGAAGAACATGGGAGATAAGAAATATGCTGCTGATATAGACTCGATAACCAAAGCACATGCTTTAATTAAGCCTTATGTTCATAGAACTCCTGTCTTATCTTCAGAAACTCTAAACTCCATTGCTGGAAAGACTTTATTTTTCAAGTGTGAGTGCTTCCAAAAGGGGTAAGAATGTCTTCTTCATATTCTTTATCAAGTGGTGGCAAAATGAATAGGTTGGGTAACTGATCAAAGAAGTAACTTTGTGGGTTGAAGTTAGTCGGGTTGGGTTGACCCGGAGCACTATTTGCCTCAAAAAGTTCATTGCCTGAATCAGTTAGTTTATTATGATTACAAAGGATATGATTTTAGTAACAATCTGAGTTTTTTTATTATTGAAATGAACTTTTAGTAACCGGATTGTTTTGATTTGATCCATTAGAGATAAATCATAACCCAACTGGACCCATTCGAAATGTAAATGGGTTCAACTTGCTACCTTTACTTACTATTGAAAAATTACCACAATTTTGCTCATTACAATGGAATTTTACATGTTTTTTATACGGTTTTTCTCTTTGATGGTTATTGTAACAAACTGAGAATGATATTATTACTTGATCAATTTACAATGTGGTGACACCTCTATATATAGAGGATGAAACCCTAATCTAAGGCCCATCAAGGCCCATGGGCTAAACTAACAGGCTAAACTAATATCTGATCTATTCTAATCTATTTACATTAACACTCCTCCTCAAGTTGAAGCATAGATGTTAATCATGCCCAACTTGTTACATATAAAATCTATTTGAGTCTTCCGGAGTGGTTTCGTGAAGATATCAGCAAGTTGAAACTCTGTCTTGACATGGATTGGTTGAATGGATGCCTCTTCAACCTTCGTCCCAACTACCCGATCCCTGATCAGATGACAATCAACTTCTATATGTTTAGTTCTCTCATGAAAGACTTGGTTCTTAGCTATGTGAATAGCAGATTGATTATCACAATATAACCTCATCAAGTTATTTGAAATAACCCCAAGTTCTCTGAGAAGACGACGGACCCAAATCATCTCCGATGTAACATCTGCCATGGCTCTGTACTCAGATTCAGCACTAGATCGAGACACTGTGTGTTGTTTCTTGCTTTTCCAAGATACCAGATTTCCTCCAACAAACACACAATATCCAGTTGTAGACCGCCGTGAAATAGGGCAACCCGCCCAGTCGGCATCCGAAAAAACTGATACTCTACCATCTCCTTCTTCTGTAAAGGCGCCTACACGACAGTGTCCTTGATCGGAATACAAAATCCCCAACCCTGGAGCAGTTTTAAGGTACCGTAATACACGAAGAGCAGCATCCCAATGTCCTGTGTATGGAACGGCCATGAACTGACTTAAAACACTAACCGCAAAGGAGATGTCCGGACGAGTAACAGTCAAATAGTTAAGTTTCCCAACTAGCCGCCTGTATTGCTCAGGATCCTTCATTGGACTCCCATCTTCTGGAAGCAGCTTTCCGGTAGAGAGCATTGGGCTATCTACTGGTTTGCAGCCCAATAGACCACATTCAGATAACATATCAAGAACATACTTTCGTTGTGATAGAAGGATTCCCTGTGGAGAGCGGGATACTTCTATACCAAGGAAGTATCGGAGTCGGCCAAGATCCTTAATCTGAAACTGTGACTGAAGAAATTGTTTGAGATTTGTGATCCCAACTTCATCATCCCCTGTGATTATTATATCATCCACATAGACAACCAGAATAATCCTTCGGCCCTGGTGGTGCCTAAAGAACACAGAATGATCATAGGCACTACGAGTCATCCCAAAGTCTCCCATAACATCAGAGAATCGTCCAAACCATGCTCGGGGGGACTGCTTGAGACCATACAATGAGCGACGTAATCTACATACCTTTGAAGCCTCCTCCTCAACGATGTACCCAGGTGGCTGCTCCATATATACCTCCTCCTCAAGGACGCCATGAAGAAATGCGTTCTTGACATCAAGCTGATGGAGCGGCCAGTGGTTAATGGCAGCAAGAGCAATAGAAATACGCACCGATGGCATTTTGGCAACAGGAGAGAAAGTCTCATCATAATCAATACCGTAAGCCTGAGAATAACCTTTAGCAACTAAGCGGGCCTTCAAGCGAGGCACGGATCCATCTGGGTTTGGTTTCACTGTGAACAGCCAACGACAACCAACGAGGCGTTTTCCGGGGGGAAGAGGTTGGAGATCCCACGTATGATTGGTCCGAAGAGCACCAATCTCTTCTTCCATAGCCTTTCTCCATCCTGGGTGAGCTAGGGCGGTCATCACATTCTTGGGAATCGGGTAGGAGTCAAGGGCAGTAGTATAAGCATGACATTCGGGTGACAGGTGTGCATAGGACACATAGTCCTGAATCGGGTAACGAGTGTGATGTCGGGGTTCCTTTCGGAAGGCAATGGGGATATCAGGATATGGGGCACCAGGTGGGTCATAAGTAGGTGGATCATGTGTAGGAGGGGTAGTATCAGGTAAGATTGTATCAGTGGTATTGTTAGGATGTGGATCTGAAGACGTACCAGAGTCATGCACCGGTTGTGAATCAAGAGTTGTCGTCATGTGTTTATGTCGCCTGGCATATGTGAACTGCAATGGTTGATTCTCTGTCGGTAGGCCAGATGAAGCAGGAACTGAATCTGAGACCGGGGGCTCCGATGGACTAGTGGAGACTGGGACAGGGATAATAGGAACAGTAACGGACTCGGGTGTAACAGGGTGAGTATTAGAATCGGGAAACAAAGAATCAAGAGAATCCGAAGACTCAAGAAAGTAAGGACATGACTCGTGAAAGGTGACATCAGCACTGGTAAAGTAACGACGAAGGGAGGGGCAGTAACAACGATACCCTTTCTGAACACGAGAGTATCCAAGAAAAACACAACGAATGGCCCGGGGGTCAAGTTTGGTTGTCCCCGGGCGATGATCATGAACGTAGGCAACACACCCAAAAATTTTAGGTGCGAGAGGAAAGGGAGTGCCTGTGGGGAAGAGGATAGAAAACGGTGTCTTACCATGAAGAACCGATGAAGGCATGCGGTTAATCAAGTAAGCTGCAGTGAGGACTGCATCTCCCAAAAACGATTAGGAACATGAGAGTCAATCATGATTGTGCGAGTAACATCCAACAAATGGCGGTTCTTGCGTTCAGCAACGCCATTTTGCTGGGATGTATATGCGCACGAGGTCTCGTGGATTATACCATGAGTTTTAAGATATGTGGATAACTCAGAAGACATGTATTCTTTTGCATTGTCGGTGCGGATGGTTTTGATTGATTTGTTAAACTGATTTTGAACATAACAATGGAATTCTTGAAATATTGAATTTAATTCACTACGAGATTTTAATAGATAAACCCAAGTGGTACGTGAATAATCATCAATAAATGTGACAAAATACTCAAAACCCAGTGGAGTCTTAACGGGGGAAGGTCCCCAAATATCAGAATGCAAGAGTTCAAACGGGTTACAGACTCGACTAGACACTTTTGGGGGGTAAGGACGCCTGGTGTGTTTACCAAGTTGACATGACTCACAATGAAATTCAAAAGAAACAGATAAATCCGGTCTCATTTGCCTCAGAACCGCGGTAGAGGGATGGCCTAGCCGGCAGTGAGCCTCCCTGATGCTGGAATCACATATGTTAGCAGTAGGTTGTGACATTAAAGACAGACGGTAGAGGCCTCCTGATTCAATACCGGTGCCAATCAGTCGGTTCGTCCCTAGTTCTTGGAAAACACAGTGAGTGGGATAAAATTTTGCACAACAGTTATTTTGTTTGGTGAGTTGGCTTACAGAACAAAGGTTATCAGGAAATTTGGGTACTAACAATACAGATGAAAGTGTAAGGTCTTTCGAGTTGCTAATGGACCCGATACCACGAACTGGGCATGAGGATCCATCAGCAATTCGAACAGGAGGGTGAGAGGTATTTTGTAGGTTAGATAATATACCTTGATTCCCAGTCATGTGATGAGTAGCCCCAGTATCAACAATCCAAGATGAGTTAAGACTAGCGAATGTACCTGAACGAGCCGAATTGGCATGTGGACTGGTAGTGTGTGACTGAAGGCTCAGCAACTGTCGAAACTGGTTATACTCCTCCTGGCTTAGTGAGTATGTTGGTGTTGTAGAATCAACCGGGTCAGAAGAATCATCAGTAGTAGCTAGTCGTGCCTTGGGTCGAGGAGGAGGTAGAGATCCAGGAGGTCGATTTGGGCAATTGTACTTCGTGTGACCTTCGTGGTGACAATAGTGACATGTGATTCCATTGCCGCGACCATTGCCTTTTCGTTGGGCTGAATTAGAACCACGACCAATGCCTTTACTAACAGATGCACTGGTGTGCAAAGCAGAAGTGTCAGTGTCGCGAGTAGTGGCATCCGGACCATACATTTCCCGTAGTAAGTGATATGTGGATGCCACAGATGAGGTAGCACTAGAGTTGCTCAACAGTAATGGTCGAGCACTAGAGTACTTGGGTGATAGACCTGCAATGAACACCATAATGTCCATGTTCTTGTTGCGCTCCTCCTGAACTTTCAGATCAGTGGTCGGTGGGTACAGAGTACGTAATTCATCCCTCAGTTTTGAGAACCGGGTAAAGTAATCAGTGAAGGTGGAGTCACCTTGCTCAATTCTGCTGTATGCTTGGACCACCGAAAAAGCATGAGACAGGGATTCTTTGGCAGAAAAGGACAATGACAGATGTTCCCACATTTCTTTGACAGTATTGAAGTTTTGAGCAATAGCAAGAATCGGTGGCTCCATGGCATTCCACAACGCCATTTGAATACCACTATCATTAAGGCGCCATTCCTTTGTTATCGGATCCGGAGGCGGTTCGGTCAAATGATCTTCTTTACCAACACTTATAAGTCCTCTTTCAACAAAGAGGCTCCACGAACTCCAACATTTAGAGTCAAGTTTAACAGGAATACGTAACACAGCAGAGTAATTAATGATACCTGGAGCAATTTGAGTTGGGGTGGCTGAATCGGTCTTCTTTTCATCACCCATGTTAACAGATCTGAAAAACGAGAGGCTGGATCTAAGAGCAGAACAGAAAAACGCGTGGGAGCAGGAAATTGACCTTGCAGATCAACTGGAAACTGGTTCGCGAGCGTTCGGGTGTGAGCAGGGTCGCCGGAGGTGGGTCCACGCGCCGTCACTCGCCGGCGCGTGAGGAACAGTGGCAGAAAGGTGGTGGCGCGTGAGAGCGCGTGGGCTGCCGGACGGCGGCGATTTTTTCAGGGTATGCAATTCGGGAGGTGGCGAGTCTGATGGTAGTAGTGGTGTGTTGCAATTGTTGCTCGAAAAAGGATTTGGTGTAAACAGCAGCAGCTTCTTGACGGGAAATCAGGAGCGGGACAGGAGCGGGAAATCAGATACAGGACCGAGAGCCTTGTGGCTCTGATACCATGTAACAAAACTGAGAATGATATTATTACTTGATCAATTTACAATGTGGTGACACCTCTATATATAGAGGATGAAACCCTAATCTAAGGCCCATCAAGGCCCATGGGCTAAACTAACAGGCTAAACTAATATCTGATCTATTCTAATCTATTTACATTAACAGTTATTAGTGGAGCTTTTAAATTCAGAGGTGCATCAAACGCTATATTTTCTCTTAATGAAGAACAAGCAGCCAGAGGAGTTGTAACTCACAGCAGGTATCATGCTACCACTGTTGAGTACAGGTGTATTCTGACAATTAAGGTCAAACATACTAATTTTGACTTGTAAGTCAACTGGAGTTTGTCAAGTGTCCAACATTGGTTTATAACCAATGGTACAAATGGAAAGTACTAAGTCTATAGCACCGTCGTTGTCTTTTAAAATCTAAAAAATATATGATTGATCTTAATGTCTTGACGACTATTTGAATGAAGAGTTGCAAATTAACCATCAATATTGCGGAAGTGTCAAGAAAACAATGTAGCTTGCAGGAATTCTTGGCCTGGACAAACTGTGCAAATATAATTGGAAAAAAAAATCATTTTTAAATTTTATTTGTCCAAAATCACTCATTTAAGCATAAGGTTGAGTAGTTATCTTTTTTTCCCTTGCACTAAAAACCTAATATAACGATTTTGTAAGTTTACTCTCTTTTTTGATTTTTTGAATATAGTGGTAATCATGCTGCAGCACTAGCTTTGGCTGCAAAACTTCGAGGAATTCCAGCGTATATAGTTATACCAAAAAACGCTCCAAAATGCAAAATTGAGAATGTCAAACGTTATGGAGGTCAGATTATATGGAGTGAGGCTAACATGCAATCTAGAGAAGAAACGGCAAACAAGGTGTTACACGAGACCAGAGCTGTTCTTGTTCATCCATATAATGATGGGCGTATAATAAGGTATTTATAATTTATTTGATCTTTAAGATATTATATCTTTGAACCATGATTTTACTTCTTATGTTTAATCAGGAGACCATATATAAGTAAGATGCATGAACTTACCTCTTTTTTTCTATTGATATTGAAAATTCCTTCTCCATTAACAACGCTACAATTTCTATATGCAACTTTTAGTATGCTCCTGAAAAGAAGCAACATTTTCTTTTTATCAAACTTCAAAAGTTAGTACTGTTTTGCCCATTCTTATAATTTTTACTAATAAATGCTATTGTTTTGATTTACATGATTGCCTTATTTCTGTTGTATGTTAGGGTACTTAAGACATTTGACTAGTTGTCAAACAAATTTAGGTAGTGAAAAGAAAGATATTTGACTTCGTGGTCACATGTGTTAGGTTGATGTTCACAAACATACTATTTACACTATTCATATAATATCATTTGTAAATGTGTGGTAGCGTAAAGAAACTCTCATTTCTTAGTTGTTTTATCTATCACTTGTACTTTTAAAGTTTGATTTACAATCACAATTAGGCTACACGTTACGTTCTCTTGTTTTTTTTACAGCGGTCAGGGTACATTGTCACTCGAGTTTCTTGATCAAGTCCCACAACTTGACACACTAATAGTTCCAATAAGTGGTTTGTATAATCTGCTATCATCTATGAATCTTATACTATTTAGTTGTATAGTTTGTTTTCTTTTTTCATGTGAACTAGAAACATGTAGGCGGTGGTTTGATATCTGGAGTTGCGATTGGAGCCAAATCAATAAATCCTGCCATACGGGTCCTCGCTGCTGAGCCAAAAGGAGCAGATGATGCTGCACAATCAAAAGCATCTGGTAGAATCATAACCTTGCCTCAAACTAACACCATTGCCGATGGGCTTCGAGCTTCCCTTGGAGATCTTACTTGGTAATATTATCTCGTTAGTCCTTCACCACCCTTTAAGTAGACTTCACGTTTAACATTTGAGTGTAAGCTTTTTATGTCCAAAGTGTTGATTTTTTCATTCATGTAGGCCTATTGTACGGGATCTTGTAGATGATATTATAACCGTCGAAGATAAAGAGATCATTGAAGCTATGAGATATTCTTATGAGATACTTAAGGTTGCGATTGAACCAAGTGGTGCCATTGGCCTTGCTGCCGTTCTCTCAAATAAATTCAAGCAAACTCCCTTTTGGAAGGATTCTCATAACATCGGGATCGTGGTTTCCGGTGGCAATGTGGATCTCGGCATTCTATTGAAATCATTAAATAATTGATAATTTGCACATTGTATTTAACTAGAATCGTTATATCTTAAACGCTAAGAAACTTGGTTATAAAATCATTTAGTTACCAGATGCATGTCAAATTGATTTGCAATTCTGGTTTATGAGTTGATTCAAATCAAATTGATTCAAATTGTATATATATTGAATCGTAATAACATGTTTTATGTAATTATTTTTAAATACATCGAACCATCTATGAAAAAATGTTAAAGTCAAACGCACACTGCAAACAACCATGATATGTTTTTGACATGTTAACGAACACATCTACTTCTAACCGGTTCCCGTCATCAGGAGAAACCCATGAAAATAAACGAAGTATTCCAACAGTAGAATTCGCAGAAAGGAAATGTTAGTAATCTTTTAAAATTCAGTGTCTTGTTACAATATAATGTTACAAGGACAGCAGCATGTATGAGCAAGATTCAATATATATGTACAAACAATATACATATTTTATACCCTTAAGACGATGTGTGTACTTACATAACTTTACAAGTATAGCCCGATTTACAATCTTAAATCACTACTTCAAGTCACAAAAATGTATTACTCCGTCTTAACTCATTAGTCAATGAATCCGTAACAGTAGGAACCTCGTGTAGTCTGACAATGAGACCATGGTTCAGCTGCATTGATCTTGGGGCCTTAGAGATGACCGAACCAACTATACAAGAGCTACTGGACTATAATATACACATTTATTCGATTCTGTTGCTGCACAACAATATAGCATGCTTCATCTCCTCTGTATCTAGCCATGTCTGCACCACCACCTGCCAAAAACTTAAGCATATGTCACTTGCAACAAATTTGATTTCTAAACATTTAACAGCGTATGAAAGCTCAAATACGAACCATAACAATCAAGTAGCTCATAATGTTAGTATGATTCCATTTTGTATGCAAAAATAAACAAAGATATGTGTGACCCACCATGATATTCAAATGTGGTCTATAAATATATACATATGATAAGTGGAAAGTTTGGCATTTATAAGTCAAACATGCATACCTCTTGTATTTTATTTCCGGCACGAGCAAGCAATTTGTACTGATTCTCGAACATGGATACCATATAAACCTGCCCATAGACTTTATTGAATACCAAATACCTAAAACCAACTAAAAAGCCATGCAGAGAGTCTCTCTATAAAAAATTACTTGGAATTCAGGGATCAAACCGGGGCTCAAGAAAAACCGCCCTTTTGTTACTAACTCAATGCCTTCATAACTCTGCAGGCCTTTGAGAAGTACTTGAAGATCGGTCCACTGTCCAATTTATATGAGATTATGTTGGTGAACAATTGTTTCCATAAGAACTTAAATGCACAAAATTTCTAGTTAGAACGAATAAATAAATTTTGGCAAGTGGAAGGAGCAAAATGACCTCAATTTCAGATTGATCTGGGTCACATGTACTATCCAAGACAGCATTATGATCAATAACAGCCTCCAAAGATTCAGTCAACGGATCTGGCTGCCACAAAAGAATTGTTGCATTATAATCACCAACAATGTTCTTTTCTTTTAACATTTGAAGAGTCATTGTCATTAAATTGAAAGTATTAGAGAGACTTGAAGATAAATTACCATTATTTCTTTCAAAGATAAGTATATCCGTTCAAGTGAAAAATCTAACTGATGAACTTTTGCATCTACGACCTATAAACCAAATGATTCTCTTTGTTTTGCATACCGCTTTGAACAAGAAAGAACGTAGAAATTGTTTCATCTCATGAAATTTCGGTTTACCTGCCCAATTTTGAAAGATGATGTGGGGTTCGAAGTGGCATCCCATGAAACTTCTGTCTGGTGTATCAATGCAGGCACTCCCTCAATCTATATCATTAAAATCATGAATAAAAAAAGGGTCTTTAAAAGAAACATCATGTGATGAGTACCCTTACAAAAAAATTGTTACTTGCCTCAACGAAAATTCCAAAATATGATATCTTTTTTATGCAACAAGTCACAATATTTCCAACCTTAAGCTTAGCCTGCAAAAGCATAAAATAAGAGCTCAAACTCAACATAATACCCTGTGAAATTAAGCAATTTCAGAAAAATAGCTGTCTAAAATTTTACCATGAGGTTTCTCTTTCTCTGGATTGACTCTTCCTGCTCTTTCGGCTTCACAGAAACTATTAGCTTCCTTGATTCTCTGTCGGCCAAAATCACATTCACTTTAATTTTCTGCAAAGGTCAGTATCTTTGTGTTATTCTTACTAACTATTATGCCCTTATCCCATGAAAACTTGTTAAGAAAATAGAAAGATGTAATACATTAAGAAGTAGTTCAGTACGCGGGAACTATCAACATCAAGCTAATTCTCATTAGTTACCTCTGTTTTCTTTAAGTACAGTTCAAGTAACTTATCACAACTACGTTTCTGTTGTTCTGTTATGTTTGTTATACTACTAATACTTTTTAATACAGATCTCTTACTATAAACAATGACAACTAATCCCCATTTGTATTGTAACGAAACTGCAACCATCAAGTAGGCACATGATTGTAAGTAAAGTGTCTTAAAAAACCTTAAATAATGATAAAATAAGAGATTCCTGTGGACCCAAAACAACAGTTCAGCACTTTATAACAATGAAAATAGACAAATAGATCATTTTTAGTTCAAAAAGATGCCAAGGAAGGGAACATTTCCACTTTCATGTCTTAAACGACTTCAACAACTACATAATATATGAATCAAATCAACTGGAAAATAAGTTCGAATCCAGCTTCCAGTGAGTTTATGCTTTTAGCACCCTTAGGGGCGACTACCATTGGTTAACATGGTATTGGCAGGTCTCATGAGTTTTCCATCTCAGTTACCGAAAAAATAGAGAATATTGCATTCATGTGATGGAGAAAGAATTTTCCTATTCATGCTTTTTCCAAATGCTGAGAATGAGAAAATATACGCATCTTGTAATAATGACTATGGGCAAACAAAACAAGTTCCCTTTAAAGCAGCCATGAAGATGAATTTTCCAATTTTGTTAACACAAATTATATTTTTTTCTTGTAACATAAAAGAAATATTAATCTTCACCAACTAATAATTAGCTCATACCTGACCAACAAAGATTGACAAGTATTCAAGTTTCTCTTGGTCATAGATGGCAAGAAGATCCTCAAGTTTCATATGTGTGGATCTTTCCTCAATCTTTTCAGGATCTACGCTTGTAGCATTAAAGTTTCTAACAATGCCAAAATGTTTCCTGTATGCGGCAGGATCCATGCCTTTCTTCCTCAACCACGATTCAAAAGCTAAAAACTTCCACTTGGTGGCAAGATTTCGATATGGCAAAAATCCTATCAAAGAGCCAAAAGAAACCTGTAATCAAAGGGCAAAACATAAAATGAAGTAAAAACCAAAACCATGTTCCCTTATACTAAAGGGAAAAAGCAAATCTCTTTGTTTAATGTTGCGAGATCAGCAGGTTTGTTTCATGAACACTTACAGCAAATCCTTGGGTGCTACAGCTTATCAATTCCACATCTCCTCTTCCTGTGGTATTAATCATATCTTGTGCCCTTTTCCAGTCCGTATCTTCACTATCCTATGATTGCATCACTTGGAGTTCAGGTTTAATTAATTCATATTATGAGGTGGAAAAGTGGACAGGATGCTTAATGGACTACTTTGACCCTTTTCCTTTTAAGTTATTTTTTGTTCATACTCACTTGACCTAATAGAGATTTAACATTACCCAAGTCGACCCATTATAAAAGACGGTTGATATGTGATCTCAGGTAGGGATTTGAGGAGGTTGTTTTTAGTATAGGTCAAAAAACAAGTTGAGTTGGGTTGAAAAAAACAGCTTTTGACATTTTTGTATAAATAGTTAATGAGTCAAACATGATTTTAAAAAAATGAGTTGTAACTGCTATCTCCAAAATAGTGATCATTACCTTCAAGAGCATTCCTGAACGCAAGTTTTCACTTGTAGCGAAAAATGGAATTAGATTCTCAACCTTAGTGCTTCCTCCCCCAATGCCAAACATCTCTTTCACAGGTTGGTCTAATCTATAACATATCAAAAGTTAAATAAAATGCATAAATGTCTACAAATTGAGATTATAATTTGCAAGCCAATATCACATGCATGCTTCATGACGCATAAATACCATCTCAGCCATTCTCAGGTGTGATATAGAAACTTGCAGAATAGAGAAAATTACATGTACTAAACAATGTCTTACTAAACACTATATAGGGGCGTTTGCAAAAGTGTGTTTAAACTACTTGCTGTGACTTGAAGTCACAATTATCAATAATCAGGTTAAGTGTTTGCCAAAATCTAATAACAAGAGGTGGTAAAATGGATGTCAAGCAGGTTGGGTAACAGGTGAAAGCAGGACATCTTTGGTTTGGGTCGAAACATGGTGCGATTAAGCCGAAACAGTTTTGTTAAAAAATGCTGGAACTTTCAGCAAAAAGCAAGCCAAATATGATTACAACAATTACATAATTTTGTCTATGTTTCTGCACACAAAAAAAAAAAAAAGAAAAAAGATGTAAGAGGTTCTATGCATCAAACATGCATTTGGGGCAACTTTTCACTTTAAACGATATCATTAGAAGTTTAATGCCAAAATTTCCCTTTGCACACCATGTGATCATTTGAAAGATTAATGAATCAAGAACTTAACTTCACTGCAAGATGACAAGCACACACACAAAAAAAGTACCTTTTAGGTCGTCCTTGCAAGGTGGCATCTGGAGATAGCTCTGTAACAGAGTCGGCTGCTATACCATTGCTTTCCTGTGATTGTTCAAGATTGGATGCCACCACTTTCCCCATTTCAGAACTTGAATCAATATTTCTTGAATGTTTGTGATCTCCATAAGCTTGATCAACTTTTTCAGTTTGGCATGTACTTTCTTTAATATTAATTGTCAGCTCTACTTCATTAGATTTAATAAGAGGTTCAAGATTCCTCACCAATACCATATGACTAAACCTTTCCTTGTCATCTTCTTTACCCATTTGCAAAGATAAATTAGGTTTTAGGGACAAACTTGATGACGTCGTTGTCCCAACATCATCGTCATCGACAGTAGTTGATTTCCACAAAATAACATTTGGAGCCTTTGCAAGTGGTTCTTTAGGTCTCTTTCCTTTGTCATGTTCCGGGTTCAGTTTTCTATCTTTTATCTAGGCAAGCCATATAAAAAACATAGAAATTGACATGAAAATCATATCAAATTATGCAACGAAACTTGGCATCATGATTGATGAAGCAATGTTCATGCTGCAAGTTATTTTCTGATATAAATGGTACTTTCTGCGTTCCAAAGTAGATTCTAGGTAATTTTTTAACATAGCCTACCATTGCTGTGTAGATTATAGTGATATGTGTATCATCATGGCATGTTTTTGTTCGAATAAATTCATTAATCTTTCATCTTTGTTTCCTCAAAAGTGGTCACCTAGCACTTCTAAATCCAGTACTAGATTACTAAGAGTCCATCCAAACAATAACATATACACAATTACACATCAATTTTGAAGGTAAAGATAAGTTCTTTCACGTCTTATCATTTGACTTTCAATATTGGGTTTTAAAAAACATAAAAAAGACCTATGATTTAGGTTTCAAAAGAATCAGCAACAATGCCACATTACTTCAAACAACATAAATGCAAACACACGATTACAACCCTAATTATCTTTTCAAGATTGCCAATCAAGAATGCCAAAAAAAAACTTTCTTCTTTTCAGAAATACAATCTAAATGCATAACGAGTCATCTAAGAGCCAATCAAGAACACAATTTGCATCTTTAAAGGCCCAACAAATTCACATCAAACAATCGCTAACACCAATTTCAACTACACCCAAATCAAATACACCTCGAAACTCAATGCGTAATTTCAAGATTCAATCAATAGTTCAAAAAAGAGTTATCTTTACACACACAAACTTAAAAAGATGAGGAAAAGAGAGAATTGGACCTTGGAAAGGGTAAGTTTTGGGTTTTCACCGATTAATTTATCAAACTTAAGCTCCAATTGATCCCAATTTTGAAGCTTATTGCCATCCGCAAAAACTACAACTTTTGATTGTTGTTTGAGAGAGAGAGAAAGATTTTTATGGGGTTTTGGGCATATGTAAAAAGGGGTGGAGAATCGAAAACTCAAAGCAGTATTGGTAGTAACAGTGATCAAGGAGATGATGAGCATTTTCAAGAAAAACAGAGTAACATCAGATTAGATAAGCACCGGTGGATTACTGTGTGTTTTTTGCGTGGTGTAAGAAGGGAGATGTTAGAGGGAATGGTGGTGTGTGTTGTGATGATTAAAATCTTCAAGATTATGATTTTTAGTTGCATAATATTTTCTTGACGAGGAGTTGTAGAATCGAGTAGATGCCAAAAATAGAATCAGCATGAGATTTGAATCATTTGAAACCGACTTTTTTAATTTTGGTGAGGATTTACTGTCAAAAATAAAATCAGTTTGCGATTTGAATCAGTTGAAACCGAGTTTTTAATTTGTAAAGAGTTTATACTAATTTATAAACCATCCAAAATATATAATTTATTT
Source organism: Flaveria linearis (assembly GCA_024085815.1). Taxonomy (NCBI): domain Eukaryota; kingdom Viridiplantae; phylum Streptophyta; class Magnoliopsida; order Asterales; family Asteraceae; genus Flaveria; species Flaveria linearis. The sequence continues at coordinate 2,293,591 of CM044014.1, read as the reverse complement.
TATTATATCAAATTTGAAAGAAAAAGAACCAAAATATTACAAATAACAAATATGATCTTAAATCTAAAAGGAATATTATTTATTAATTATTTATTATTATTTTTGAGAATTATCTATTTATTCAATAAAGTAAAAATATAAACAATTTAAATTAAAAAAAAGTGAAAACTATTTGGTAAACTATTATTATAATACTTAGTGTAAACAAAACTACATAGAAAAAATTGAAACTATTTAAGAATGGTTTCGTAGCTTTTTAATCACCATTAAAAAACTACATTTTAATGGTTCATAGCCTATTAATGGTTGAGAGATGCTTTAATGTTAAATGGTTAAGAGTAGTGTAAAGATTTAATCTTTTAACCATTCAACATTAGTGTTAACTTTTAGTCATTAAAAGGTTACGAATCATTAAAAGGTAGCCTCTTAATAACCATTAAGAGGCTACCCTTAGTACAACCAACATATTATGTATCCATATGTGAGGCCAAAAGAATAACTATTTGGTACATCATCAATGGGGCGTGATTGAGTGCCACCGTAGCTCATGCTCACGGGAACACAACTCCCCCCATGTATAAAAGGGTCATCACCTAGTCACACATGAGTTGTCTAACGAGCCTAAAAGATATATAATAGTGTACTAATAATTAATTGTTTGAAATCAAATAATAAATATTAAAAAAAGTTCACTCAAACTCACAAAAACATAACTTTCATAAATGAGTAAAGATGAGTTAGTGACGTGTGAGGTGACGCTTACTTCATACTCATTTTTGCTTACCCTCAATAAGCACGTCGTGTGCCCTCAACCAGCACACCGTGTGCCCTCAACTAAATCTACAACTTCATGTCATATATAGATTAATGATCTATTGGTCAATGTAGACACTTGATAAAAATTTGTTCAAGCAAGTACAATGATTTTTTGATTAATCTAAATAACTTGGTCTCAATTTAATTTTATAAATACAACGTTTACATGAATAACAAATTAAAAAGCTAGTCAAAAGAAATCAACATGGGGTGGCTGCTCTCCAACTTGAATATGCATTTTGATATGAAAGAAATAACCATAACCTGTGGTGTAAATTAACCAGTTGAGTCACTCGTAAACTACTAGAGTGTTTATAACCTAAGAAATTTATATATAATGATACGAAACATGATATCATACTCTCCTACAAACCATATTTGTTGCCTGTCATTAATTCATTTAACAACTTTGTTAGAACATCAAAAGCTATACGTACATTTGCAAACAATCACAAATATGACATCAAACTTGTATTTTGTTACAAAAGAATCATCATAGTCATGACATGTACATAAACATACGTGTAAATATGTATTTAACTTTGGACAAATAGGTGAATTCATGAACGTTACCATCGATGTTAATAACACATGAATCTATATTATTAAAAGTCGAACTCAAAAAGTAAATACATGCAAAGCAACAAATGATTGCATGTTAGTCGGTGTCACCATTCTATAATAAGATGTAAAGGAACTTTAGCTCTAGAGTAAAAATTAAGGCTTTACAAAGTGTATTGCGGACGTGAACATGACCTCGAGGGTGTAACAATCGTGACACTAGTCGTGACTTTCTCATGATTGAAACTGGTGTTATGTTTAACTCGTCACGACTACACTTGTTAGACACACAACAGTGAAAATAGAAGACAGATTAAGTTGGGATGCCCATATTCAATCCACTAAACGTTCATTATACATAATACCCACCAATTGGACTGACTAAACATGACAATTGCTTTTATTTATGGTAATCTTTTGTGTACAAACATCACAAGTTGTTACAAGTGTTATGAAAAACACCAATCGATTCACAAGAATGAAAGAATATAATTGAAGAACAACAATGAATCAATCAATTAACAAAGAAAGTAAATCTCAGTTGATTTAAGTCCATCCCAATCGATTACCACTAATCAACTATTTATACCTCACCGATTAACTACTTCTTAACTAACAATTAAGAAATATACACAATCAGTCCCTTATCTACACTAAGACATACAACTGAATAGACAACTATAAGAAGTTGTCATTATTAACCCCCCAACTTAAACCAAGACTTTATTCTCAACAATCTCCACCTAAGTCTTGATTTAAGTTCAACCAATCTTCAAATAATCCACACAAAAACCAAACTTTGCTCCCGGTAAAGACTTTGTCAACATATCTGCTGGATTAGAATCAGTGTCAATCCAATTAACCTCCACCTCCTTAGAACAAATCACATCTCTGATAAAATACAACTTAACATTGATGTGCTTGGTTCTCTCGTGAAACATACTATTTTTAGCTAATTGAACTGCTCCAGCATTATCACACCAAACCTTAGCAGCTTCAATCTCCACTCCTAAATCTTTGACAAAGCCTTTAAGCCAAATGGCTTCCTTTATCCCTTCTGTCAATGATATAAACTCTGCCTCGGTTGTAGACAGAGCAACAACATGCTGCAATTGTGATTTCCAGCTCACCACATTTCCTAGAACCATGAAACAATATCCTGTAATGGATCTACCTGAATCAGGATCCTTTGCATAGTCTGAATCAACAAAACCAGTAAGCACCTTGCTTACTTCAGCATCATTCTGACAGAATATTAAACCATCATTTTGAGTACCTTTCAAATACCTCAAAATCCACTTTACTGCATTCCAATGCTTTTTCCCAGGAGATGCCAAATACCTGCTCACCATACTAACTGCATGAGCTAAATCTGGCCTAGTACAGACCATCAAGTACATCAGGCTACCAACCACATTAGCATAAGGCACCTGCTCCATGTACCTCAGTTCATCATCACTCCTAGGACTATCTCCCTTAGACAATTTGAAATGAGAAGCTAATGGAGCAACAACTGGCTTAGCATCTACCATGCCATAATTCCTCAGAATCTTCTGAATATAACTACCCTGAGACAACTTTAACCATCTGTTCTTCCTGTCTCTAGTAATCTCCATACCCAAAATCTTCCGAGCTTTTCCTAACTCCTTCATATCAAATTCAAACATTAACAACTTCTTTGTCTTATTAATCTCAGCCTTGTCTTTACAAGCTATCAACATATCATCAACATATAACAACAGGAAGACAAAAGAACCTTTGTTATATTCTCTATGATAGACACAACTATCATACAAGCTCCTGTTAAACCCGATGCTTAACATATGATCATCAAATCTCTTGTACCACTGTCTTGGTGATTGCTTTAAACCATAAAGAGACCTCTTCAACAAGCAAACCTTGTCCTCATGACCAGCTACCTCATACCCTTTAGGCTGTGCCATATAAATCTGCTCCTCCAAATTACCATGCAGAAAAGCTGTCTTCACATCCATTTGCTCTAACTCCAGATCAAAAGATGCTACTAATGACAACAGCACTCTTATAGAAGTATGCTTCACCACTGGTGAAAAAATCTCATTATAATCAACTCCAGCCTTCTGGGTAAATCCCTTAGCAACCAACCTTGCTTTATACCTAGGACCTTCACCCCCTGGAATACCTTCTTTCAACTTATACAACCACTTACATGATACAAGCTTCTGATCCTTAGGTTTATCAGTCAACACCCAAGTTCCATTGGTATGCAATGAATTCATCTCATCATCCATTGCCTTCTTCCAATTCCCAGATTGTTTTGATATCACAGCCTCCTCATAGGTCAATGGCTCAAAAATACACTCTTCTTCCGCAGCCATAAAAGCCACTGCTGAAATGTTATCATCCTGTCTAAACCTCACAGGTGGAATGATGTTCCTCCTTGGCCTATCCCTTGCCAAACTGTAATTCATATCAGAGCTAGATGCATACCTATATTGAGATGAATGTCCATGTCCTACTTCAGCATAGCTTTCAGGAGCAGACTCCACCTCAATATGAACATCTTTCCCTGATATACCATGACTACCTTCGGAAGTTTCCCTCTGATTACCTTCGGAAGCAGCTCCAGCACTATGAGTACCTTCGGAAGAAGTACCCAAAATACCTTCGGAAGCAGTACTAGCACTATGAGTACCTTCGGAAGAAGTCTTCAAAGTACCTTCGGAAGCAACATCCTTATACATAACAACCTCCCTGAACTTAACATTTCTACTCACCATGATCCTTGATCCTAAGCCATCTAACCTCCAAAGTCTATAGCCTTTCACTCCCTCAGGGTAGCCCAGAAACACACACTTAACTGCTCTAGGCTCTAACTTACCCTGATTCACATGTGCATATGCTACAGACCTAAAAACTCTCAGCATACTATAGTCTTGCTTCTTTCCAGACCATACCTCCATTGGAGTTTTCATCATCAAAGCTGTTGAGGGTGACCTGTTGATCAGATACACTGCTGTAGAAGCAGCCTCTGCCCAAAACCTCTTAGGCAATCCTGAACACTCTAGCATACATCTCACTTTATCCAGAATGGTTCTGTTCATCCTTTCCACCAAACCATTCTGTTGGGGTGTTCCCGGCACAGTCAAGTGTCTTGCCAATCCTACCTTCTTGCAAAACATGTTAAACTCATGATTGCAAAACTCAAGACCATTATCTGTTCTAAGTTTCTTTACTCTCTTTCCTGTTTGAGTTTCAACCAACTCCTTCCACTCCTTGAACTTCTCAAAAGCTTCATACTTGCCTTTCAGGACATAGATCCAAACCCTTCTTGAGAAATCATCAATGATGGACAGGAAATATCTGGCACCTCCCAAGGATTCAGTCCTTGCTGGCCCCCACAGATCAGAGTGAACATACTCCAAAATACCACCTGTAGTATGAGTACTACTTGAGAATTTGACCCGCTTGTGCTTACCCAGCACACAGCTCTCACAGAAACCAAAATCAGTATTCTTGAGGCTTCCAAGAACCTCCTGCTTATTCAGCTCAACCAGTCCTTGACTACTTATATGACCCATCCTCCTATGCCATATCATAGCACTATTATCAACATCTTCTCCAGTCACCAAAGATGCTGACCCATTTATCAAGACTTCACCGTCTAGAATGTATGTATTATTGTCTGCCCTATTCCCATACAACATCACCATTGAGCCCTTCACTACCTTAGCCTTGCCATTACTAAGGCTAACCACATAACCTGCCTTCTCAAAAGTACCCAAAGAAAGCAAACTCCTCTTCAGATTAGGGACATACCTTACATTGTGTAAGTCAATCTCCATGCCACTCCTCACTCGGAATGTCACTGTACCTTGACCTGCTATCTCACAAGGCCTATCATCACCCAACTTGACTTTACCAAGTTTAACAACCTTCAATTCCTTGAAGAATTCCCTAACAGGAGTCATGTGAAAAGAACACCCAGAGTCCATAACCCACTTACCTTTAGACTCTTGCTCTTCAGCTTCTTGACTTGTAACATTGAGAACATCAGTACTGTCATACCCATCAAGCCCATCTTCCTGTGCATTGTGACTGCATTGATCAGAATGACCTTTGCTGCCACTAGACTCACCCCTTCTTTTCTTGAACTCAGGGCAGTCCTTTTTAATATGTTTATCAGATCCACATACAAAACACTTCCTTCGGTACTTGGACTTAGACCTGGAATGACTCTTGCCTTTAAAATTCCGTTGTTCTGACCTGCCTCGCACAAACAGACCTTCTCCACCTTCTTCTTTGGCTTCAAACTTCTTCTTTAACTCCTTAGAGTTAAGAGATGCAGTTACTTCCTCCATCGTCAATGTCTCCCTGCCATAGAGCAATGTATCTACGAAATGCTCATAAGAGCTTGGCAAAGATGACAACAGAATGATTGCCTGATCCTCATCATCAATCTTGATGTCAATATTCTCAAGATCCATGATAATTTTGTTGAAATTATCAACATGATCTTCAATTGACTTCCCTGCGTCCATTTTGAAGGTGTATAGCCTCTGCTTCAAGAACAACCGATTGGCCAATGACTTGGTCATATACAACGACTCAAGTTTTGCCCAAATCCCGGCAGCCGTATTCTCCTTCTGGACTTCCCTCAGAACTCTGTCTCCGAGACTGAGTATGATCTCGCTATGGGCTCTTTCCATGATTTCCCTCCTCCTTTCTTGAGTTAAACCCGCAGGCAGTTTATCCTCCCCCTTGAGTGCATCAACTACTCCATTGTGCACCAAGATTGCCCGCATCTTCACTCGCCAGAGACTGAAATCATTCTTCCCATTAAACTTCTCGATTTCGAACTTCGTCGACACCATCTTGATCTTCAATTGCACCGTCAATCACTTACCCGAACCGATTGCTTCGTTGGAGCCCTTTAACCGTGGCTCTGATACCAATTGTTATGAAAAACACCAATCGATTCACAAGAATGAAAGAATATAATTGAAGAACAACAATGAATCAATCAATTAACAAAGAAAGTAAATCTCAGTTGATTTAAGTCCATCCCAATCGATTACCACTAATCAACTATTTATACCTCACCGATTAACTACTTCTTAACTAACAATTAAGAAATATACACAATCAGTCCCTTATCTACACTAAGACATACAACTGAATAGACAACTATAAGAAGTTGTCATTATTAACCCCCCAACTTAAACCAAGACTTTATTCTCAACAACAAGTTTGGTTAATATTGAGATAGAATATTAGAATGTACGTATCATTAACAGCTAGATCAAAGAGTTAATAACAAAAGCCAGTTAACTAGACGCTTCACCATGTTACTCTTTAACTAATATTTTCATTCAAGATGCATCTGATTCTACGGGTATCTCTTCGGATGTGACATGGTCCACTATTTTTCCAGTAGATTCAGAGTTTTTTTTCATCGATGCCGTTTTGGAGAGGTGAGCATAGTTGCCTTTCTCTTTAAACAACTGCGCGAAGTGCGGTTTGCAAAACAAATTGCCATCTAAAGCTGCATAATTCGACGGTGTCAGTTTGCAACCTCCTCGAGCGCATTTGAAACACTGCTTGTGGTAAAATTCTCCCTCCACCGTTACCTGAACATGGACCAATTATTCATTAATAATTTAAAGAACAAGATATAGAAATCCAAATAACTAGTAGATATTATGTAGTATAACGATTAATCTAGCGATATAAAAAAAAATCATTATATTGCAACTTATTGACTCGAATGAATACTTTCAACAAACCTTTTCTAGTGGATACACAGTTTTATGACAAACTGCACATTTATCTTGGGTTCCTGAGAACATTGAAGACCATTTGCTAGCGACCTTGCTAGGGTTCTTTCCCTGTTTGACACACAAGAATGTTAATATTTATACAATCATAATTAATAATTAATATGTGTGTGTTTTAAAGAGTGTGGAAACTTGAAAGAGACGTTTACGTACCAATTCATTTGATCTGTTTGATGCTGATAACCATAGAAAATTGAGTCAGAAGAATAACATAATAACAGTCCAAATCTAATATATATAAAGTGAGAATGGTTCATGTGTGAACTGACAAATGGCGTGCAACGTATGAAGTGGCAATATAATAGTGTTAGAAATTTTAAATGTAAAGTCAACATTAATTGCATACAAAATGGGGTGGAATTATCACCCAATAAATAATAGCATAGATAATAGCATTTGATAGACAATTATCACACATTTCTTAAATCATTACACGATTCATGAAATTATTACATACTAGTGGAATTATCGTGCAGGAGTAGAATTGTCACGTAGTTGTTAATCCTGTGTGATAAATTTGTAGACTTAAGAAAAATAGACGTTGTTTTATAACTTCCCGCATATAAATATTTATACAGTTTATCAAACTTGAATTCGTTAGAAAAATGCTCGAATTTATGAAGCATTTAAAGAAAATGAAATATGGGCAACATTGAATAATTTTGTTCTTTTCTTGTAGTTACGAAATCAACATCGCCTCAATCCTAGTAATTCAAATGTCTTAACCAACGGTATATCATCACTGCACACACTTATAAGAAAACACTTTTTATTTGATCGTTTGCATTGATCACCAATATAATAATAATAATGATAATAATAATAATAATAACAACGACGGTAATGTTAATAATTTTACAAAAGCAGTTGGAGAAGCTCACATGGTATTCTCGAGATACCTCCCATCTCCTTAAACTTTTGATCGAAGTGAGGCTTGCAGTAGAGTGACCCTTCGAGTTGAAAGTAGCTACTCATCTGGTGCAAAAAAATTAAGAATAAAAATAAACTTTTCTCCCTATTTGTTTTTCTATATTTTAATAGAAGAAGAAATAAAGACGTCGTTTGTTTATTTTTACCTATCTAATATATAAATGATAAATAGCTTAAACATGTTAAAGAAATTTGGTTATGAATTATTATTGTATGTATCTTTTAAAGACAATAAAATCTTGTGACAACCCTCAAGCCAAATTATGTATTCTAGGTAAATTTGAATTAATAGATTATCGAATACACAAGTAACATAAGAAAAATGTGTTTGATACTAAACAACACGTAAAATACCTATTGATGCTGCTATGTGGTTAAGAAAACACATACCTGTAATTTCCCATTACATTGGACACATCTAAAACATATCTTGTGATATGGGACTCCATCTGCTGATATCATTTCAACGAAATGCACAGTCTTATCGCACGCCTTGCATTTCTGTATTGTCCCGCTAAATGACATTTTTAGCCACCTTGAATGTTTGGAAAAATAAAGTAAAGTTTGAAACAAATAATTGAAAAAGATAACTGAAATAAGCCTCAAACCGAAACAAAATTATTCAAATGGTTTTCTTTTCTCAATTAAAACTAAAAATCTTGAATTTGTGTTATTGACTGGCCTGTATTGTTTTGGCATTAAGGGTGGAGCTAGATTCATGCTTTGTGAAATGGGAGTCAAAAATTTTGAGAAAGAATAGGAAATAGCACACTAACCCTATGTATTCTAGTTGCAAAATATATATATATATATATATATATATATATATAGGGGAGGGTTCCTAAGAAAACCTCTACTTATAAGAAAACCAAGAAAACCACTTTTAAACCATTGATCAAAATTGATCAATGGTTGATATTAATCAATGGCAAATTTGTAAATATTTAATAGATAGTTGCTTTAATTAAATGATTAAAGGGTGTTTTAGGTAGATTACAATTTTTATATTTTGGAAATAACTAAAATCCCTTAAATCTCTCTCTTTCTCTCTCTCTCTCTTTAAAATCAAACACAATATTAGTTTAATTTATAATCAAATTAATTTATTCAAATATCATTCTAAAATATTTTAGAAGAACACAAGTTTTTTTTTCTGCAGATCTATATTAATTACATACATGCTTACGTATACGTAAACATGTTCACATATTTGTTCATAACATATTGCTCCTTAGAACATGCTTACTTATATGTAAACAAGCATAAAACAAACAATAAACATGACAATTGCTATTACATTGAATTGATGAAACTTATGTATATGTATCACTCACTAAAATGGTATACAAAATCAGGAAATTCAAATAATTTCTTGTTAGAATCGATAATCAGCTGAAAATAAAAAAAGAACTATAACTATAACACACAACTAGTATAGAACAATATGTTAAACTTAAAAAAATGCACATACGTAGACATGGTTTTGTATATGTATTTTGATTACATATACGTAACAATCATCTTCAAATTAATCAAAAATTGTCTTCATCTCTATCATATGTATCCTGCTTACGTATATGTAAACACTACTAGATTAGCAATTAGCAAACAAAGAAAAAACAATAAGCATACTATTATATCAAAACGGTAAAACTTACGTGTATGTAAGCAATCAGAAAACAAATAAAGAAGACATGTTGATGAAACTTACGTATATGTAAACACCCTTGCGTGATCAAATCCTCATCCCTAGCAGATATGTATCCTGCTTACGTATATGTAAACACAACCAGTTCTTAAACCCACCCAAACACACAAACCCTAATTCACCATTACCATCATCACCATTTCCCCCAAAAAACTCATCTTTCACCCTCTTCATGATTCTTGAAGACTCCAAACACCCTAATCTGTTCGGATTCGTCAAACACTCTTCCCCAATTGACGGATCGATCTCTTCTTCATCTTCTTCAACTCTACTCACACCGTCAACAAGTACAGCTTTAGCCTTGAGGGAAATTACGCATTTAACGGGGGAAAGAACAGAAGCTAGGGTTTTGTAGGTTTCGGAATCGTGTAATCGGAGCTTCACTTCAACTTCCATGGTGGATTAGGGTTTCGATTCGTGCACAGATGTTGTGGATCTGCAAGAAGAACTTGATTTCATCTTTATTGTCTCCTCGCTTTCTTGATTTATTAACAAACCACGCGACCTCTAACTAATTGCATCATCATCGCTATCTGATTTTGATATCTGAACATACCATTCACATGGTTGATGAATTGGGCAAAAATCAAATAGGTCGAGATTCCAATGGTTCGATGAAGCAGGTTTCTCAAACACTCTGTATATGGGTTTGTTCAATCATGGAGAAAAAGATGGGATTTGGTTAATAATGAGTATTTACTAAAATAATTTATATATAAAATTACTAAAACACCCTTTGAATATAATAAATATAAATATATAATGAAAAATTATGATTGGCTAGAAATGGTTTTCTTGGTTTTCTTAAATTTACTTGGTTTTCTTAGGATCCCTCCCCTATATATATATATATATATATATATATATATATATATATATATATATATATATATATATATATATATATATATATATATATATATATATATATATAGGGGAGTGTTCTATTGAAAACCACATTATAATTAAAAATCTTAAAACCTATTTGTTAACCATTGATCAATGTTAATCAAGGGTCAAAACCAAAGATGATAGTTTTGTATTTTTTTCTTAAATATTTATGACAAGTATTAGTAGTTAGGGGTAGAATAGGGAGAAACTATTTTTTATTTTTGAAATTATTTCTATAAAAAAGGAAACTATAAGTGTTCTTTATTTTGTATTTATAATTTTAAACTATAAATGCTTTTTCTAGAGTACATGTTACATATACGTACCACCAAAGTTACAATATGTAATGAATAAAGTTCATATGCATTGAAAAATGAAAAAATATGTGTATAAATGAGAAGACGTATCCAAGTTACGTATGTGTAACAAGAAGAATTATATTTATCTAAACAACAAACTTACACATGTATACATTAATATTATATAATCGTTGGAACAACAAAGTTACATATATGTAACGACACTGTTACATATACGTAACGACAATGTTACGTATAAGTACCAACAAAGTTACATATATTTAAGAGTAGAGCAATCTATAATTTTAATGTTACAGTAACTGGGTAAGTTCAAATTTGAAAGAAAAAAATAGAGAAATACGTATATGTAACTAGCTAGATTTTCAAATCTTTATCTTCTTCATTATGAGCATCAAGAGCACACACTAGCATGTGTTTCTAGGCATCACAAAATCTATAATATTATAATTCTTGATGTGATATATTGAAATTTATGATGATAATAAATATGAAAATCATAAATATCATAATTTTAAAGCCATGCATCTATCACTTTGATAAAATATTTAAAGATTAATGTTACAATCGTGTACTCGATCAGCTTCTCATCTTATTTCCGACGACCACAACCCTTTACTCACATATATCGTCGTCTCGTTTCTAGATAAACTCGATTTTTTAATAAATGGAGCCTCAAAAAATGTTGCTATGTATTAAACCGATAGGAGAGATTTGCAATCAAGTATGGATATTGATTCTATATATGAGGATAAATATCATCGTCTCGTTTCTAGATAAACTTGATTTCTTAATAAATGGAGCCTCAAAAAATGTTGCTATGTGTTAAACCGATATGAGAGATTTGCAATCAATTATGGATATTGATTTTATATATGAGGATAAAATTTAAATTCAAAATAAATAATATAAATGAAAGTAAATTTGCAGGTAGTTTTAATCAATTTGTGAGAATACCATAGTTAGATTATAATGAAATTTACTAATATACCCTTTAAATAAAATATTAACAACTTAATACAAAAATGTTTTGATTGGTTAAAGTTGGTTTTTATGGTTTTCAATTATAATAGTGGTTTTCATTTGATCTCTCTCATATATATATATATATATATATATATATATATATATATATATATATATATACACACACACACACACACACGTTATATTTGTCTTTTGTGCAAACAACCTATCGCACCCCAACCTTGGGACGGAATCGCCGAGATGTGAGAGTTAAAATTGCTCAAAACCACATAACGCTATTATTTATTCCAAATATTATAACCATAAGTTTCAAAGGTAAATTACAACCATAAGTCTCAAATAAGAAATCAATATAACGTAACATGAAATAATCCAAAACAACTCATTTAATTAACTAGGTCCATTCCTAGATGTGAATAAGCTTCAAAGATGAAAATCAAACTTGCGCGTTTTCTAAAACATGTTAAAAATAAAAAGGTCAACATAAAGTTGGTGAGATTTCCATAGTTTCCATACATACATATATAAAAGATAACAATTCATGTCATAAGTTAGTGAGTAAAGTAACTAGGGATGTATGACAGATGTAACAATCAAACCTTGACAGTTTACAAGATTACATATTTACAAGATTATACGATTAGCTAAATGTACTTGGATTAACCAAGCAGGCTTGTCAGGCCCATAGATCTATCACGTCGCCAGGCTAGCAATAGTTAATGATTGCACATATAATAGTTAAAACATTGTAATTACTAAAGTTCAACTAACCATAACAAACCAGTGAATTGTCCAAGTGTTTACAAGAATCAAACAAGTTTAACAAGTGCAATAGTTATAAGGTAACATGTTTCATCCCAAAATGTAAAAATAAGCAAAAGGGGTATAGAAATACTCACTTGATGTATGTATGTAAGATGATAATAAGAATTAAACGATATTCCAACGTATTTCTTTACAAGACACCTAAACATATATATTACAAGACTAAGATTAATAATAAGATTAGCGTTCTAACAAGAACTAGGGTTTCAATAGAATTGTGGGGTTTTTGACAAGTATGTTAAATTAATAAAGAAATTTACCACCTATGTGTTTTAATGAAATTAAGCCATTTCTAACAACTAATAATGTTTAAATATAAAATTTAAATAAACACTTTAAAATAATCATGATTTAAAAAGTATGTTTGGACCTATACTAATTTATTATTTATTATTTAAAATCCATAAAAATAAACCAAGAATAACCTTTGTTAAAAAGGTTTTATTAAAAGTTATTTAATTTATTTAAATTTAATAAAAATTCAGAAAATCATTTTGTGTCTATAAAAATATTTAAAGTTTATAAAAACTATTTTTATATTTATTACAAATATTATAAAATTAATTTGAGGGCTAAAAAGCCTTAAAGAAAAATATGCGAGGGTACCCGGGTTCAAACCCGGGACCTCAGGATTGTGGGGCAGTGACTTAACCAGTGAACCAGGGCCGTGGCCTTGGTTTAAATTGGTTTTAAATCTTTAAAACATACAACAAGCAGAACCCCCCAAATATCCTATAAACCCTAGAACACTTTGATCCAAATTGAAGTTCAATTCGGTTTTGTAAGCATCTGAAATCATAGGGCTTTTGTTCCCCATGTAAAGAAGAGTGGTTAGATATGTTCAATTACCCGGTTTGATTCGAGGTGTTATTAAGAACAATTGAAGAACAAGTCGCGGCCGTAGGTGCATAATGGATGAGCAATCTTCAATGATAATCAAATTAAACTTGTGGTAGCTTCAAATGACCATTTAGACTAGAAGCCCCTTATCAATTTCAGTGTAGATGGGTCGGGGATTGGATTTCGACAAGGTTGTAGGTCGCGGTTTAGAGGGAATCGAACAGGGTTTTTGTGTGGGTTTCAGGTGGAATTGGGAGTGTAGATAGATTAGGGATAGTTAAACGATTGTCCATACTTGATTAATTGAGTTGTTATTGAGTCTTTAATGCCGAACGGCTCAATCGATTTGTGACATCTGTAACACGATGATTCGAGTAGTAACCGGTGTTTTAAACGCAATTAAATCATGCATTCAAGTTCGAAACATGCATACGAAAGAGTTTGGAGCGGTTTGGGATCGATTTCGAAAGGTTTTGATGAGTTTTGGACCCGCCGGAGCTTGGCCGGAGTTTGGCCGGAGATGTGGCCGGATTTACGGGAATGGAAAGGGGACATCAAATTTGATTTTATTAATTTGACAGTTTTAGTCCCTGTGGTTTAGTAATCATCATTTTATGTACAAACTTCTCAACTAAAGTTTCTACATTTGCAATTAAGCCCCCTAAACTAAATTTAATTTTAAGTTTAACACTTTTTAAGTTTATTACCTTAACAAATTGTTATAAGATTATTATTATTATTATTACTATTATCTTAGTTATTATTATTATTGTTATTATTTTCAGTAGTGTTATTATTATTATAACTATTAGTTTGATTATTACTTTTATATGTATTTAAAAAAAATAAAGACAACAAAGAAATAAGCATGAATAATCCATAAGTTTCATAATTGCCAACAATGCTTCTTACAAGAATTAACGACGTTAATTTTCTGTTAACGAAAATACGAGATGTTACACAACCCATCGTCACGACACATCACTCATTCTTTGAATCAAACTAAGCAGGCACATAGCGCATAAGTCTGTATGATTGTGAGGTTGTGTTTTTTTTATGTGTAAAGCTATCACACGAATCATGAATAATAAATATAATATTATATGACTATATAAGGAGAATCAAATAGATTACAGCATTGCGATCTTTGTTATTACACAAGGGCAATACAGTCACATTGGTGACCCTTGCGGGTTGTGACATGCCATGTAGATGAATTCAAATTCTAAAGCGTGAAGTGGAACAACTGTGCCATACTTGTGAAGTTGACCCGTTACTTGATAGCCGAGTCGTTTGTGACCTATTAAGATTGACTGATCAATAACTTTAACATAGCCAAGCCTCACATGTTGAGCTTAAGCAAACTCGCCATATCATTTTAAAATAAAACATCTGAAACCTGGTTTTCTGCACGTAAACTTCTAATAGATCAATGCTTCAAATACGGGTGTTTCACTTTTCATTTCATTCGTGACTTGCATGCTATTAAATTTGTATCACTAGTTTTATAATATGTATATGTCTAAGCCTAGTACGCTACATATGACACATTAAACATGAGTTTATGTTGTGCATCTAGCTATTACTTTATTAAACAATTACGTGATTTCTGTATTTCAAAGTATAAAGTTGTTTTACATGGTCTTTGTGCACTAGATCTAGTCTAACATCCAACCTCGTATCATTAATGTTGTCCGCTTCACCCAGGAGAAGATCACAAATTTACTTTTAATTAGAGGTGGCAAAATGGGTGGGTTGGATTGGGTTGGTTGTTAGGTTAGGATGGATTTGGGTCAGGATGGGTTTGGGTTAGGATGGGTCATTTAGAAAAAAAGGTCAGGATGGGTTTGGGTCAATATGGTTTTGGATCAGGATGGGTTCGGATCAGGATGGATCATTTTTAAAAAAGTCAACACTATTTTACTAGTTTTCTACAATCCAACAACATATATAGATAGCTACATATACGAGTTCAAAAAGATACATATAAGACTTCATCTATAATAGATAGATGCATCTACAATCCAACACATATAGATAGATACATATACGGACCCGTGGCGAGGCGGAGGACCCGGGGCGACGCGGCGGACCCGGGGCGACGCGGCGGACCCGGGGCGACGCGGCGGACCCGTGCGACGCGGTGGTGGAGGTGCGGTGGTGTTTTGTGCGACGGAGGCGATCAATTTGAGTGAAAGAAACATTGACTTAGACTTGTATATCTAATTTGAAAACTCATCTTGACCTATGTTTCTTTTTTCCAAAAAGGCTTTTAACCCATCTTGACCCACTTGTGTTTTTTATTTAATCCATTCTAACCCGTCTTTTTTTTAAAACACCCATTATGACCCAAAATCACATCTTTAGATTTCTTTTGCCACCTCTACTTTTAATTACCCAGGTGAAAACTTTCCAGAGAAATCACCATATCTGAATTGCTGTTACTTGAGCACGCTTAACTGTGAAGTTCTCCTATCATTCACATCCAATACGACCAAACCCATTATGTAAACTTTCTGAGTTCAAATATTGATATCAATATCAAACAAATCTGAGAAACAACAATAATCTCTCAACAACAAAGAACGAAGAACAAACAACCAAGAGATCGAAGAACAAAACTTCAACAATGAAAACTCTCAATCAGGCTATCTGAACAAGCAACGATGAGTTGCTTGTTACTACAAATTGAACAGAAGATCTATGAAGAAGATGATGAACACTCTCGATCTAAACTTGGAGAAAACCCTAGAAGACTTCGTTGATCCCAAAGGAAAGAAATGATGTCTTCATATAGCAGCTTCACATCCGAAGTAATAAGCAGTTCACATCCGAAGAATCAGCAGCAGCCCTTCAAGAAACAAATATTGACAGAAACCACCCTCGAACAATAACAAACCTCACAAAACAATAAAACAACTTATTAGGATTGAATTGAAAGACAATATATAAAATTTAACACCCACCCTCAATTCAATACTAAAACAAATCAACAAGACCCAATTTCTCACATAGAAACTTATGTTGACCAATACCAAGACTTTTAGTAAACACATCAGCAGGTTGATCAAGTGTATTTATTTTAACAATTTTGAAAACCCCTGCTAAAACCTTTTCTCTTAAAAAGAATAAATCTATTTCAAAATGCTTTGTTCTTTCATGGAACACAGGATTAGCAGTCATAAGTATAGCAGCACTACTATCACATGAAATTTCAATAGGAATAGGACAGCTTACCTTCATATCCTCAAGAAGCTTTCGAATCCATATTAACTCACAGCCAGTTGAACACATAGCTTGATATTCTGCTTCAGCAGAAGACCGAGAAACAATATTTTGTTTTTTACTTTTCCATGAAATAAGACTACCTCCCAAGTAAACACAAAAACCAGAAACACAGCGACGAGTAGACAAACATTTTCCCCAATCAGAATCAGAGAAACCTCGTAAAAGAAACTCAGACTGTTTTTTAAAAATAACCCCTGACCAGGATTCAATTTCAAATACCTCAAGAGCCATAAAGCAATCTTAAAATGAGACTGAAGAGGTTTATGCATATATTGACTTAGACACTGAACAGTATAAGAAATATCTGGACGAGTAAGAGTTAAATAAATTAGTTTTCCAATTAAAGTTTGAGATACAGTAATGTTTTCAAGAACAGAATCACCAGCTTCTATATTAGACCCATCAGGTACTACAAGATTCTGTTCCATAGGAATGGCAACAGGTTTGCAAGCAAGCATTCCAAATTCTTTTAATAACTCCAAACAATATTTTCTTTGATTTAAACATAACCCTCGAGGAGTTTCAACAACCTCAATTCCAAGAAAATATTTTAAAATACCCAAATCTTTAATTAAAAAACTCTGATTCAACATTTGTTTAACTCTTGTAATTTCATCCTCATAATTCCCAGTAATGACAATATCATCAACATACACAAGAAGCATCACAATTTTAGATTCACAAGACTTAACAAACAAAGACACATCATTCACGCTTTGAGTAAAACCTATAGACTTAAGAGTATATGTAAGTTCTCATTCCACTGTCTTGGAGCTTGTTTAAGTCCATATAAAGACTTTACAAGCTTACAAACTTTACCATTGTTAGTTTTTGACCTAAAACCTTCAGGAATAGTCATATATATATCCTCATACAAGTCACCATACAAAAAAGCATTATTTATATCAAGTTGAAACAATTTCCATCCATACTGAACAGCAACAGCAATTAAAGTCCTAACAGTAGTCATTTTAACAACAGGAGCAAACGTCTCCTCAAAATCAATTCCTTCTTTTTGACTATAACCTTTAGCTACCAACCTAGCTTTATACCTTCTATCTCACCATTAGATTTATACTTAATCTTATAAAGCCACTTACATCCAATTGCTTTTCTATCCTTGGGCAAATCTGTAATAATCCAAGTCTTATTTCTATTTAAAGCCTCAATTTCATTATTCATGGCAGTAACCCAGTTTATATCTTGACATGCTTCACTATAGGACTTAGGTTCAACACTTTTATCAAGTAAAGACAGGAAAGACACATTATCAGAAGACAAATTGACAAAATTAACATATTTATCCACACCATATTTGACTTTCCCTTCTATAACATAATCACTAAACTTAGAAGGTAACGAACCCACCCTTCCTGATTTACGAGAATTGCCTAGAACAGTTGCATCAATGCCCTCAGGGATTGCAGAAACATCTGCGCTATCCTTATCCGCATTTGGTCTACCTGCGGTTAGATCAACATGTTCCTCAACTAGGTTTCTCCTATGTCCTGAAGATTCAGCAGTGGTCCGAGGAAGACTAGAATCAGCAGTAGGAATGTAGTCAGTATCTGTTTGACCACTGCTATCTATGCCTCCTAAAGACACACTATCAGAATCCTCAACAGGTGTAAAACCTGTATTGATATTATCAACAGGAGACACTCTAGGAACAGCATGTAACCCACCCTGGCTGGTAAGACCATTGGAACCCTTCCCTTCATCATCGCGCAAAAATTTTTTCTCAGATTCATAGGTGTCATAACAACTATCAAAAAAATTTAAATGAGTTATGTCAGTTGATATAGACTCAGGTTGATTTTCTTTTAACGGAAAGCAATTTTCAAAGAATTTTACATCACGTGAAAAGAAAATAGTATTATCATCTAAAGACAACAGTTTATATCCTTTTTTTCAAAAGAATAACCTATAAAGACACATTTAACAGATCGAGAATCAAATTTATGATTTGGGTTTAAATTTGCAGCCAACGTTAGACACCCAAAAGACCTGAGATGAGAAAGAGAAGGTTTTTTGCGAAGCAAGAGTTCAAAAGGCGATTTCCCATTTAGAACAGAGGAGGGAGTCCTGTTAATCAAATAAGTAGCAGTCAAGACACACTCTGTCCACATTCTAAGAGCAATGTTACTTTGAAACAATAAAGACCTAGCCACATTTAACAAGTGTCTATGTTTTCGCTCAACAATACCATTTTGTTGAGGAGTATAGACACATGAAGTCTGATGTAGAATACCATTAGATTTCAGAAATGAATCAAGTTGATGGTTAACAAACTCAGTACCATTATCGGTTCTTAGACATTTTATATCAAAGCCAAACTGATTTTAAGAAGTTTTACAAAACATTGAATATTATAAAACACTTCATCTTTTGACTTCAACAAATAAACCCAAACTGCTCTAGAATAGTCATCCACTACTGTTAAAAAATATCGATGTCCTTGCCTACTGGTTACTTTAAAAGGTCCCCACAAGTCAAGATGAATAAGTTCACCAACTTTGAAGGACTTGTGATCACTAATGGGAAAAGGTTTTCTAGTTTGTTTTGCTCTTTGACATACCTCACAGGGCAAATTAGAATCTACATTATTAATTTGAAGATCATGACTCAATGTTTTTAACACTTGAAAAGAAGGATGACCCATTCTAGCATGCCACAATTTTACATCAGATTGATCAGTGTTGATACTATTTTGACACACAAAATTGTAAGAATCGGAATGTCCAAAGTAATACAGGCCATTCACCTGTTTACCAGTCAGAAGAACCTTCGTCCGGGCGAAGTCCTGAATCCAACAATTAAATTCATCAAACCAACAACCAAGCTTATTATCTCTAGCAAGTTTATACACAGATAAGAGATTGACACTATACTCAGGAACAACCAACACATCCACAAGAGTTACATTATTAGAGAGTTTAAGTTTGCCTATTGATTTTATGACAGCTTTAGTTCCATTTGGATGACCAACAGTCATATTGTAGTTAGACACATCAATTAAGTCAAACATAGACACCTCAGATAGGACCAT
Organism: Flaveria linearis; assembly: GCA_024085815.1. Classification (NCBI taxonomy): domain Eukaryota; kingdom Viridiplantae; phylum Streptophyta; class Magnoliopsida; order Asterales; family Asteraceae; genus Flaveria; species Flaveria linearis. The sequence continues at coordinate 2,273,563 of CM044014.1, read as the reverse complement.
GTGCTGATTGGCCCCAGAGTCAATAACCCATCCTCTACTTGTCAATGAGTCAGACTTAGAGACACCACAGAAAGAATTACAGTTACTATCGAAGATAGTACCTGCCATATTTGAGGTGCCTTGGTCCCCAGCAGTATGATTACCAAGGAGAGACATAAGTTGGGCATATTGATCAGCAGATAATTGGAATGACTCTCCTTTACTAGCAGATGAATCACATACAACACTGTTAGATTTAGGCTTATTTCCAGACCCCTTCCCTTTGTAGTTCGAAGGATACCCAATTATCTCATAACATTTTTCTATAGTGTGACCATTTTTATTACAGTTAGAACATTTTACAGGTTGGTTTTTAGGAAAACCTTTTTAATGTTACCAGCCTTAGCAACAAAAGCAGCAGGTTGAGATGGGTTTGATGAGGATACTTCTCTATGAGATTTCTCACTTGATATGAGAGCAAATGCATTTTTAACTGAGGGAAGAGGTTCTTTTGAAAGAATTGCAGATCTCAGAGGTAAGTATTTTTCATCAAGACCCATCAAAAATTGCATCAACCTGTGATTCTGATTGAATTTAGAAACCTTGTCAGATGCATCACAAGTACAGATTGGCAAATCAGATAAAACATCCAGTTGTCTCCACATAGAAGACAACTTGTGATAATAGTCAGAAATTGAATTACCATTTTGTTTTAGGCAGTTAATTTATTGATGCAATTTGAAAATAACAGACCCATCTACTTTTGAATAAGTTTCTTTTAACTCAGTCCAGACACTTGATGCACGTTTGGAAAAGATTGACCAACAAACAATTCCTCAGAGATGGAATTGAGTATCCAAGACAAAACTACAGAGTTGCATCTTTCCCATTGTCTACCAAGAACTTCATTAGTGGTAGACTTAACACATGAACCATCAACAAAACCAAACTTTCTGACTATTGATGCATCTTTACCAAGACAAAACTACAGAGTCGCATCTTTCCCATTGTCTACCAAGAACTTCATCAGTGGTAGACTTAACACATGAACCATCAACAAAACCAAACTTTCTGACACTTGATGCATCTTTCCCATGTAAACTTTCTGAGTTCAAATATTGATATCAATATCAAACAAATCTGAGAAACAACAATAATCTCTCAACAACAAAGAACGAAGAACAAACAACCAAGAGATCGAAGAACAAAACTTCAACAATGAAAACTCTCAATCAGGCTATCTGAACAAGCAACGATGAGTTGCTTGTTACTACAAATTGAACAGAAGATCTATGAAGAAGATGATGAACACTCTCGATCTAAACTTGGAGAAAACCCTAGAAGACTTCGTTGATCCCAAAGGAGAGAAATGATGTCTTCATATAGCAGCTTCACATCCGAAGTAATAAGCAGTTCACATCCGAAGAATCAACAGCAGCCCTTCAAGAAACAAATATTGACAGAAACCACCCTCGAACAATAACAAACCTCACAAAACAATAAAACAACTTATTAGGATTGAATTGAAAGACAATATATAAAATTTAACACATTAATTATATTAGAGGCCATACATTTATGAACCAGTAATCTATATTCTCATCTTAGGTTCAAGTTGCACTTGTAACAAAAAAAGTTATAGGGCTCCAGGTTGGGCCAAAATATTTTCTCACGTGCCGGCCTTGTGAACGTTCTATGCTTAAGTATTAGAGATGATTCGGTGAGTCAATGTCCGTCGGTAATGTTTTTAGTCGTTAAAAAGAATAATTTCACACTTTTCGAGATGTCTTTTTTTGTGTTTGTTGGTCTCGTTTATTTTTAAAAGAACAGCGGATCCGTGTGACACTGTATATCGGATGAACTGCAACGTGTTCGTTAACAGTCAAAATCACCATCTCACCAACAAACAACATTGCAACTGAACGATCATCTTCCGATGAACAATTACAGTAGCAACTACAACAACAATCGCCGGTATCCTCCAGGTGTCGGCAACGGCGGAGGTTACGACGGTGGTAATTATCAACCAAACCCTAACCACTACCATCAACCTCGAAACCCTAATCACCAATATCAGTTTCAGCAGAAACAGCAGTCCGTACAACAGCACAATCAGCAGCAGTGGTTAAGACGGAACCCTAATCCCCATGGCTCGTCTGCTGCTAATGTTAATAACGAAGTTCAGAAGTCCGTACACTCAAATGCCAGCGTCGATTTAAGGTAAATTATTTCGTTTTATTGATTTTTCAATTGATATACTGCTCAATCAAATTAAGTTATATACAATTTAGTTTAATCTCGAAACCCTTGTTATTCTTATGTAATGTCACATTACTAGCTTGGTGTAAGCAATTCGTATATGCCATTCATAAACTGTTATTTGTGTTAACGATTAGTATAAGTGGTTATTTTACATATCTGTATGTGCAATGAGATTACCTTTTGATTGCACGAGGAGCTGTTTTTGAAGAAAGGGCTTACTGTGTTGGTTATAATATATATGGTAGCTTGTTCTGTGACCATGTTTGGCTTGCTAGTTATGACGCTTTCAGTGATTTAAGTTAATAATTATGAATTGACAATAGATCGTGATGTGTTTGAGCCTTTTTAAATGGTGCATGCTCCTTCAACTAGTCATAGAATCTCATAATATTCTTAAATAAAGGTAGCTAAGGATAGGTACCCTGCTATAAGTGACAAAGGCCAAATGTGTGTTCTTTGATCGATCTGCTCATCATTCATTTTGATCTACTAAGAGTAATTGGCGGATGATGCTAAGTGACTCAGATTCTGATGTCAATGTTTTCTGTCGGGCTATTTATGCAGTAGAGTATACCTGAAAGATGACATTGTTCAATCCTTGAATTTATGTGGTCTGGTTTTCTATCTCTCTCTTTTATACCATGTTGATTTAGTTTAACTTGTCCATGCTAACTGCTAAGTTTACAGCTGCATAGTGTAACATCTTGCAAGTCATATCATATGACTTGCAAGATGTTACACCGGTTTTCCTCTCTTTTCTTTTTTCTTTAATTTCTTATGTTCATTATTAAAAACTTCTCTTGTATCAGCTTGTGTACATTTCACCTTTTTAATATGTCATTGTCATGACTTCCGTAAAAAACTAAAAAGACTATGTTTTTAGCGGTTTACATATATGGTCTTTAGTTTCTTGATTTGCAATCTTTATGCTTGTCCTTTGGCTGGATATTATTGTTCCCTCAAGCTTACTAAATACTAGTGCCTGAACCCTAGAGAAGTTATCCTCCCGCTTGTTAACTTGTTAGGGAATGGGTGATAATATATCTTAGATTGGTTTTTTGCATCCGTCGGTTATGCTATTCGTCTTTTTCTACTAAATTATTCTGGCTAATTGGATTAGATGTAAAATAGTTTTCCGTTATGTGGTCTTTTCATTCTAGATACATTGCATAATTATTGGCATTGTGTTTTTATGTCTACTTATGAACTTACACCATTGCGTATTGTGTGGGTTTAGCTCTCAAGACTGGAATGCGCAACTGAACATACCTGCAGCAGATACGCGTTATAGGACTGAGGTACATAAGCAACAATGTGCTGTTCAACACACTTTTGTCAGCTGTGTCACATTTCTTTATCTTGCTTCTCTCATTTTTATATCATAATCATGTATGCACTAATAACACATTTACAATTCATGGATACAAGTTATATAACTTCTGTATTTATGATGAAGTTATTGTTTTCATCTTATAGATAAACATGTATCTAAATTTTATGATTATAATGGAAAATCAGTTGATCCAAAGAACAAAAGATTTAATGCAATTACTAGAAATCTGTATTTTCAATAAACCTGTCTCATGAGAAAGTTATTCCATTGTTCCTTTACAGGATGTCACTGCAACAAAAGGAAATGAATTTGAGGATTATTTTCTAAAAAGAGAGCTACTTATGGGGATCTATGAAAAGGGTTTTGAAAAACCTTCACCTATACAGGAAGAAACTATCCCTATTGCATTAACTGGAAGTGATATTCTAGCAAGAGCCAAAAATGGAACCGGAAAGACTGCAGCTTTTTGCATCCCGGCTCTTGAAAAGATTGACCCAGATAAAAATAAAATTCAAGGTCAACGTTTCACCTCATGTGTTAAAAGCCTCCAATAGTCAGATTTCTTATCTTAACAATGCATTCTGAACAACAGTTTTGAACAATATATACATTTCCCTTGAAGCTAATTTGTAGCTTCCATAATGATTACAGTTGTTATATTAGTTCCAACAAGAGAATTAGCTCTACAAACATCACAAGTTTGCAAGGAACTTGGCAAGCACTTACAAATTCAAGTAATGGTCTCTACTGGAGGAACAAGTTTAAAAGACGACATAATGCGCTTATATCAACCTGTCCATTTATTGGTCGGTACCCCTGGAAGAATTCTTGATCTTACCAAAAAGGGAATATGCCAGTTGTCGGATTGTGCAATGTTAGCCATGGACGAGGTAAACAAAATTTGTATAATCATGCACATTGCAAAATGCAAATGATGATCAACTGCAATTTGAGTAAAATCTGGTTTTTTCACTTAACACAGGCTGATAAACTGTTGTCTCCAGAGTTTCAACCGTCAGTGGAAGAGCTAATTGGATTTCTACCTGAGCAGAGACAAATTCTGATGTTTTCAGCCACATTTCCAGTTACAGTAAAACATTTCAAAGACAGATACCTGAAAAAACCGTATGTTGTTAATTTAATGGATGAGCTTACTCTTAAAGGTATCACACAGTTTTATGCTTTTGTAGAAGAAAGACAGAAGGTCCACTGCCTCAATACTCTTTTCTCTAAGGTTAAGTCAAAGCTGGAATATCTTTTTTGTTGGTGAGATAGTGTTGATAAGTTTTTATTAACATTGATGCTTATTTACAGCTACAAATCAACCAATCAATTATCTTCTGCAACTCGGTCAACCGGGTTGAGCTATTAGCTAAGAAAATTACAGAGCTGGGTTACTCTTGCTTCTATATTCATGCTAAAATGTTGCAAGATCACAGAAATAGGGTTTTTCATGATTTTCGCAATGGTGCTTGCAGGAATCTTGTTTGTACGGGTATAATTTAGATGTTTTTCTATTTGCTGATTTTAATTTTATATGATTTACTGTAATTTCAGTCCAATTTAGTGTTAATTTGGTGGTGGCAGGATGGGGGAGACGGGCAGGTCTGGTATGAGTTGAAACATGTCATTATCAGTTCAGGCAGGAACGAGTGGGGCTTGGGCTGGTTCACCCACCTTTATCCATTATTAGTTTTCATAAATAATTATTAGTTGACTTTGATTATAGAAAAACAATATTTCTACAAAAATGATAAATGTTTGAATAAAATGATTTAAGAGATTGCATGCATTGGAAACAGACTTTGCGTCGCTGTCAACCTGCTCTTTTAGCTAAATTTTTTGATTTGATCGGTTTGAGAGAAAACACAGGCACACAACCTAATCATGATGCATACAGAGTCTTCCATCTCTGTCACACTTGCATTTTCTTTCATCAGGCACAAGTATATCAGAACACAAACCGTAAATATTAACAAAGTGTAAAACCAAGCGAACTATTACTTCGATTTGGATATGTATTTGCATCTTTAAGATGATTTTTTACATTATTGACCAATGTCTATCTTGTGGTTATTATGACAAAGGAGTACGTTGATCCACACTAATGTTTAATGTGGTTTTCCCTGACAGATCTCTTTACAAGGGGTATAGATATTCAAGCAGTAAACGTTGTGATTAATTTTGATTTTCCCAAGAATGCTGAAACATATCTGCACAGGGTGATTTAAAGTTCTATTCAACTAAATATAGCTATATATCTGCCTTTGAATATGTTCCTTGAATGAAGTTTGCCAACTGTGTTTCTTAGGTGGGCCGTTCAGGAAGGTTTGGACATCTGGGGTTAGCTGTGAATTTGATAACATATGAAGACCGCTTTAATTTGTAAGTATTATGTTATTTCCATTTAAAATTTGAAGGCAACGCATTAACAGATTTACCTATGACAATGTGTTTGTGTGCAGATATAGGATCGAGCAAGAGCTTGGAACCGAAATAAAACAAATTCCTCCACAAATCGATCAAGCCATTTATTGTCATTGACCCATGAAAAATGCTTAAGTATGGTGAGTAACGAGAATAATTCTGGTTCATTTACGTTAACGGGATGGTCATCCCAACCTAACCTGTCTAGGTTCAATCCGCACCAAAAATTACCAGTTTCTAATGTGTTACCCGATTACCCTTTCCTGCACCAGGGCTGCCCCTTTATTATTATTAGAGCTTAAGAGAGATTTTTTCTCAGTATACTCACACAGACAAACCTGTTTATGTATCTCAACCCTGAAAAGTATTATGGAGAAAGAAGTAAGCTGCTAACAAGCAATGAGTTGAGGAATTATGGGTTTAAGAAATGAAGTTTCTTTCCTGTTGTCCTCTTTCTCCATTAAGTTATGCATCTGTTATATGCTAGATTGGTATGTAGTTTTAATGATTATATGGTAGTTTCTTCTGCATATTTCAGAAAACCAAAGACAGAAAATATCAAGAAAAGAAAACAGACAAAAACAAAGGTAGATTTGTTATGTTGGTTATCAATGGTACAGTAGAAAAGAGAAAAAGAAGTCTGAACTGTGTTTTAGATTTGTTATGTTGGTTCTCAATTTGGGTTTTTATTTTCTAATTTCTATCCTTTGTTTTATATACATTAAGTATAGATTAAAAAATTTTAAAAATGTTTTCATAAGTAAAAAAGAAAATTGTCTTATATATATCGTAAGTATAGGTAAAAAAGAAATTGTTTTCATACGATTCTCAAATTTTATACCTAAAAAGCTCGGTATTGAATGGATGCATACATATTTATGATGCTAACATGTGTGTATCAGTGTAAGTACATGTGCATGTCTATGTTATAGGTATGTATTTGCATACATCTACAGCTGTACGTAGATATGCGTAAAATAACAAATTATTTGTCATTTGCAATGAATACGTTCTAATGTCATCTCCTCTTTCATCCTTTTCACTTATTAACCTCTTCTTCACTCTTACTTTATCACATATGTAGTCCTCAAACTCTAAAAGCCACTTATTGCACGTGGTCTTATAGTGTGATGCATGCATGTGCTACATTTTACATCCTTTCCTCTTCCATATACGGTCCTCTTCCATATACGGTGATGACTAATGACTTGATGAGTCTTGGGACTTCTAACCATCCCCTTAGCGCTCTATATAAAACCATTCAACCCTAATTTAAAAAAGACCTTAGCTCTCTATATAAAACCATTCAACTCTTATTTAAAAATAATGATAATAATAAAAATAATGAGACAAACAAGTCATGTTGAATAGTTAAGACCTTCTTTGTCCATTCCTTTTCATCCTCATTCTCTCCATATCGTTGAATACTTACCCACCATTGTAGATGTGGCAAGCATGATGATGAAGAAGCTATCTATTATGATAACCTTTTCTAGCTTCATATAACCACTCATGATCCCACCTGGTAGTGTTTGGTTTATTTCTTTCTTTCTTTAAATGACTGATGTTTTCATATTTGTAAACAAATTGGATGTTTTGATGCTCTAAATCTCACTCATGTTTACATTATCTGCCGAATAATTAACCATAAGAACGCATTATTGGGAGTTGAATGCCATGTGACACTAATTACCTAGTGACACAATGGTTGATGGCTAAGATGTAATCCGCCAAGTTCATAATACTTAATGGGTAATGCTAAACAAGCACCATTGACATTATTCAAACACTAGCACATTGCTGGCGAGTGATACGGGCCCTATGGTGAAGTGAAAATAGTCATAGGGGTTGTATGATAGATTGGAAATGATTATACTAGTCCTATGAGAGCCAAATCATACAACATGTTGAATAATCGGTAATGCCATTGATAAATCCATAGGATCGGAATGTACATTTCGCTTATCAAACGATGCATGTACAAGGTTGTGTTTGACTGACATGACCACCATAAGGACATATGACCAGAAATAATATGATGTGACATGCAAATTAATGTACACTAAGAGCATCTCCAATAGGGTGTTTTTAGCCCTTAAAAACGCTCATCATAAGTTTTTTACATCAATAATCATTGGGGGGTTTGTTTTTACAAACCTTGTTCATGCATATTAACATGAGAAAACGCTATTTAGTGGGACAAGGGTGGGACCGGATAGGTTGGTAAGTAGAAATAAATATAAGAAATGATGATTATGTGGCAATGTTTTTTGATGTTTTTAAACACCTTGATAAAGAGATTTTTAAGAGTTTTAAAAAATGAGTGTTTTTCTGATATGGCAGTGACTAAATATGTTTTTTAATGTTTTTAGAGTCTTTTATCGGTGAGTTTTAAAAGGGTAGTGGTTGAATATCATTACACTACTTAATACTTTTCTTATATATATATATATATATATATATATATATCTTGTACTCCAAGCTTTATTCAATCTTTAATGAATTTAGAGAGTTTTAATTTAAGCAATTAAATCTAATAAGAAAATAAGATCTTTTTTCTTCTGAAAAAAATAAAAGTTCTAGATACAGACATACGACCTTCAAATTAGTCTTTGTTATCATCTTTACATCTAATCATTCCAAAAAACAGTTAATAATTTATTCAAACTTCGCAAGTGTATTATTTTATAACATAATAAAGATTCGCAAATACGATACAATTAAAAAAAAGATGATTTGATACACAGATCTTCTGCCCGACGTATCGCATCGGGATTTGATGTAATCAACACTTTGATTCTCTCCGATTCCTCACTCAAACTGTTTAAATACCATCGATTGCATCTTCATTAACACAATCAGAAGCCATTGGATCAAATCAGAAGAAAATTAATTCAAGTTTATGAAAGTGATATCAAAGAAGATCATATCGAAAATGAAGGTGGTGGGTTTATTGGTTGTTGTAACAGCATCGCTTCTGGTGGTGCCGCTGATACTTCCGCCATTGCCGCCACCGCCGATGATGCTGATGTTCTTTCCGGTGGGGATTATGGCTGCACTTATGTTGATGGTGGTGGTGCCTATCGAATCTCCTTTTGTTCATCACGTTCATCATTTAAATAATGAGTTTCGTTTACAGTAGTTTCGAGTTTCGATTAATTAGAAAATTGATATATATACATATAGATGTAGCTTTTTTTTTTAAAAAAAATTATGTAGTCTATGTATCATTGAAAGATCTTCTAATTGATCCCACATACATCTCTATGTATCAACATAGTATGCTGGTAATGAGTTCTCGTAAAAAATATAGGTAACCAATTATTATGTTATAAAATTATAAGAAAAACATCCATGTCAACACAAAAAAGACAAAATAATTTATAATTATAAGGAAAACATCCATGTCAACACAAAAAAGACAAAATCTATAGCATCTAATAAAATAAGGTTTTCTTTGCCACTTGTCATTCTCTTATCCCACTTTTTTGACACTTGTCATTTTTTAGACATTCACATATCAATTTTCCGTCCAAAAGGGTATTATAGTAATTACATACTCATATAAATTTCTCTCTCTTATTAAAAATGAATGTTATTAATTGCTATATTTTTTTTTCTTATCTAAATTTTTTAAAATCAAATTAGTTTTTTAAAATAGAGTTTATTAAGGAAATTAGAAATCAAATCTTTCAATTAAAATCTAAATAATAAAAAGACTAAAAATTTATATAATATGAAATTTTCTAAAACACTAAACATTTTCAAATAAAATATTTTAAAAAACAAAAAAAGTTATAAACTGGTGAATTTTTTCAAAAACTATCTTAATAAAACAACCAAAATCATTACAAACAAGCGTTTTAAAAAAAATATTTTTATAAAAAAATCTTAAAACGAATGTTTAAAAGTAAAACTATTTAGATAAGAGAGTTAAAAATAGTATAATCTTTTCGTTTCTTGAACTATTACGTATATATAACTTTAATTATATTTATATTAAAATATTATACTATAACTTTTCGTGTTTATTACTAACATGCAATAATACGTTTAATTAATGGTTTTTAGCCTATCCATCTATCTATAAAAAAAACTAAAATAAGCGTAAAATAATTATAAGACTTATATACTTACATTCTTATTTCTCTATATTATTAATAATAATATTGAATACTACTAGTATTACTCGTACCATATTCAAATTAAAAATATATAATTTAATAAATTAAAAACCTATTTTTAATTAAAAACACACTTTATAAAAACAAAAAAAGTTATAAAATACAGAATACGATGAACTTTATTTATTATTTTTCTTAAAATAAAATATTTAAAAATCATAATTTTTGTTAAAACAAAAGTTTAAGAAAAATACATAATTATTTATTTACTTAAAATAACTATTTAATTTATCTTCAAACATAATTTTATAATACATATATTTTTAGTACTAATTATTTAATATTTTATTTATATAATCCGTGTAATACACGGGGACTAACCTAGTAATTTATATTTGAATGTTTAATCGTTTTTACACATGAACACAACATATTATCATCTATGGTGTGAAAACCGAACCAAACCGGTTCGCAGATAGAGATAGAAGGTATGGATAAACGTTTTTTTCGTTAGTATTATTAACAAGATTTGCTTAAAAGGGATCATTTTGCAAACATATTATTGACAGTGATGATTTCTATAGCAGGTTGGATGATTTAGAAGACAAACAAGCATGACACTAGCCTAAGATAAAGTAAACATTTTGTTCAAAATAACGTTTTAAAAATTTTCATTTTTAAAATTTTTCTTACTATACCTTCCTATATTAACTATTTTTTTTATAAAAATTTTACTTTAAAAAATCAATTTTAAAATATTACGTAAAAATAGTTTTATTTTTTAGAAAAAACTCCTTTCATATAAAAGTATTTCTATAGAAGTAGCATTAAAAAATATCTATTTCTTAATTTATTAAAAAAACTAAATATGATGTAAAAATGAATAAACAATATTATTAGTAATTAATATAGTTATTTAATAAAAGAGAGAAGCAAGAAAAATTTGATAAGAATAAATTTGATACTAACACGTGTCACTCAATTTACTCTTTTGTTAGACTAGAAGGGTGTCCGCGCAATGCAGCGGGACAACATTTTATATTTGACACGTGCATTTATATTTTGTTATTCTTGTAGTAGTTTTACAAAAGTTTATTATGTTTTTTCTAAGCTAAAATTTAAAACAACAGATCGTTAAACATATTGTACCTCACAAAAGTAGTTTTACTTGTATATACGCATTAACTTATTGTACATCATAAAATACAGATCGTTTCAGTAAAAAGTTTACACCAAAATGTTTAAAAATAAAAAAAGGTTAAGTTGTAGTCTCAAACGTTTTTTTATGTGATAGATTAAAATATAGAGCTGAAATCTTAAAACATATTAAGTTTTTTTGGTGTATGGGTAGATAATATAAAATTTTATGCAAATATTAGTAAGTGTAAGGTTATTGTGTAACTAATTATAAGGGGTAATGTGTAAATAATGTTATAAATACTATTTTACCCTTAAAAGTGGTTGTATTTTATGCATTGAATATAGCAAGTGTTATTAATTTTATTATATCTTAAAATACCCCTCTCATATGCTTTATATATATTATAGATTAGAAATATATATTTGGGGAGGAATGATAAGTTGGTTTTGGACCATTTGTCTAATAATGAGTGGTTTCTATCGGGCCTGTGGTCCAAGCCAAGTGGTTTAAATACACTCTAGGTTACGTGTTAGGGCTGCACCACTAGCCCATGCCTTTAATAGTTGACCAAACCTAACGGTTTGCACAATTAATTCTTTCGACTTTTGTAAATACTCTTTTGATAGATTGTTTTAGAAATAAAAAATATACATAAGTTGCGGTTCGGGAATTTTGCTTCGGTTATGGTAACTTTAGTTAAGTTCGGGAATTCTGCCCCGCTTGCTTTATTAAATCTGTTTATTTAGCTCATATTCTAATCAACTAACTTTTAGATGCTCTGTATCAAATATGCACATATACATATGCATTAACACATATATCTTTTTTAGAAACAAATTTAGATTGAACAGCTCCATATATACACAATACGATAATGCACATATGCGAGATTCGGTTAACAACTACTCAATCCCCGGATTTATATTGTTGTTAGCAAGAATATATAAGGAAATATATATATGTGATTATTTAGTTGAGTTCATTATTATTTTGTTGAGCCCCTACCATGAGAAAATTTTAAGAAATAGTACTATATTGTTACCAAGAATTTGTAGAAAACTTAATCCACTTTTAAAATTACATCATAGTGGCTGTAAAACTACTATATTTTATTTCTAACCAATATTGGTATATAAAATCTTTCTGCTATTAAAAAAAAATAAATGAGCATAACAAAAAACATGTATCAAAACGATCTCTGAATTTAAATTGTTATAATGAATATTTTTTACGTTGACGCTATAATAAATTTCTAGTTTATAAGATTTTAAAAACTAATACTTAATGCATTATAATACATATAACAATCATAATATGACGTAGCGTTTTCAGTCTCTCAAAAGACAGAGGTTCAAACATTAACTAGACAAATATCTTGGACGATTGCATTAAAAACAAAAACATTTTAATATATTATATGTAAAATATATATCAATATGTTGAAAAGGCACAAGAGTAATAAGGTGGTGAGTCTGGTAGGGTCTGGTCCTGGACAAGGATATGACTGCTCACATACGCTTTGAGTTAAGACACATATATATATGTATGTTGAACCTTGTATTTGCTCATTTCTCCATCTTTAAAGCAAAGTTATTATTGGTAGATACACCTTATCAAGGGGCTTAAGTGTAATTTAATACTTCTATTTTTAGCCATATATTACCCACTCTTAGCTTTTTCCTAATGAACTTTCTTTAACAATTTATAATTGGTAGATTGACCTTTTTTTTAAACCTAGGTATATATGTAATTAATTGTTTTAATGGTTTTTGATATAAAATTATAAATGCCATACTAACTTATGTTATAACACTTTTTTTAGAGTTTACATATGTATGTGCATCAAAATTCTTTCATAAAAGTTATCTAATAAAGTGTAAATTTGATAGCTATTGGTGGTTATTGTAGCCACATCATTTATTAACTAAAAAGAGGAGATGGTAAAGACAATTAAGAAAATGAACTAAAAGTAGGAAGTTGTACGCGTGATTGTAATGAGTTAAACACATCGTTGTAATTAGTTAGATGTATTCTTGTAGCAAGGTTAGAGATAACTTTTTACCCCCAACAGACAAAAATACATTAATTCATTTTAGAAAAATATCAAATTTAAAATATAGTAAAACTCATATTAAATTAAAGAGAATATGCTTTTTTTCTTTATTAGTATATATATTTTGAATTAGTATATGATGGATGACATTTTTTTGTATGATCGTGGAATTTTCTCATGACTTAATATATCAAATATCAAACGCTATGATTGAATAACAAGATAATGTTATTTTCTCAGCATTTACCTTATTTATTTTAATTCGAGCTCAATTTTTTTAACAATAGTTACATTATAAATAGAGTCCGTGACAAGCACGATATGATATTATAAAATTCAAACTTCTGTATAACTTTTATATTATTTCCTTACTTGTTGCGCAAGTTCTGGCAATTTTGTAGTTCGTGTGGTAACTCAAGATCAAGTATGATAATTAAATAAAGGATTTATTCATGATAAAATTTAAAATTATATTTTTTCTCGTTTTGTGATTTATGTCTATCTTCTATATTACATACATGTATTACAATATTTACATTACAACTTTTCAAATTTATTTTTTGAGAAAAAAACAATGAAACTAGTTATTTTCTCGGATATTATATACCATTATAACATCATTGATAAATAACGACTATAGTTAGTTATGTGATATCATAATCAGGCATGAGTTCGGCTTTTGTAGCCCATCTTATGAGTTGTATTAGAAAATGCCTTTATACTTAAATAAAAACTAGTTTGGTCCCCAGACGCGCGTTGCGCGTCATAAAGACGGGCTAAACGGAGGCTCAGAACTCTGTCATCATAGCCACAAGCTAACACTTTCAGTTATGGCTGCTAACCGTAAACGATAGTCACGCCAAAGCAACCCGAAACCATTTTTTGAATATCATCATAGCCTGACACTATACTAAATTCAAAATGTACACCAACATACAACATGTACATGTCTCAGATGAAGACAGTTTCATCGTCACCGACTTGAAACAAAGCACCGATTCATTTTTTCGAATGCAGCATGTGATGAATGGGGCTCAGAACCGGATTTCAGTTATGGCTGCTAACCGTAAACGGTAGCCACGCCAAAGCAACCCGAAACCATTTTTTGAATATCATCATAGCCCGACGCAAGCGTTTTCAAGGGGCATAAAACAAACCTGGTGTAATATTTGCTCACAGAAAGCACAAGATTAAACAACACTGCATCCCCAAGCAAAGCATAAATGACACCAAACCTCACAAACCAGCGAACCTCATAAACATAAACAATTGTTTTAAGACCGATCATGATCAACATACAGCACCATGCAAGAGCCTTAATAAGTAAGGTGACAACCTGCAATAATAGATAAATTGGAAACATAGTAAGGTCAGTATATCTTACTTCTCTATGTAGTTCTCTAAATTCTCAAATATACAATCAAATTTGCATTTAGTTTGGAAAAAATATCCGGTATTTTTTTTTCTAATATGTTCATCACGGATGTAGGTTAGAACAAAAAGGTATGTTGAAGAAAATGTATACAAAAAGAAACAAACCTCGTATGGAGCAAGACCAGTCTTGCCATTAACATTATAAACTGAAATGCCCATTACCAATCTAAACAAAGGCTCAGCAGCACAGTAAAAAGCCAATAATCCCAACCAATAATTGTAGATATTTGACCTTAGTTTGAACCTTTGCACTTTCAAATTCTTCTTTATGACCCATATCCTGTATACGCAAGCTCCCAGAATGACCAAATGGGAAATACCAGTGACCAAAGAATCTGTTGCACAGGGTGTGTAAGCCACCAGCGGCAATGGCGACACACAAACACCAACCAAAGCTGGCAAGAACCTGCATTACCTCAACCACAAGATTGGTATATACAATTGGTACCAAAAACTTCAAAACCCTCAAAAATTTTGACCTAAGAACTTGCATCGATCAAAACAACAACTAAATACAATCAAACATGGCTCAGATCCGGCTTCTCAACCAAGCTCTAGCCTAGGGCGCTCGAGCTTGAGATCGAGGTTAAACGACCTCAAGTACGGCTTGACTTTTACACCCAGGTTGAACAGAGAAAGAAATCAAGAATGAATAGATTTGCAAATATGTGCAAACAAACTATCTTAGTTACTAACTTTCAGTAAACCATATACCATTACAAACAACACAACATACTGGTTATTAATCGTCTTCAAATCATAATTATGATAACATTGTATCTAATATAAACATCGAATTACAGTTAATGATTACGCTTTTCTGAGTAGAATTCTGCAACATACACACATTACTACCAACTGTTGACAACAAGTAGGTACGATTCAAGTAAATATAACTGTCGATTTTGGTTAGTAAGCTACAAAACCTCTAAATCAAACATCAATGATTTGAATTAGGACATGAATCAGTCAAATTAAGATCAAAGATGAATTATATAGTAGATAAACACTAAATTAAGGTTAATGATTACTCTTTTCCGGTTAAAATTCTTCAAAATACATACATCACTACCAACCGAAAACAAGCAACTTCAATTCGAGCAAACTGATCTGTTCAGTTGCGATTAAATAAGCAACAGAACCTCAAAATCAATCATTCATGACTTGAATTACGACATGAAAATCTCATGAAAGTTCGTGAACAACAAAAATCGTGCAAAATCAGTCAAATTAACATCAAAACTACAGAACATCTAACCTTTCGGGAGATAATAAGCCAGCAGTCATCGATTTTGTTGTGCTTAGCGACTTCATCGAATACGAGCGTTTTCTGAACTGACGCCATTGATAGATCTGCAATTTCATAGGCGAAAACAGATCAAAACATCGTAAAAACGACCAGGAAACGAATCGATCTAACAATGTATAGATGATTAAGAGGAAATCAATGATCTGAAATGATTACCGTAGATGAAGATCGAATCAACCCAGTCCTCACCGTCTTTTAACGGAGCCTTTCCCACTCCTTACCATCGACCCCCACCTGCTATTTTCCCTAAACCTCCTACTGCACCGTCGCCCTCTCGACCCCTCGTAACAAAACCCTAATCGCCACCACCAGGCTTCACCAGAAGATTCCGATGAATAAGAAATCCGGTAGCGGAAAACAAACCACCGGTGGAGTGCTCGCAAAGAGCAGCCATGGAGTGCTCGCAATCGTTGGTGCTCCAAACTATCAACCAACAGTTGGTAGTCATCTTCGTCTTTATCTGTTGGATGGATCTGGTGGCGATGGGGCGGCGATTTGGGTGGTGTTGGGGGAATCGAAGGTGTGGTGGTGGTGGTTTAGGGTTTGGGGGTTTTGGTGGTGGTGGTCGGAAGACGGTGGCGGTGGCGGTGGCGGTGGTGTACTTGGGCACTATTCATACTATTCATTTGCATTGCTTTTAAATATATAGGGAAATAATACATTAACCATAGGGTTATTGAATTTTAGTGATCTCTACTTTCATTAATTGACCGTTATTAATCCCAACTCAGGAAATGTTTATAGTCACTTTTAACTTTAATCTTTTTTCCCTACAATGATCCCTTACTAACTGAGAGTTAACACCCGTTAGTTTTTTATGAAATTGGGCTAACTTTGAGCCATTTTTCAACTCTAGCACCACCTGATCTCAATTAGTTTCGTTTTCCATTGTCTAGCCTCCATCATCACCTGAAATCTACCTCCAATGAGTTCGGTCGTTCAAATCAGGAGATGGAGATTGACGAGTTTTTGGGTGCGTGTGTTTCAAATTGACGGACCTGATGATAGATTTCAACTTCCTGTTTAATGTTTTGGCCACAAAAACAGTCCACGTTATCAAAAAAATACCGGGGTTAGCTCTCATTTAGTAAAGATTGTTGGAGAAAAATAAACTCAAAGTTTGAAGTATCTATAAACATTTACTAAGTTGGAACTAATTCCGGTCAATAAATGAAACTTGGGATTATTAAAATCCAATAACCTTTACAATAAAGTACTATTACTTTATACGTAATTAATGATAATCCAACATAAGAATTGATATACATTTTTAAAAGATGAAATAAAAAATAGAATAAACACAATAAAAAGTGGACCACGTGACCGTTAGGCTGTCCTTTTTCTTGGTCACCAACTTCTCGTCCTCAACCATAGTTTGATTCCTTCTATATCATGCAAAATGACAGGTGTGCCCTTTCAACTATGGAATAAAAAAGTATAACATACAAAATATGACTTAAATAGTAAGTTTGTAACGTCACTTTCAAATAAGTATTTACATATGCATGTTCTCTCACCCTACAAATAATAAACAATAGCACAAATATTACGAATTCAACAAACACGTCATAAACATAGAACAAAATGGGTATTATATATTTTATTCAAAAATAGCAAAACCATTAAAAAATTTAATAATTTTTCTCTTACCAATTATCAACAAAATTTTGATCTTTCATAATTAAAAAAAAATTAATAGTATGTTTATCAACCGGTCTTAGAGGACAACCTTACATAACTGGAATCGAGGTCCCTAAATAGGAGAATTTTAATTAATACCTAATCTATCTAACTTGTAAAAATTATATTACAAATTTAAATAGAAGTTTAGTTTAATCATCCATGAATCATGGAAGAAAAGATTTTTCCTAGTAGTTCTGAGAAGTTACATTTAAAACAAGCACCGAGCATTAAATTAGACATTAGCGTAAGTCCATCCTTTATCGCACAACAAAAAAATGTATTAACCTTAATCCGAACACACAAACACAAATCTAACCTTAGAGCTAGGATTCCTTGCTCAAAAGAATACAAATATATAAAATAATATTTAGACATAATTACACGAGTAGTCCCTATGGTTAGGCCTGATTTCATTTTTGGTCCCTAACTTTCTGAAATTACAAGTTTGGTCCAAAACTTTGCACAAACGTAACAACGATGGTCCCTGAAACGGATGGACGTTAACTTTGACTGTTAAATTTTTTTAAATGACTAAAATACCCTTCCCCACCTGAATCATCATCTTTCCAGCCCACCCGCTACCACCTTCATCCACCACCATCACCGCCGCCTCCACCACCACGTGTGCTTCCCGCCTCCACCACCACGGGTGGTCTATCATTCTAAGGCATGTTTCACTGAATTACAGACATGGGTTAGCCTGCAAGTCAGCTCAATTTAGCTTCATCAGTTTATGTATCTAATTCACTTCATCAGTTTGTGATTCAGGGTTCTTCAGAATTTAGGTTTATCAGTCTGTGAATCTGGATTCTCAGAGGTATAGTTATAATAACAATAACTATAGGAATACTAATCATCTCCATCTTTATCAAAATCAAGAACTGTTGAATGCAGAAGAGGAAGAAGAAGAAGATAATAATAGTAATATCAACTCCCATGGATTCCTTCAATTTCATCGACAATTTCAGCAAATTCAAGAGCTTTCATCTTCCCAACGCCATCTCTTCAATGGCGGATTAGGGTTACAGAACAAACACCCTTATCTCCCTTCTGTACACACCCCCAATTCGCCGGAAAATATGGAAGAAAATCATCACCGCCACCACCACCACCACCAATTCAACCACCAGCGAATAACTACGCCGTCGAGATTGGGGCTGAGGACCACCGTCGGCGGTAGTGGCGGTGGGGAGATAGTGGAGGTTCACGGTGGTCACATTGTACGGTCCACCGGCCGGAAAGACCGTCACAGCAAGGTGTGCACCGCTAAGGGACCACGAGATAAGGGACAACGAGACCGTCGTGTTCGTCTTGCAGCTCACACCGCCATTCAATTTTACGACGTACAGGACCGCCTTGGGTTCGATCGTCCCAGTAAAGCCGTCGATTGGCTCATTAAGATGGTGGTGGTGGTTGAAGGTGGTGGCGACAATGGTTGAAGGTGGTGGGGGTGGTGGTTGAAGGCGGAGGCTTCAATGGTGGTAGGAGTAATGTAGATGGAGAAGAAGAAAAGAGAAAGGGGGTATTTTTGTCATTTCATACGCACTTAACAGCAATAACTAACGTCCATCCGTTTCAGGGACCATCGTTGTTACGTTTGTGTAAAGTATTGGACCAACCTTGTAATTTCAGAAAGTTAGGGACCAAAAGTGAAATCAGGCCTAACCACAGGGACCACCCGTGTAATTAAGTCTAATATTTAAACCCTTAACACTAATTCACCAATAATCAACAATCAAAAAATCACACAACCTTGTAACTTATATGTGATCTTGATTTAGGTAACAGAGGTGTACTCACAAATCAACTATGTTGGTGCTATAATTAAAATCAAAACAAACTATTAATAACTCCTTAGCATTTTATTATAACTTTTGGAAGTAATATTTTTATTTTGTGGGAAGAGATACATGGTAAGAAAATATATGGATCGCATTTTTGATTCTATTGGTAGACGTTTGTTGAAATGTGGGTCCTACAACAATCAAACAAAAACATAACGAACACATATGCTTAATTAGAAT
The DNA here is from genome assembly GCA_024085815.1 of Flaveria linearis. Lineage (NCBI taxonomy): Eukaryota > Viridiplantae > Streptophyta > Magnoliopsida > Asterales > Asteraceae > Flaveria > Flaveria linearis. The sequence continues at coordinate 2,253,794 of CM044014.1, read as the reverse complement.
AAATAAAGGAGCAAGTATCAATGCTAAATTTCTATTTGCTAACTACAATTTTTATATTTAAAATACAACATAATTATTAGCTAGAAAACCTAAATTCATTTATTCCCAATACAATTATTTGTTTGGTCGATAAGATTCAAGTTCAAAAAGTATCAATGGCAATTATTATAAGATCGAAAAAATCTGTTATCTTTTAATTGAGTTTTTTCTTCAAAAATTCTAACAAAATATTATTATACTAGTTTTAGTAAACCCGTTACACGAGTTAAATAAATAAAATATTAAATAAAATAAAAGTTATTAATTATAAAACGATAGACTAAGACATGATATGATTGAAATTATGTATGAGTAATAACCATAAATAATAATACAAAAATATAAACTTTTTTTTTTACTTTTTCTAAAGATAAATTAAACATTTTATTTTAAAATAACGTTTTAAAAATGTTTCATTTTTAAAAATTTTCTTACTATAACATCCCATTTTAATTATTTTTATTTTATAAAAAATTTACTTTAAAAAACCAATTTTAAAATATTACGTAAAAATAGTTTGATTTTTAGAAAAAATCTTTTTATAGAAAACTATCTTTATAGAAATGACATTTCTCTTTCTTAATTTATTAAAAAATTAAAAAACTAATTATAATTTAAAAATAAATAAATAATATTATTTTTAATTAATGTGGTTATTTATTAGGAGAGATATGAGGGAAAAGTTGAATGAGAATGAATATAATGCTGACACGTACCACCATCATTTACTATTTTATTAAAGTAGGAAGATTGTATATCAAATCAAACGCTATCGATCATGCTTAAAACGAACTAGTAACCATGAACTTATAATTTTATAGCACAAATAAAAAGTAATCAAATTACAACAATTATTTGATTATATTCAGAACTAAATATATAAAACAAAACAGTTAAATGAGGATGAAGAGATAACAGTACACCACTTGGTAGTCTTAACATCGTTATTTTCCTTTTCAGTTTTTATTCTTTCAATTTAAGGGTTAACCTTTGCCCTTTTTTTTATATCCTGTTTTTCCTTTACACGTGTCGGTTCTCTTATTCACCCTCATCCTCTTCCGGCCACTCTTTTTCCTCATCGACAGATGAAGTGTTTCTTCACTATAATCGAAAGCTTCACAGCGATATTCTCGAATATGTTTGTGACATCGGGAAATATGGGTCTTGTGATAGCAGAAAGTGTGCTTATTGGTTGTAGTAGGGTGACGGTTGGAAGAGACAATGGTTGTGAGGTTTTTTTTTTACGAGTTTTTGAAATTGGGTTGTTTTTTTAGCGAAGTGTGATGATGAATTCATGATAAAAAAAAAGAGAGAGATTAGATGTTTTATAAAGAGTGAATTAGAGCAGAGATGATGTCTGAAAACATAAGATTGTGTAATATTTATAGTGTTAAAAATCTATTTTTAACGGTAATATGACCATTCAATGGTCAAATGGGCTAGTGACAGTGGGTTGTGATCTCGGTGGAACCTGATGAAAATTCGCCGGACATAAACTAAAAAAAGTCCCGGGTTCGAGGGTGTTGTTCCCAACCAAAGGCAGGGGATTCCCCGTCTTTTCTTGAGATCAACTCTTAATTTTTGTTACTTTGCAACTATTTTTTTTAAACGACAGTTAAGGGTTAGAAGTTAATAACAACAAGTTAGTAACAATTCGTCAATTCTAATGTTTGAATCTTCATGATGGGCAAAGTCTCATATCTCCCTCGTGAAGAGATCATTGGTGTATTGGTGTGGTATCTAGCCTATTTATATATGCATTTAAGATTGGTGACCTGCTACAACTTCACAAGAATGTTAAAATGGGTGACTTCAAAAAGCAAAATTGTGCATGTTATTATCCTCACTACATGCCGGTGTATTTGGAAAGAAATGAACAAAACCATTTCTAATAAGAAGAAGCTTTCAATCAAAAATGTCATCAGTTAGATAAAAACTTTGGGGTTTCTGGTTGGTGAAGAATAGAGCCAATATGTTTAATTTAGGTTGGGCCAATTAGTGTAATTTTGTTATTTAGATCCATATTGTACTTGCTATGACTTTCCTCTTGTGTCCTGGTAGAGTTCAATTTGGATTTTTGTACATGTGATATTGCAGTTCAAAGAAAAGGACATTTACTCTTTCTTATAATTTTTTAAACGGCAACTCACACACCCATTAGATCATACTTTTAAATCTACATATTTTGTTAAATGTGAAACTTAAACCCTTAACCTTTTAAAACGTGACATCTTTTTCATAATTTAACTAGGCCAAAGGCCTTTGGTTTGTTCTTAAATAAGGTATTCGACTTCATGTGTTAAAGAAAAATATTTATTGTTTTTCATTCTCTTTTCTATTGTTCTAAAAACATATCTTTTTATAGAAAGGTTAGAAATTTGGTCGGGGTCACCTTTAGGAAAGAATTGGAATACTGAAGACCATAAATGGTGGATGGTTCTAAAATCTAAATTCAAATAATAACATCCATACATGATATAATATACGACGTATTAAAAATATATTGAATCACTTATTTTTTATAACTACATCCGAATATCTGATCATAACTTCGAATACAAGTCTCAACATATAAATACCGAGTTGAAATTAAAAGTTTTATGAATATATATGTCCTCAAGCTAAAAACACATCTATTTATTTATGATTCTATAACTGATATAACTTTGAATATATTATTGTTTTGCAAAACCGGATGAGCAATTTATACCAATGCTATAAAGTTATTAAGATTTGTACATTAAGATCATCAAAATACCAACAAGGCAATACATTATCATACCAATGCTATCAGGTTATTCATTTGATTTATTTCTATCATTTCTAATTGAGACTTTATAGAACAACAAATTCTAACATCACCAAAATGACCTAACCATTTCATTTTTTAATCAAAGAACCTAGAAGTATCATGTAAAGTGTTAACGAGTATTCGAGTAGGATTTGATAAAACATACTTTACACTACATATATCATGTCAAAAAGGCTAGAGTCAAAACCCTCACACATTACATTAACATGTTTATTAAAAATAATTATAGATTCAAATCTAACGGAAACAACTTTAGAAATAATTTAGGTTTGTTATTGAAAACAACAAAATAAATATATTTTTCATAAGGGGAGATGATTATTTAAAGAAGGATGATATCACATGACATAAAAATCTTTTTTTTTTTTTTTTTTTGTAAGGCACATGACATAAAAATCTAAGAGAAGCTTCCCCTTTTCACTTTTGTGTAATTTGTCCCCAAATCACTTTTGTTTATTCATCATGCATTGTGGTGAAGCAAACATTTAATAACTTCTTCCTTTTCCAACAAACTGTAGATGCCAAATTCTTTAATTCATTATTTATTCACTTCTTCACTCACACAGAGAGAAAGAGAAGACCTTTGATTAGATCTGTTGTGTTTCCTTGCTTGTGAGCTTTCAAGCTCATTCTTAAATACATTCACGTGTTCTTCGATATATACCACAATCTTGCCCAAAAAATCATCAATCTTTATTGAGTTTGGTGTTGGGGTTGTGATATCTTGAAGATCAGAGTAGTTGTGATTAAAGATATGACGATTTCCGGCGGATTCGCCGGAGCTCCGGCGAAGTTGCAGACTTGAATTAGCACAGTGAAAGCACTGTGATTTTGGTTTACAAATGTGGGATTTGAGGAGTTTGTATAATTAGAGTGTGAAAATGTTTAAGTCTGCTAGATGGAGGAGCGACAAGAGCAAGATCAAAGCTGTATTCAAATTGCAGTTTCATGCAACTCAGGTGATTAATGGTTTGATCCCCACAAGAGTAAAATGTGTGTGTAAATGCATATTGAAAGCATTGGTCCATAACTGCATATAATGTGTTTGATGAAATGCCGCAAAGATGAACTTTTGAGGTTATGTTTTAGTAGGCATTCTCTTTCTAATAAATAAGTAGTTTATTTTCATTAAGATGTTAATAATTATGGAATATTTCATCATCTTTTTCATGTTATTTATGAAGAATGCAAACTAAAATGGAATTCAATAGGTCCCCATTTCTTGAATCTCTTAGGGTTAGTTAAGTGTGAGTGAATTGGGTTGGTAGTATTCTACTGTTCTCTTTTCCACTATATTCTGACAATTAGGAGATCTGGTTCATAACTAATGAAAAATATTAAACTGAGATCATGATCCAGTTTCTGGCTTTCTGCAATCTGATGAAACTAAAACTTGCCTCAAATAAATTTCCAAATAAGGGTCAAAATCTTTTGATTTATGATTGTCTACCCATAATTCGCTATGATTATTTATTACTTCTATATTTTCTATTGGCTGCAAGATTCTAATGCTAGTATTATTGTTTCTGTATATGTAGCTAACAACAATCGGAGGAGATGCTTTAACAATAGCTGTGATTCCTAGTGATGTTGGAAAGCCAACAGCAAGATTAGAGAAAACAAAAGTTAGAGATGGAAGTTGCTACTGGGAAAAACCACATTTTGAAACTGTGAAGTTGACTCAGGATCAAAAGACTGGAAAGATCAATGAGAAAATCTATCGCTTTGTTGTGGCAACGGTATATATTGTTTGCATATTCATTTTAGATTCTCTCTATGCTTCCAAATCAATGCTCTTGGTTCGAAAATAGTTTTACTATCATGAGTTTTTTCTTACATTTTCAGGGTTCTTCAGTTTTTGGAGTTGTTGGAGAAGCTTCACTTGATTTTTCGAAGTATATCGATGCTACGAGGGCTTCTTCTCTTTCTCTGCCTCTCAAATATGCAAGATCCACAACTGTATTGCATGTTAGTCCTAATCCCTTCTCCGTCTCATTTTTTTAATTTATGAGTTTATATTTTCATGCTTGTTTGATGGTTGTATGTGTTGTTTAAACTAGGTGTCAATTCAAAGAGTGCAAGATCAAAGGTAAACATGTATTTCGTGATGTTTTATAAGTTAACTTTTTTCACTTTTTTGAGGTGTTGAGCATTTAGCTTTGATGCTTTTACAGAGAGGTTGCTGAAAGTGAAAATGTGAATGAAGACAATAAGGGCTCCAAGGCACATTTCAGTAATGATGATAAAGAAGAATGCCATCAAAGTGACACTATTGAAGTAAGCTCTTTTTTTCAACCTTCTGAAGTAAAATCAGTGGCGGAGCTTGAACATCCTCATATGGGGGGTGAGGGCAAAATTAATTTTTTTTAAGAGGGGCGAACTCGATATTTATATAAAAATTTACACTATCGGGCCAAAAATTTACACTAACAGACTAAAATTTAACAATACCGACGAAAAAAAGTGGAGCCCCCCCTTCTCCCCGGTCCCCACTATCCTCCGCCCCTGAGTAAAATACAGACCAATGATCCTTAGCCCAATTAACAAAGTGAGGTACCCAAGACATGTAAATATGAGGTCTAGGGTTTAAGTCTCACTCTGAGCAAAAATGCTCAGGGTTGAGCCACGGGGTTTTCCCAGTTGCGGTTTCCTTCTGAGGGGGTTGGGGGTGCGGTCACGGATAGGTAATGGATAGGTGGGCCCGATTAAGATAACACATATCTTCCAAAGCAAGGTCGTACATTTGCCATTCAAAAGAAATATATAGTTCTGCAATTTACTTAAATCCACAGTCGTTCATATACTTGTTATGAAGTTCTTGAATCTGGTAATACGTTCATATATGAAAGATTAAAGTGTACTAAAAGAAAACCAGACTTAAAACGGTAAATAAAGAAAATTCATCCCAACTATGGCAATTATCCAGAGTCCAATATTTTAGGATTTTTTGGATGTCTCTAAACTGATGATTGTAACATAATTACATAAATTGCAATACAGTTTTTAGATTTTGCAAAAAAACTTATTCAGATTCAGTATCATATTTTCTGATCATATCGAGTCACAATAATGAGATTTAGAAAACTGCTCTTATATATGATTCATGTTTCATCAGGATCACGCGGTCTTGACTGATAACATTAGCAGAGATCATGGGGCATCCAGCGGATCCGATATCACGCTTTCAGGTTCTGATACCAGCTCTGGACTTGATGCTCCATGGCAACCCGAACCTATGAACACTAAACTGGCTCATGAAACCTCTAAATCAACAACCTATGAGGAACATAAAAGATCATCACAGTGGGATTGGTTAGATGGTTCAGTTCATGAGTTAAGTACAGATGATTCGTCTACGTTAAGTCCAAGGGAGACCCTTTCTAGAGAAATTTCTGAAGAGGGTTCTCCAGATGATGTCATCAAGAAGCTCAAGGGTGAACTTGTAATTTTAGCTCGGCAAGCTGAGGTCTCTGACGTGGAAATACAAACCCTTCGTAAACAAATCGTGAAAGAGAGCAAAAGGAGTCAGGATCTTTCAAAAGAAATAGCTGCACTGAAGGAAGAGAGAAATGAATTGAAAGAAGAGTGCGAAAAGATGAAAGTCAAAGTCAAGAATAAGTTGTTGACGGAGGGAGGGGATCAATGGGCTCTTGTGGATGAGCTGAGACAAGAACTGAGTTATGAAAAGGATTTGAATTCCAATCTCCGGTTACAACTTCAGAAAACACAAGAATCAAATGCAGAATTGATTCTTGCTGTTCGCGACTTAGAGGAGATGCTCGAGTCAAAGTCAAAATGCTCTAATGCTCCAAAGTTGCAAGAAGTCAACTCTAAATCCGAGTCTGATGATGAAGATCAAAAGGCATTAGATGATATCGTTAGAGAACATAGTGGCATGAAAGATGCATACCCACAAGAACAAAAGATAATTGATCTTTATAATGAAATAGAACTATACAAACGAGATAAAGATGAGCTAGAAATGCAAATGGAGCAGATTGCTCTTGATTATGAGATTTTAAAGCAGGAAAACCATGATTTGTCCTACAAACTGGAGCAGAGTCAAATTCAGGAACAATTAAAGATGCAATATGAGTGTTCAACATCTTATGCCACTGTAAACGAACTCGAATCCCAGATTGAAAACTTACACAATGAGCTCAAATTGAAATCCAAAGAATTGTCGGACTCGATTCTTGCAATTAAAGAACTGGAAACCCAAATCAAGAATTTGCAAGAAGATTTGGTTAATCAAGCTGATGGGTTTGAGGTGGATATGCAAGAATTAATTCGTGCAAAAGTCGAGCAGGAACAAAGAGCCATTCATGCAGAGGAGAATTTAAGAAAAGTCAAAATTCAAAATGCTAATACAGCTGGCAAACTTCAAGAGGAATTTAGAAAATTATCAATAGAAATGGCATCGGCTTTTCGACAAAATGAAAATGCAGCTATGAAAGCCATGGATGAAGCCAATCAACTCAGGGTAGAGAAAAAACATCTTGAAGAGATGCTCAAGAAAGTAAAAAACGAGTTTGACTTTCTCGGGAACCAATACGAAGAGAAATTGGTTGATCTTACAAACCAAATAACTCTAAAGTCGAAACAATTAGAGGAGATGGAGAAACACATTGAAAACTTATCTCATGAGCTTACTCATCAAGAAACTAGTTATAATACCAAGATTGAGATTCTTGATGGTGAAATAAATGATCGTGAAACTGAGATTCGTTTGGTAAAGTTGGAACTGGAAAGCTTAGAGAAGGAGTTTAGGGATTTGAAAAATGTTAAAAATGATAAGGATAATGAAGTTGAAAGGCTGCAAGCAGATATAGAACGACTAAAATCCAGATGTAATGAGATGAAACAGTTCTTAAAGGAGAATGAATCGGAGAAAGAAAATTTGAAAAAACAGGTATCTCATTTAAAAGGTGATCTCAAGAAGAAAGATGAAGCTATTACTAGCTTTGAGAAAAGGCTCAAAGAGGGAAACAAACCAACTCCAAGAAACAATAAATCTGTACCTGTTTCTCGCAGCCTGAAAGAGGTCACCAATATGAAAGACAAAATCAAACTACTTGAGGTGCATTTTCTTACTCTAGTCCAACAATCTTTTGTTCGTTTTCATAAATTTATATAATTACCCTATGTTAGTTATAATTATAAAGATTATCATACCGCAGTAATCTAGATCTTTGAATAAATTGATTTATGTGGTTTTATTTTATGTATAAAAGAGTAAACTTTAGATGCCTTTCAACCCTGTTTGACTAATTTGACCGTCCCATTCTAGCTTTTACAATTTTAGAATTTATCCTTTTAAGATAAAGTTTACTACAAATCAACTCATTCATAAGTACGTAAATGTGTGGAAATGGTCACCTCTAATGGCTCCTGATAGGGCGATATGACGTTTGTTAGAACAGTCAACAATTTCAATTTTCAAGGACTAAAGGGTTTAATTATCCCTCCTTTTTATTTTGGCTTTTGATGATATCGCATATGCCTGTGCTAAATTTGGAATTCTATTTATAATCAGAGTCAAATAAATCTAAAGGAAATAGCTCTAGAACGCTCTGAAGCTTTATTTCTGGAGAAAGAAAAAGATCTTAAACATACGATCGAAGACTTGGAAAGACGATTGGAGGTTCTTGATCAAAACATTGAGAATCCTCAGGTAACTTCACAACACAGTTTATGGTGAAAAAGTTCAGGATAGTAAATTTGTTTATATTTCAAATGTTCTGCAACTATCTTTATATGACATGAGTGATTAAATCTTCTTCAATCACAGGTATGTACAGCTCAAAATCCAAACCCTGCAACCAAAAGGTACAAATTGACTGAAAACTTGATTGTATTTTCAAATTCTCTTCTTTTTTTTATTTGTTTTGACCATTTTCATTTTTTGTAAATGAGACCCATTTTAACAGTCTTCATTTTGATCTTAAATTGTGAAGACAAATTGGACTCTAGAAAGTAGAAACTGATATCTTATCCCATTGTTGTAGTGATGACGCCATTGAACCCGTAATTAAGAAGACCGGAGATGAAGAAATCTTTGAATTATTAAATAAAAACAAGTGTATGGAAGTAGAATTGAAGGAACTGCAAGAAAGATATTCAGAAATAAGCCTAAAGTTTGCAGAGGTAGAGGGTGAAAGGCAACAACTTGTAATGACCCTTAGAAACCTCAAGAACGCAAAGTTGATGGTCCAAAGATAATCTGCAATCATGTTGTAAAGTATGTAAATTGGTATAAATGGTTTTCTTTCTTTCTTTTTTCTTGTGTTATTTTATCTTATTTTATTTTTTCGTGTTTCTTGAGGATATTACATGTACCAGACTACCAGTACCATGTAGATTAGCATGCTAACCCCCCAATAATTAATCCATGGTTTGTTACTTCCATTAGATCTTTTAATGAGTGGTGATATGTGTTGCTTATGCTTGAGAAGTTGTATGTAGAGATGCCAGCAAACAAATTTGTTGAATATTTTACATTTTCACATGTTAAGATTTCTAACAATCGACCCAACAGTATTGCATGATAGGTTCGTCTAACACGTCGTTATTAGCAGTATATGTTTATAAGATTTAGCACGTTTATAAATAAAAGAGAAGTATATAGCATATCATACATATTTGGAGCATGATTTTGTAGAAAAAAACAAGTGAAAAAGAAGAATAAAAAAAATTATGAGTTTACTTGACAATTAAATAGCAGAAAACTATAGATATATAGAGAGAGAGAGGTGAACGAAAAGCAATGAATTTTATGTTTGTGAACAATATCATATGTTCTTTTCTAAACTAATGGGATTTTATCGCGTGCTGTGATGGCTCGCAACTCGTCATTATAAAATCTATATCAAAACACAGTAGAAACGAATATCATACTTTGCTATGGTATATTTAGAACTTGAGAAAAAATCACATTGTTATGCAAAAAATTATAAATGTATTAAATTCGACTTGTCTTGATTTTAAATAAATTTTTAAACGGACAAACTAGTTAAACCGGTTAAAGTGATATACATCAGATGTACCACTTGTCTTATAAAGAAAGCTTTAATCGATATGGAAATGTCATTATATCAAGTCGCATTTAAAATTTAAAATTGATGTCAAAGATTATACATTTATTTATAAACACTTAACACAAGGTTTTTCAAGAGTGTATTATTGTGATCTAATATTCATAGTTTAGGTATCGTGGTAATTATATAAATGTTATTAGAGTCAACCTATTATTATTATAAGGATTAGAGATCTAAATTTCTAACCACTCCACTAGTAATTGTATCTTTCTATGATGGCCTATCACAAAATCTGATTCTCTCCCGGTTTCTCTTCAATTGAAAATTGCAAAATGTTATAAAATAAAATAAAATAAAATAATATACACATTTTCATCAAACTTTCTTTCTATAATATAATATTTCAACAATAATATGATGGGTTGTGTTATAGTCAATAAATTTATTTTGTTTGGGAAAACTTTACAGATAAGCAAGTATTTCAATAAAATTATTTATATTTTTATTTATTTTAATCAGAATAATATTTTTATTTATCACAATTAGGTCAATATTATTTTTATTTGTTCCAATAAGGTCATTAAAGTTTTAGTAGTGTTCCAATTACGTCACCCATATTTCTTTAGTTTTTTATAAATAGTTCGCAATTTTTTTTAAATAATTCGGTTTTTTTATTTATATTGTTAATTTTTTAAATAATTTAATTTTTTAATTTTTTTTTCAGTTAATGAATGATTTAGTTAGAACAAGACTAAAACTTTAGTGAGTGTAGATGGAGAAAAGAAAACTACGAGTGACTTGACTTAGAGAAAAAAAAATTATAAGTAATTTAATTAGAATAATTTTATAACTAGATTACTATTTTATAAAATTATCATTTCTTCTAGTTATATCCTTAAATAACTGTTTTGAAAAAAATATATTTAGGTAAAAAATAATAATAAATTTAGGTGTATTTCTCAAAAAAAAAAATTCAAAATATTTAAAACACCGCCAATTTATTAATATCACGTTATCACATCAATTAGAAAACAGAAATCAAAACATTCTTACATTACAAAATCCCTCCTGTATCTACACAATCTTTTCCTTTTATACTTCTCTCATTCTCTGTGATCTTCTTGAAATCCAATTGTCATTAAATCTCTCGTCGACTTCAATTTTCGTTAATCGGGTGTTTCTTTAATCCTCTTAATCTCACCTTTCAACCATCTTTTCACATTTTTATACCCATTTGGTTCAGTGGGTCGCTGTTAAAAGATTCATCGGCTTGTATCTTGAAGTATTTACAGTGTTCTTGTTGTATGAAAGATTATCTCTTTCATGCATCATCTCTGTTTTTTTTCTTGAATTCTTTGATCGATTTCAAGAAAATGAAACGATTGGCTCAATTTCAAGTTATCTGTGTTACCTTGGGATTGATTCTTGCTACTAGTGTTGCTGTCCCACCAACAGAAGGTATGCAATTTTCGGTTAATTTATTGTTTCTCAAAGATCTTGAATGGTATTTGAAGAGTTTTGTAATGTTGATTGAAGAAATATTAAATGTTATACTATAACTTAGTCAAATTATACAATTTCTTGATGCCTTTTACTGCAGTTCATGCTCTTACAGTGTTCAAAGAAGGTATATTTGATGACCCATTACTGGTGCTATCAAACTGGAATGCCTTAGATTCAGACCCTTGTCATTGGGTTGGTGTTTCTTGTTTCGATGGTCATGTTATAAAAATGTAAGGAGTTTCTTTTCCCCATAAATCATTTGTCTTTATTGAAAGTAATTTGGGTTTTTAATCTTGTTTTTGCAGTAACATTTCTAGCTGTTTGATAAAGGGGTTCATTGCTGAAGAACTGTCTCTGCTCTCCTTCTTACGAGAACTGTATGTTTTCTGTTGACATCTTACCTTACAATAACACAATAAAAAGTTTTTAAAGAATTTAATCAAGAAATGATCATACTTGCAGGATTCTGCATGGGAACCATCTCCTTGGTCCAATACCTAAAGAAATTGGATTGCTAAAGGGTTTAAAAGTGTTGGATTTAGGAGGAAACCAGTTATCTGGACCTATTCCAAGTGAAATTGGCAATCTTGTTAGCATTGTTAAAATGTAAGTCTATTTTCACATTTAAAGTGCATCATATCAAGATTTAAATAAGAGGTTTTCATAGTTCTAAATCTGGTTTTATTTCGATAGAAACTTGCAATCTAATGCATTGACGGGAAGTTTGCCTGCGGAGCTTGGCAATCTTAAGAACCTTCAAGAGCTTCGGTTGGACAGAAATAAACTGCAAGGAGTTGTTCCGGGTGCTAATGTTACAGATTATGCTTCTGCCATGACAGGAATGTAAGTTAGAAACATTTCAACTAATTTATTACATTTATGTAAGTAAATAATATTTCAGTTGTTTCAAATGTTTTGATTGTTTTTGTACAGGTATGCCTCGAATACGAATGTTTTAGGTTTTTGTCATGCATCTCCTTTAAAAGTTGCTGATTTTTCATTCAACTACCTAGTTGGGAGTATACCTAAATGCTTGGAATATCTACCACGGTACCTTTGTTTATGCTTCATAACACAATCTTACCTGCTTCAACAGGACTAAAATCAAACCATTTTAACCCAAACCCATTTTGACCCGTTACTCGTACCTTTGTTTATGCTTCATAACACAATCTGACCTGCTTCAACAGGACTAAAATCAAACCATTTTAACCCAAACCCATTTTGACCCGTTACTCGTACCTTTGCTTATGCTTCATAACACAATCTGACCTGCTTCAACAGGACTAAAATCAAACCATTTTAACCCAAACCCATTTTGACCCGTTACTCGGCTCGTTCAAACAGCCCATTTTGCCATCTTTGATAGTGTTTAATTGTTTATGCTCATTTCCTTTTGTTCTTTCCTTGCAGGACCAGCTTTCAGGGGAACTGCATAATGTACGAAGATATCACACCTCGGGCTCCTGAACAATGCGGTATGTTTTAGTAACACGCAGATAAATCGTTTTATTATATAATATAATGCAGTGTCAACTCACACTAAACTAACAGAGATGGAGTTCCCTGAATGTAGGCGTCCCTTCACCAGCTAAACCTTTAAAGTCGGAAGACATGAAACACCATCCTGCTGAAGATAAACAAAAGCCCGGCACGCGTGCATCAAAGCCCACATGGGTTTTAGCTCTTGAAGTAGTGACTGGAGTGATGGCAGGGTCCATATTCCTTGTAGGCCTTCTCATGGCTGCACACAGGTTGAAATTTAAATCACCGACTATTGTTACATGGAAGAAATCTAAACCTGAAAAAGAACATATGGAAATCTTGATTGGTGAGGAAGTTGGTTGTTTATATAAACATCATTTATATTAATTGAATGTTACATTAAATTTCTTTTTCGGGCATGCAGATGCTGATATGCTAAAGGATGTGATGAGATACAGTCGACAAGAACTTGAAGTTGCATGTGAAGATTTTAGCAACATTATTGGGTCATCATCAAACATTGTAGTTTACAAAGGGAACATGAAAGGTGGACCTGAAATCGCGGTTATATCTCTTTGCAACCGGAAAGAAAACTGGGCGAGCTATCTTGAGCCCTATTTTCAAAAGGAGGTGATGCCAAAAATCTTGAATTTTATAGGTGTTTTCAAGATTTGATCTTTTTTGATCAAGTGTTGTATTGTACTGATCAGGTGGCTGATTTGGCTAGGCTAAATCACGAAAATGTAGGGAAATTGCTGGGATATTGTATTGAAGGTGTCCCATTTACAAGGATGTTAGTCTTTGAATATGCATCTAATGGGACATTATCTGAACACCTCCATTGTAAGTCCCTCTCCCTATTACATATGGCAAAGTTGTTGGGTAACGGGTTGTTATTTGTGTGGGCCGAAGCACGTATGGTTCATTGACTTGAAATCTTTTATGTCCAAAATCTTAATGACTTAATCAGACAAACAGCGACTCAAATAGACTTTTCAAAAACAATCTAGCTTCTAAGTAAGGTGATTATAAGGTCTATGTATTGAAAGTACACTTTGAATTGGTCCTGTTTGACCTTTTAGCTTTTGTTTTTCCCTCATCTTATGCATTAGACCCATTAAAGAGAATACATAACTTGAATCGACCGAACAGCCTAGGTTTAAGATTCAGGACTTATTGTTTGTTGTAGAGAAATATGGTCAAATGTTTTTGCTTTAATGTAGACGAAGAAGGGTGTCAACTAAATTGGACACGAAGAATGATGATTATCTTAGGAATCGCTAAAGGTCTAAAGTATCTTCACACAGAAATTGAACCTCCTTTTACCATATCCGATTTAAACTCTAGTGCAGTATATCTCACAGAAGATTTCTCACCAAAGGTACCACCTTTACACCTTTTGAAAATAGAATTTGTATGTAGGCAATTAAACTGTGTTTTACATTTTTGTTTTCTTGATTTTTGTAGCTAGTTGATTTTGAATGTTGGAAAAGTACTCTTACAAGATCAGAGAACAACTCTAGCTCTATGAGCAATGAAGGTGCCACGTGTGTTCCACCTGATTCGTTAGCAGTGCGCCACTTGGATATTCAAGGTAACATCTGTGCGTTTGGTGCTCTTCTGTTGGAAATTGTCAGTGGACGGCCTCCAATCTGCAAAGACAAAGGATTCCTGATAGATTGGGTAAGAAATAATAATCATGTTAGTGAGTAGAGGCAGAGATATCAGAAGGATTGATGTCTTTTTGAAATTTCAAACAGGCACAAGACTATCTTGATGAACCGGGGAAGATGGCATCAGTTGTAGATCCTGCACTGAAACAGTTTAGAGATGAAGATCTTGAAGTGATACGCGAGGTTGTAAGAAGTTGCATTTATGTGGGGAGTACAGATAAAGTAACAATGCAAGAACTGTGTGCAATGTTGGAAAGCAAACTGCAGATCACAGGCTCATCAGAGTTTACAGCCTCTTCGTTAGCATGGGCTGAGCTTGCGCTTTCATCATGACACGAGTCGCAAAATCTAACCACCACACACCGTAAATTCTACTGGATCATTATATACAACCTCTTTAGCATTGGATTAAAGGTTCTTGCTTTCTTCATATGCATGTCAATGCTGACTGGACACGCTGTCCAGTTAATAGACGTTCTACTATTCGTTTTTGTATTATTTTTAGGCCCAACTTTCTTAGTTGGAGCTCGAAGTTAAAGAAACAACAGATTAGACATAGTATCAATCATTAGCTTCAAGAATCCTATTACTTTTTGTTATATGTATTGTACATATTATTGTAACTTGTTTCGTATAAACATAACTGTTTCACACAAAATAAAAAGATCATCTTTATTTATTTTACAAAACATAAGTAGATGAAGCTTCCAACAGTCAAGACACAAGTAACATAGTGTCATAGCTAGTATTCTTGATCAAAACGAGGATATTTGCATTTGACAAAAGTAGACCCCTGACGGACCACCATCAGGTAACAATGCAACCATTACAGGAGCTTTGGCACCTTCTTCTGGGGTCATGCGCCCAGTGTGAGACGTGATATCGGTTATCACATAACCTGGATGAACACAATTCACAAGAATATTAGGGTGCTTTCCCGCCAAAAGCCTTGTGTAAGCGTTAATTGCAGCTTTTGAAATCTTATACGCGGAGCACGTTAGAGGCCACCCGTTTTCTAACAACTTGTTGTCTTTAAAGTCCTTTAAAAACCTTTGAATGATCCCATCAATCTTTTCTTCAGTAAGATTGTTGATATCTAGAAACTCAGCTTTCACCGTCTCATTGTGGATCCACTATACAAACAACAAGATATGATGAAAGATAGTTACAATGGCGTATGAATTTTTTTTTATATTTCTGCTAGTGCACGCGCGAATTACTTACGTATAGCTCTCCATAATTCGAAGAAACGTTAACGATTCTTGGTGAATTTGAGAGTTGGAGAAGGGGGAGAAATGCTTCTGTTACTGCTTTAGTTCCATAATAGTTTGTCTTCATACATTCTTCACCTAAATTATAAGGTTGATCGATCATCGATGCTACAAGCTGTGCATTTTCGTCGTTCACATGCTCCTATCAAACCATATGAATGACCATGTGTATTTTCAGTGAGAAATGTAATATCCTTCACATCACTAAACAAACGAGTAGACGGATTAATTGTCATTCACCACCATAATTTTATTTTCTAATTTATTGATTTTTATTTTGGTTACCTTTGACGGTTGTCCGTCTATAATTCTGTTAGTGCTTCGACAATTTTTTGTCGGTAATGGTTTTTACTAACGGATTACTAACACATATGTTCATTGATAATACTCATTTATTTAGTAACTAATTTTAGTAAACCCGTGTATTACACGGGTTGTATAAAAAATATTAATATAATAAAATATAATAATTATAAAATGATATTCTAATAATAAACAGTATATCAACTTTTTAAAATTTTGTTTATAAACTTTTTTTTAAAAAATAAACATTTTATTCAAAAACAAATCGTATAAAAATGTCATTTCTAAAAGTTTTCCTATTATAACTCTCAATTTTGATTATATTTTGTTTTCAAAAATGACTTTTTAAAAATAACCAATTTTAAAATATTTTATATTTTTAAAAAAACTTACGCTTTAGAAAATTTATTATTTTATAAAAAATATTTATTTAGATATAACATTACTAAATAGATTTTTTTCTTAATTTATTAAATCTAAAAAGGTGTTAAAGAAATATTATTAGTAATTAAGGTAATTATTTAATAGGAGAGAGAGGTGGAAATTTTTTGATAAGAATGATTATGATGTTGTCACGTGTCATCCCAAAATATTTTTATTAGAGTAGGTAGATGCTAGACATGCTATAGAAAATCTTTTTTATTGACCTTAACGGGAAACAAATCAAATTTGTCCAACGTTGTCTAAAATATATTTCTAACTAGGTTAGAACCCATGTATTACATGGGTGGAATAAATTTAACTTTTTAAAATCATTATATTTATAATAGATGTTATCAACCATTAAAGTTAAGAAATAATAAATATTTAAAAATTATAAATGACACATAATTAAGATTAAGATTTAAAATTATATTTTAATATATGTTAGAATTTAGATATTATAATTTAGTAAATGTTAATAAAATATTTGCATAAAAAACTTACATTCTAGATATATAATTGTTTAGCTTATTTACTTAAAATCCTTATCAATTAATATCTTAAAAATTACTTACGAGTAATTAAATCATTCAAACAAAATCATATAAATGATTTTAGAATTTATATTGGAAATTTTTAGGTTGTTTGACTATATTAAGAAATAAAAAATATTATTAATCTAATATGAAAGAAAGAAATACAGGAAAGAAAAATAGAAATTCAAATAAGTAAAGGAGAATATGATTGTAATAATTGTTGAAATTATTTAATTAAAATGTGTATATACGTTTAGTTGGAAAATTCAACACGAGAATGCATAATATTGTATCATGCGTCCTCAAAAACCTTAGTTTATTAGAATAGATGATCTTAGGTTCCATCTAGCACCTACATATCAAGTTCTGTAATTTTTATCTCCTTAATAAATAGCTCCAGTTCATTGAGCTTGGATTGTTAAGCTATGAAAGGTTCCATATCAAGTATGATTAACGATGTAGGTGGTATAATTCCATAAGTAGTTGTTGATCAGGTTAAAAGTTACTTAATGATCATATATAAAACTTAACTAATTAAATACTAATTAAAAGATAACATCCATGATCTGTACATTAGTTTAGTCCCTAGATCACAAAAGTGTGTTACATAGTATAGCAACTTCCTTCTAACACATCTGAAGGCCATGCAACATACAAAATGGAATGAAGTTTTGTTTTCTTTATAAATGCGAGTCATGGCGTAAAGAGATTGCAAAAAAAAACCTATGCAACATTAAGAATTACAGAGTTATAACTCTAATATATTTCTAATCTATTATTAGAAAAAAACCTATGTAAAGAGATTGAGAGTTATAATTATTTAATATTTCATTTATAATGTGTAAATTGAGAGTTATAACTCCAATATATTTCTAATATATTATTAGAAAAAAACAATTGATTTTTTCGTTAAATTTGATTTAGGGTTTTGGTTTAGAAAGATTTATTTTTACTATGTTTTTAATATTCAATACTAACTAAGAATAACTCAAATCTTTCTTTTTTTAAAGGAATTTTAAGTTCTAAAAATAAGTCCCTATTTACTCTCAGTTTTAAATCACGAAACCATACCCCATGAAAATGATTTACGAAATATTATTTGTTTAGCTTTTATATGAGTTTGAATGTTTTCTACGCTATTAATTAGTTTATGAAAAAGAAATTGTGTTGTTAGATTTCATATGAATTCATCAAGAAAATGTCAAATTTATATATCATTTAAAATTTTTTTATTATAACTCTTAAATTTAATTATTTTTGGTTTTTAAAAAATACCTTTTTAAAAATACCAATTTTAAATATTTCTTATTTTTAAAAAAAGTCTTATGCTTTAAATAAATTTATTATTTTATAAAAAAATTATTTATTTAGAAATAACATTAATAAATAAATCACTTTATTAATTTATTAAATCAAAAAAGTGTTAAATAGTATTATTAGTAATTAAGGTAATCATTTAATAGGAGAGAGAGGCGGGAATAACAAATGGATGTTGGCTGAGAGAACGACACGTGGCAGATGGGTGGTTTAAGAGAGTGACATGTGGCATAAAAAACCTTTGTTTATTAGATAGGATAGATGTATAATTTGTTTTAATTGTAAAAATAAATTTATATTAGTTATTATTATAATAAATAAAAGCTATGCACTTACATATCCTGCTCCATCTTTGAAGGCTTTAAATTCATCATAATTTACGATTATTCCATTTTCTGCTGCGTTATTCACCTGTAAAAGATTTTACAGAAGATCACAACACGAACACTACTTATCTATCAGGAAATAGATGTTTAAAAATGAATTTTTTAGGGTGATGTAATTAGTTTCAATATTTATAATATCGTTAATATACCCAAGTAGTAATCATTAACTTATGCACGGGTGTTGTAAAAATTTGAAATTGTTAGTTCTAAGAATTTATGCATTAATTTAACAAGCCTTAAAAATTTACACGTGAAATGAAGAAAAAAACGAATGTGTATATATCACATGATAACTTTATTAAAGTTAATGGGTAACTTGGTTAAAAGAAAATACAATAAAACTTCATTAAAGATTTAATATAATTTTAACATAACTCGTGATACAAGTGTAAAATTTAAATAAATCACAAAATAAGCTAGGTAATCAATTTGAAAATAAAAAAGAAAGTATTGTGATTAATTTCAATAGATGTCTATGGGTTCAGTGTAAAATTACAGAAAAGACATAGCTGACATTAATTTTCAGTATTTTTCTAAACCCAATTACTTGATACATTTTTATATAAGTTCGTTAAGCTCTATTTTAAGTTGTAAGTTAATTGATAACTTAAAAGACTATTAATTTTAGTTACTTGTTCAACTTGCTCTTCGTGCCTTAAATAAATTGTAAAAACACGCGAACTTTTATGCATATACTCGTTTGTTATATATCATGGTTTTAAACAATGTTCTCAGAACCGGATCGGACGTCGAACCGGACGGCTTACTGGTTTGGTGGTCGGACCGTCGGACCGGTCGGACCGGATGGACCGGATTTAACTATATTTTAATTATATTTATATATGTAATTAAATATAAGTAATTTATATATGATTTATACATATATTTTATAGTTATATATAAAACTTAACTATATTTGTATATACAAAGTACTAATTTATGGTTTAACACCCCGTTTTTACCCACTAAAATCAAAAAAAAAAAAAAAAATCAAAATCCGGTCGGACCCGAACCGGTTGGCCGGTCCAACCGCCGACTCGGTTCGAACCGGCCGGTTCAACTCTCCAAAAACGAACCAGCCTCGACCGGACCGGACAGGCCTCCGAATCCCGGTCGGACCGGCCGGTCCGATCCGGTCCTAACAACATTGGTTTTAAATATGCTTCTTTTGTTTTTTACAGTAATATCTGGTAACTAAAGTATTTCAAATTATATAAAATACACCAAACAGTTATATAAGCTAGTACTTTTACATCAAAATCCTTTCATTTATTTAAAATGTACGCACTTTTACTATTTTTTTTGTAAAATAATGATTTGTTAACACTTAAATAATCAAAATAAGGTATTATCATTTATTTTTTTACAAAAATGCTAATGTGACTTTATTGAATTTTGATCAACCAAAGCGTATAATTTTATTTTATTTTATCTTATTTTTAAATCACAAGCATATATACGTTAGATAATTTGAGGGAATAAAATTTTTTACACAGAATATTTGTAAAGATGCATGTAAATCAAAATGATTTGAGTCTATAAAATTTCTAACATGTGATATTTTGTAGATATGTATAAACTAGTATGGAATATGATAAACATACTATGACATATTTTATCTCACTTACCAAGATATCGAGCTTTTGGAATTGAGATTCAACAAATTTGGCTAGATTAGTAATACTCGTTGGATCTTTAACATCGAGTTGATGAAAAACAACATTCACGAGCTCGGAATCTTTGAGCTTTTCGATAGCTTCCAAACCACGTCTATCATTTCTAGCGGTTAGTATGACTGTGATGCCGTTTGAGGCCAATTGACGACATATCTCCAGTCCAATACCTTTGTTTCCTCCGGTCACGACTGCAACTCTAAAACCAAAACAAAATAAAAGAAAGATCAAGCTTGTTAATTGATTTAGATTTCTTTAATCCCTAGACAATTAAATACCCCTAAAACCAATATAAATCATTTAATTATCATTAAACTATAAATAAAAACATCTCATTGTAAAAGATTCAATGTTGTATATTTCAAATTTACTTATTTTTATACCCATTTATAAAAGTTTCATACATATGTGTAGATAAAGAATTACAATAAATCTATATACTCACATATGTTCATAGTATATAAATATACACAAATTTACGAAAATAGACATTTACCAACTGAGGAATATATTTACATAAAAATGGTTTCTTTTGTTAGTAATATTATAATCTAAACCAATACACAAATATAATTTTCAGTAAATATAACTCTATAAAAACCATCCCACACACAATTTTCTTCACTACATATCTAATTTTAAGTAAACAATAGTATGAACGCTTGTAACCAAATAACCAACAAAATACGTAACTTCTTCGATTCTCGAATTTACTTTTACATTTTTAGTACCATTACATCCATTTTATTTTTTTAAAATCATTACATATATATATATTCAGTAGGTTTTAAACTCATAATATTTTATTAAGGATTATATCATTTTACGAGGTGTGTGTAACGTAACATATAATATGTGATTTCTAGCTAGTTATGCATCAGTCGATATACCTTTGCTCGGTTGAAGCAACACCAGTTTTCTCCCCGACTGACGCCATAATAAACTCCGATCCGCAATATGAAGGAAGCCGATCGTCTCTCCGAAACCTTAACTGGTTCGCCGGCCGGAATCTTGATCAGAGAAGAAGAGAAACTTGATTCGAAGACGATGCTAACGAGGAACCACCTCTTGATTTTAAATATATTCAACCGAGCCTTTGCATTTGTTTTTATCGTCAATAGTTCAATTAATTATCAATTTTTTTATTGTATACCGAGATTCTTTTTGATGTGGATGATTTTTTTATTTGAATAAAATATAAATGAATATAATTTGTGTTGAAAGTTGAGACAGAGATGGGATATATATCTTAATTAAATTTAGAAGGCGTTAAAATGTTTAAAGATTATAAAAGTAATCATTTAACGAACATTTTTTTAAATACAATTTTATAAGTATTATTTATTTTATGTTTATATAATAAATTAAGTTAATTTGTTATTTAATGATTTAACATGCATGTTATGGTGATATTGATGTTTTTTAATTTAATATAAAACTAGTATTGATGTGGGCGTAAAACCGTGCTAAGTAACATCAATGTCACATTGTTGCTGGCGACCACAAATACCAGAAATGCTCGTAAGACAAAAGAAGTAAAACTGAACAAAAAATTGATGTAAAAACGTTGAACTATGCACGTGTGTTATGGTGTGTTAATGTGTATAAGTTAGAACGGAACGTAAAACACAATCCGGTCATTAAAAATAAAAAAAATAGATGTAAAAATGTTGAGCTACATGCGCACGTTACAGTATGTTAACTAAAAAAATTTAGACCGAGACATAAAATGAAAAAAAATATAAAAGAATAAAAGTAAATAGGACTAAAGTAAAAAGTGAATAAAGATGTCAATATTAAATGTAAAAATTAAAAACTATAAGGTTAAAAGTAAAAAATAAAAAAATTAAAATAAGATATAATCTACAAAACATAAGATACAAATCATAATATACAATTAAGTTGATCATTAGTATGATACTGAATTGATAATTAACATTATATAAATTTGAGGTTGATCAAGATTTAATTTTCACCCGCAACAATCATTATAATTGTAATCATGGTGATTTGTATCATACCATCAGAGACTTTAGATGCATTATATATGGCCAAATTAACACACAAGGTGGAACATTTATTTTTCTTCCAAACCATAAACGGGAGAAGCAACAATGGTGGTCGCACCATCACCGCCGCCACTCTAGATGAAGACCGTCGACACTACCTCAACTCTAAAGAGGAGGCAGAGCGGCCACCAGGTAAACCGACAACGCCAACACCGGCCATTGACACCCCTAACTAGAATGATCACTTTCACCACACCGGCCATCGACATCAACAGTAAGGGGGCAACCATCACAAATGAGCAAGATTAAGGGTAGGGATTAACCGGCGCACTTTCTCTCTCTAATGCATTGATCGAAACATGCCTCCCTCTCTTCTTTTGATGGAGATCATATGCATTAGCTTGTTGTATCATGATGCTTAATACGTTTACACAATAAAAATGAAAAATAACTGTCTAACCCCTTCCTGGGTTAATATGTATGTAAATTAGTTATTTTACGTTATATATTAAATTAATGTAATTCATTATTTAATGATTTAACATGTTTTGGTGATTTATTGATTTTTATTTAATATAAACTTTCAAATTGATCAATATTTAATTTTCACCCAACAATCATTATTAGTGTAATAATTATACCATCAAACGCGTTGGATGCATTGTGGTCAAATTAACACAGGGGGTGAAATATTTATTTTTCTTTCAAATAAGCGTTAAATGTTTTTTTTCCCTGGTTTCATAGCTATTTTGTGGTTTTAGTATTTGTTTTTTAGTTTTTATGATCTTAGTACCCGTCTTTCTACAAAATTGATGAAACAGTTATTCCTTCCAAATTCAAAATTAACGACGCTTAACACCACGAGTGTATCTATCATTTCATTTAAAACCTTTAAAACCTTGTTTAAATAAAAGGGAGAATCACACAGGGTTAACAAACCACAACCTCATCGATCAGGCATCCCATCGTATCGAAGACATCGACGCCTGTTTGGCTAAATGCAAGGTCAACATCATCGAAGAGTGGCTCGAGAAGCTCCCGCCGGCGAGTTACGACGAACAGTATGTGTTTAAGAGGAACGCGAGGGCATCGGATTTTGAAAAAGCACTAGAGGTTGGGGTGTCAGGTTGACTCACTATTTTGAGGTCGACATTGGTGCAAACCCTTAAAGCACTTTCTTTGGAACATCAAAATCACAGTTTATAGGCAGGAAGTATGTTAATCTTGCTTTGGAACCACTTATAATTAAGATCTAATTTGAAGATTCTAGTGAGGAAGATGAATCTATGGGTGTTTCTCTGTGCGATTCTTCATTAAAAGGGGCCTACTAAAGAGACGCCCTCCAGGATATCTGGACGCCCTCTTTACGGCCCGTAAGGCCCTTCACGGGCCGTATGGTCTGTCGCAAGTCAAATCGGTCATTCAGAAACGTAATTCAAAAACGTAACGGCCCGTGAATACGATCACGGTCGTGTTTATTTACGGCCCGTGAATTTCTTCACGGCCCGTATGGAATTCGTCTTACGGGCCGTGAACTTACTTACGGGTCCTGGTTTCACTTTTAATAATTTGACGAGATATATTATTCCTCGTTTTTCGTGTAATTTTGTTATTTGATATGACGTAATATTCCTCGATAGTCGTGTAAATTTGTATTTATTACATTATTTGATATGACGTAATATTCCTCGATATTCGTGTTAATTATGTGACGAGATGCAATATTCCATTTCAACTACTATATAAACGTTAGTTTATAAATTCATTTCATAATTCAACGATATAAATTCATTTCATTTCAACTACTACATAAACGCAATATTCCATTTCAAGTACTATATAAACGTTAATATCTAACGTTACGATGTCTTTCTGGGATAGCAACTATTTATTTGGTTCGGAATCTAACTATTACCCTCAGGAGGGTTACGGTTATTACGAAGAGGCTGCTTCAAACTATCCAGGACAGTTCGCGTCCAATTACGGCGGGAATGACGGCGGCGATGACGGGGGTGATAACGGTGGCGATAGCAGCGGGGATAATGACGGTTCTGGTTCCGGTAAAAAGGGTTTATACGACACGAATCAGGTTATAAGATATATCATATTTAATTTTACTTTCATTTTACTATCATTTAGTAATAACTAACTAAAAATATTAAATTGATTAGGTTTTCTCATCTCGTGAAGAATTAGTTGATTGGGCAACTAAGTGGGGCGAGATAATGGGTTCGTTATTGTCACCAAACGTTCAAAAAGAAATTCGAATGGTTTGGTGGTTAAAATTTGGTTGAAATGCGATCGGGGTGGTGTATATAAGGGAGCATCCACTCTAAGAAAAAGTGGCACGAAAAAAACAAACTGTCAATTTGAATTGCAGGGTAAGTACCAGATGCAGAGAGATGGGTGGATTATAGTTGTTGTGGATGATACTCATAACCATGAACCTGCTGAACACCTGGAAGGACATGCATACGCAATGAGGCTCACCGAAAATGAGCTTTCTACTGTAAGGAATCTGACCGAGCAAAATATTGACCCTCGAAACATTCTAGGCACGTTGAGGGAACAAAATCCCAATAACGTGTCTGGGTTACGAACCGTATATAATGCTCGGGCAAAAATAAAAAAGTCCACCAGAATTGGTGAAACCCCAATGCAGGTTTTTTTTTCTATACTACAACAACATCAATATATTTACACCCCTCACATTGAGGAACCGACAAATACCGTCGACGGGGTTTTTTTTATACATCCCACATCTCACACATTATGGCGTGCTTACCCACACGTGCTGATGATTGACACAACATACAAAACTAACTTGTATAAAATGCCTTTTGTTCAAATGGTTGGTGTGACATCCACCCTGAAATCTTTTTCTGTTGCTCACGCATTCATTGATTATGAGCGTGAAGCCAACTTCAGATGGGTGTTAGAGCAACTAAAAGCAACGCTGGAAGATAAGTGTATGGAGCCCCGTGTTATACTAACCGACCGAGACCTCGCTCTGATGAATGCGTCAGAAGAAGTTTTTCCGAGTGCTGTTCGATTAGTTTGCAGATGGCATATTTCGGAAAATATTGCTAAACATTGTAAGGCGAGTTTTTCAAATGAAGAGTGGGGTGCTTTTCAGCATGTGTGGTCGGTACTTATTAACTCTAAAACGGAGGACATATACGCTTATAATTACGACCGGCTTTATCGCAGATTGGTGTCCAACCATTCAAGTAAGTTTTCTAGTGTTATTCTTAAAAATATATGTATATTTATATAAAAATAAGTGCATTTTTTTAATAGGAGTGCTGATGTACCTAAAAAATAACTGGTTGGACCCCTACAAAGAGAGATTTGTGTCGGCGTGGATAAATAGAAGTTATAACTTCGGTCAGCACACAACGAACCGAGTTGAGAGCCAACATTCGTTGTTGAAAAGTTACCTGAAAGCAACCAATAGCACCCTGGATAGATTTATTCCTTTCATTAATAATATCTTAGCTACCCAGGAAATTGCTATAAAAGAAAGTTTTACCAAAAGCAAAATCATGCTTATGGTGCAGCATAATCATGAAGTGCTTAAATTGCTGCGAGGTAACGTTTCTATTGCGGCTTTGGATATGTTAGTCGGTGAGATTAACAGGATACATCATCTAATTATATCCAAAGAATCATGTGGCTGCCATCTTTTTACCAGCTTTGGTCTTCCGTGTGCTTGTAAATTAAACAATTACTTTCAAACAGGTGAATGTTCTTTTACGTTTTTTATTTTTTCATGAAAACTTTTATTATATTTTATTTAATATATTATTTTATAGGTCAATGTATCCCGCTCGATGCCATTGATGTTTTTGGAGGAAGCTAGATTTTTCACCCGCGTATATTGTACGGGAGGTTCAAGTAGATGTACATAAAGAGATGGAGATGGTGACAAAACATTTACTTGTCCAACCCGAAAGCGTGAAAAGATCTTTGATTAATATTTTCAAATCTTTCGTTACTCCTTCAAAAACGGATAAAAAACCTCCTAAAATCCAAACAAATACACGGGGTCGTCCAAAAAAGATAAGCAAAAAGAAACAATATTAGACGCCCCCAGACATAGTTCATATGTTCAACCGAGAGAAAATTTTGAAGGTCCGCCAACATATTCAAGTTCGGTGGTGAAGTCAAAACAAGGGCCTTTGCAGCGCAGTCAATCCATGTCTTCAAAATCAAGAGCCAAAGATGGATTATCTCAACAGAGTTCCAAGTTTTCATATATCCCGGGCGACGAAGATAAAAACAATTTTTTCCGGTTTAACCGCTGGATTCCATCATTCTTTTTCCCGTATATTTCAGGTGCGGATGATGTTTTAGCGGACGGCAATTGTGGTTTTCGTGCTATAGCACTCGCACTGGGATATGGTGAAAATCACTGGCGTTTTATACGTACGGAACTTATAACTGAGTTGGATGAAAACAGACATAGGTACGCTGCGATGTTTCCTGATATAAACGAAATAAGGGAATCATTAAACTGGAACGGGTTAGGTGCGGCTCCACACAAAAATTGGATGACAGTGCCACCTGCTACAATCCTTATTGCTAACAGGTTTCGAGTGGTTATAATTTTTATATCGGTCGGCAACTCCGCTACTTTTTTCCCGTTCTGGTTATCTCATCGTGATATCAGTGAACATCATATAATTTCAATTGCTTATGTTCAAGATTGCCATTTCATTAGAATTCGATTAGTGGGTGACTATCCAATGCCTGTTCCGAGCAAATATTGGCATTTGTACAAAACAGAAAACGCCAATGATTGGGAGGCTATATACGGAAGTCGAATTCAAAAATATCTTGAACTAAGGCCCGTAGACCCGGTTGAATATGTAGATTTAGTATAGTTTACACATTATCAATTCTTTCAATTCTTTATTTATTCAATTCTTTATTGTTGTTGAATTGTAAACATGTAATCTATTATTTATTCAATTCTTTATTGTTGTTGAATTGTAAACATGTAATCAATTCTTTCGTTTTCTAAAGAAAAATGCAATAAGAAGATTATCGAATTTTTCTTCAACCTTTGAATTTTGTTAGCAGGATGTTAATGATATGAGATGCATAATATTTGTTGAGATTCAAGTATGTTTTCAGTGCAACTTTTCCGACTGAGATTCAAGTATGTTTATATAATTGCAGAGCCTGGCGTCGGATTTTCTGAAGGATTATATTTCTTTCTGTGGGACGAGTAGGTTCAAGTACTGATTTTATTATCCAAAAGGTTGATTTAATATTATTCGTACAAACCACTTCCTCCACAAGCACAACCAATTGTAAACATATAATTAAACATTTAAACGTCATCCAAAATAACTCATAATATATATAATTGCAGAGCCTGGCGTCGGATTTTCTGAAGGATTACATATTTCTTTCTGTGGGACGAGTAGGTTCAAGTACTGATTTTATTATCCAAAAGGTTGATTTAATATTATTCGTACAAACCACTTCCTCCACAAGCACAACCAATTGTAAACATATAATTAAACATTTAAACGTCATCCAAATAACTCATAATATATAAACATAATTTTTCAATTTTTTACATGAAAGGTAAATAAAATAATAAAATCCTACTATCTATGCGTCATGACCACCACCAGCATCACCAACACCAGCACCAGCATCCTCCGCATCACCACCCCAGCAGCCTCCTCGTCATCACCCGCAGGTCGTCTGACAAACGGAGGCAACTCCGGCCGAGGGGGAGGTCGATACCCGCGCTAGCAGCAAAAATGACGTACGCATCCGCCATCCATACTAGCAAGGCGTGGGCCTGGCGCTGCAAATGTAGTGACTCCGCCATAAACTCCCCCGTCGGCGGAATCTGCCGAATGATGGTCCTGGGAACAGGCGGTGGCGGTGGGACGGGTGGTCCGGCGTGTGGCTGGGGCTGCGGCTGCTGCTGCGGCGCCGGCTGCTCCTCCTCCTCACCAACGTCCGGCACCGGCTGCCAGACGGTCCGACCACCATCAGTGGACCATCGGAGGTCGTCGCCAAATTTGGCGGCAATCCCCATGGCCATGACGGTCTGTCGACCCAAAATCCGAGGCGGCGTGTCCGTAGTCTGCCTCGCAATTAGGGCGTCCGTAAACAACCCTAATTGTATACGTGACAGAAAATGTAAAAAGTACGATTCGAATTGTACGAAAATCGTTCGCGCATTACGATGAATGCACCATGAATCATCACACGTATTTGGTCGGCATTCGTATGGAGAATATATACGAACTTGTAGTGAGTCCATAGAAATCTTAAAAAGATACCAATTTTCTTCGTCATCAGTCATTGGTACGTAAACCTACAAAACAATTTAATTCACGGTTATAAATTTATGATTTTTATTGTAAAACATGAAAACAGTATTACCGTATCAACTTCCCATAACGCGGGATATAGACAGTCACTCCCGTCTCCAAATTCGTTACCATTAACGGACCCCGAGTATATTAAGTTAAACCACTCAAATGAGAGAATCGTCCAACGATCACTACCCGACAACTCTTCGGTTCTACGTATTTCTTCGTATCTCCATATTGTGAGTCTATTTGTCCACGCCCGAACATGCTATAAAACAACAACTTTTTAATTGTTAGAATTTTAAAATAAAATAAAATATATAAAAAAACTTTAAATCATACCTCTGTACCTAAAGACACGTTTCCGAGTAATTCACGCCAAAATTGTAACGGAATATCGGAATGACCCATGTAATACACTCTACATGTTTGGGAGTCACCGTTACGTATAAAGTGAATAATATTCTGAGACCAGTTCCTCCCGTTCTGCCAATTATGGTTATCTATTGGATCGGGAATACTTTCCACAATATCTCGTGAGTTTGAAGATGACTCATTTTGACGTCTTCTCCTACCTCCACGAGAAGACATTTTTACTGTTTCGTTTCTCACTAACCATATAACAAGTCATATATATAACAGTTTATATAGAATCTTAAATCGAATCAAGGAATAATACGTCGCGTCACATAATTATAAAATTTAAAAGTGCACGTAAAACGAGGAAAGTAAATTCTGAGAAGGACAACTACGGCCCGTGAAGGATCTCACGGGCCGTTATTGAGGTAGTTAACGGGCTGTGTGTGCGGACGTTTACGGGTCGTTTGTTTCTTCACGGGCCGTGATTAAATGCAGTTGTGAGAATTAAATTTCGAAGCCCTCACGGCCCGTAAGGCCCTTCACGGGCCGTGAAGAAAGTCAAAGGGCGTTTATTTATCACCTGACAGGGTGTTCAATTATCAATGGCCTTTATTTAAATATGGTTTTAAAAGTTTTAAATGAAATGACGGATATACCCTGGTGTTAAGCACCGTGAATTTTGAATTTGAACGGAATGATTATTTCATCAAAATTTTGAAATGACAGGTATGGAGATCGCAAAAAGTAAAACACAAGTACTGAAACTATAAAATCGCTGTAAAAGCAGAGACGAAAAACACATTTAACTCTCCAAATAATCATAAAGTCCCAATGTAATGCAGTTTTACAACAACACTCATTTTTTTGTTTTATTTTAGTTGGAGCTCGAAACTAGGAACAAAACAATGTTATTCATTTCAATATTAAGACAGTATCAATCATTAGCTCCAAGACTCTTATTACTATATGTAATACGTATTGTACATATTAGTGTAATATGTTTTGTATAAACATAATTGTTTCCAAAAAAAGATCAACTTTTAAAAAGTTCATCTTTATTTATTTAATAAAACATAAATAGACACTGCTTCCAACAATCAAGACACAACATAGCGTCATAGCTAATGTCCTCAATTATAACGAGGATATTTGCATTTGACAAAAGTACCCCTGACAGACCACCATCAGGTAACAATGCAACCATTACAGGAACTTGGCACCTTCTTCTGGGGTCATTTGCCCAGTGTGGGATGTGATGTCGGTTATCACATAACCTGGATGAACACTGTTCATAATAATATTGGGGTACTTTCTCGCCAAAAGCTTTGCGTGAGCGTTGATTGCAACTTTTGAAATCTTGTAAACGGAGCTTGTTAGAGGCCAACCTTTTTCTAACAACTTGTTGTCCTTAAAGTCCTTTAAAAACCTTTGGATGATCCTAACAATCTTTTCTTCGGTAAGGTTGTCTATATCTAGAAACTCACCTTTCAGTATCTCATTGTGGATCCACTATAAAAGCAATAAGATATGAATAAAGATAGTTACTAATGACATATGAAACTTTATATTTTGTATTTGTGTGAGTGCTTGCGCAAATTACTTACATATAGCTTTCCGTAATTTGAAGAAATGTTAACGATTCCACTACAAGAAAAAGACTTTTTTGCGGCGATAACTATCGTCGCAAAAAACTGCTATTTCGTCGCAATATCTTATTTGCGACGAAAATATCGTCGCAAATTAGTCGCCGTAATAAAGTTGTCGCAAAATGTTATTTGCGACGAAATTTGCGACGATTTCATTTGTGGACCCCACTTATTTTAAAAAAAATGAAATTCTGAGATAAATCTTTTGCGACGATATTTTTGCGACGATTTCTTCTTTTTTGCGGCGATATATCGCCGCAAATTTTTTGACCAAAATCTTTTTTGCGGCGATTTCTGCCAAGGTATTTTACTCTTTTTTGCGACGACATATCGCCGCAAAAAAGAATTTTTTTTTTTTAATAGTTTGGCTGCATTTGCAGCAATCCACCCAGATTTTTCTGGGTACCAGACCAAACCTGCTGTTCCAAATCATTACACACTATCAAAACTATCAAATCAATCGCAAAACATAGCATATAAACAAAAAATTGTCCCAATTTAACAAGTTAAAAGTTACACAAACAATGTTTTAAAATAGTCATTACAATCACTAAAAACCATCAAACCATCCTATGACGACCCACCTTCATCATCTTCATCTTCTTCATCTTCTTGAGAATGACCACTTCTCCTCAACGCGCTCTGGACTTGGCTTTGGATTTGACTTTGCATTTGTGCCATCATATTAGCCATCATCTGTTCTTGCTCTCTGGCCAGTCTCGCTGCTACTATCTCCTCAACCTCAGATTGTGAGAACATCCGCTGATCTGTTCTATGAGGTGGCGGTGGGGGTTGTGAAGGCACGCTCGGTATTGGACCGATGCCACGTTCCCACCCGGGCCGCTCCCCCAACACCTGTACACAAATACGCATGTACATCAATTTTACATCCATACATCCATACACAAATACACATATACATCCATACACAAATACACATATACATCCATACACAAATACACATATACATCCATACACAAATACGCATATACATCTATTTTAATCACAATTCAACATACATATACACATACACATATACATCCATACATAAATACACATATACATTCATACACATATACATATACATCCATACATAAATACATATATACATCCATACACATGCACATATATATCCATACATAAATACATATATACATCCATACACACATATACATACATTCTAATATATACACATACACATTCATACACAAATACTCATATACATTCATACACAAATATACATATAAATCCATTTTATATAACCAGAAATATATTTGTATAACAAATAAGAATTGGGAACAGATACATCCATACACAAATATACATACATTCTAATATACATACACAAATCCATACACACCTGACGCATGATCTGTTTCTCTGACATTTCTGGATGTTGTTGTTGAAGCGCGACCATTTGCTCCTTTATAGTTTACAAAAAAATAAACAATGTTATATATATGGTGATTTTATATATTAGTTTATTTTTATAAAATTGTAAGACGTGTACATTACTTACATAGTATGCAGCGGGTTCAGGTTGATAGAAATTACCGCTTGAATCGGTATAGAAGCGACGATATGCTAATATGGCACTCCCAGATTCATCAGAATCATCTTCCCGCTGTAAACACATTTTATAGTTATATAATAATATAAAAGTAACTTACAAACACATAAAACAAGTTATAAACACATTAGATTAAAATAACTTACAAACATATAACGACATTGGGCTAAAGATGTCCGACCGCCATGTCCCTTGATCGTCTGCTTCCCTTTGTTGGACTTGTTGGTTGCAGACCGAGCCTTGACTTCAGGAGAAGTGTAGTAATCCACATAGCCTTTCCATTCAGATTCTTGCATATCAGGTGGCACAACATCAGAAATATCAACCCTGTCCTCCCCGCCTAATTTGCTAAAATGCTTTTGCTTGAACCGGTATTTGTGATCTTTATACCGGTTTGCAGCATATTTCTCAATGCCTGCCCTCAGGCCTTCGTGGGGAGTCATATCAAAATACATCTGCAAATTATGAAAACAAATAGCTTAGTGTATATATATTTAATCACTGAATTTAATTATCAAAAACTTAACCTGTAAGTCATCCCAGAAAGTCGCCTTCAAATCCGCAGGTATCTTTCTCCAGCTCTTGTAGTTTTGAGGAAATCTGTCAACGATTGTGCCAACCAGTGAAGCAAAGGTCGCCTGATTGACACCCACAGGTTTGTAGGTGTCATGCGTACCTTGCTCAAATTCAATTGTGAGCAAATTTCCTTGTGGATTTCTCTTTCGTATACCTTGAAGTGTGGTCTTTCCACGCTTGCCTTGTCCTGCAAATTGATAATAGTATAAAAATTCTATGTAAATTATATATTTTCATTTTAAAAGATAATAGTATAAAAAATTGGTCATACCTCGTCCGCTGCCGCTGCCGGAGTCATCACTGACCTCGCACTGTCGTGGCGGCTGCCACGATCGATCATCATCGATCATCATCGTCTGATTCATCATCTGAATTATCAGAAACGTCAACAACTTGGTCTGCATCGTCGTCTTCACCCTCATCCGTATCTTCATATGTCTCGTCCTCTACATTGACATGCTCAAGGGAAACATCGACTTCTGTAGCTTCATCTCTACTCATACCATCATATGTTAAATTATCTAAGTCAGCAGACAACAAAAGCTCAGATGAAGTGCTGCCATGAATTAAGTCTGCTTCATTATTTTCCATTATAATATCTCGGTCCCAAATCTTCCGATGATTCACCTCTTGGACGACCTTCCAATGTCTGATTGATTGAACTCTTTGACTGGCTTTAGACGGTTCGTCAAGATAAAAAACTTGCTCTGCTTGTGTTGCAAGAATGTATTGATCATTTGTAAACCATTCAGTTTGGGTAGAAATACTGGTTATGTTATTCTTAATGACACAAAGTTTGTTGTTATTAGTTTTAAACCATTTACATCGAAACAACACAACCTTACAACGGTCTAGATAGCCTAGCTCCAGAATCTCTTCCAACAAACCGTAATACTTTGTTCCATCTTGACCAGTTGTTGAGATGCCGCTATTTTGAGTTGTACGGCGTACGTCTCGGCTATGAACTACAAATCTCACACCGTTAACTATACAAGCGGTGTAAGAGTTTGCATGTCGTGGTCCATTTGCTAAAGCAAATAACTGAGAACTAACACTAGATTCATCATTTACTCGCCGACGGTTTATCTATTTGAAATAAGAGAAAATTAGAAAAATTTGTATGATCGGTTTGTATAATCGGTTTTATACACAAATGAGTTTACCTTCTGTTTAAACCAGTTAGGAAAATTTGCTTCCAAGTCAGTTCCATGCGGCATTTGAGTAATAAATTCACTATAAATAATGTTACTTGCGTTAATAATAATCACTATAAAGATAACTTACGAAAACACAACCCGAAATAGAAAATACTTACTCTTTGTATTCTTCGATCTCAGAGCTGTTGTTAAGAACAAACCAATTTAGATTTGCCCAAAGCACACCATCCATTTTTTTATCAACCCCCTTGCTGATAGGTGTGCATAGCGATTGGAAGACATAAAACTCACGTGTGGGAACTGGGGCATCTTCGTTTCTGTCCGGCCGATTAAAAGTCACGTCGAATGTTCCATTGTTCTAACACCATTCTTGCCTTATTAGTGTCTTTGGATTTTTCCTTGTTCATCATCAACGTATTCAACAAACTCTCGCACACATTCTTTTCGATATGCATGACATCCAAATTATGTTTTAGTTGAATTGAAGACCAATATTCAAGCTCGAAGAAAATAGAACGCTTGGTCCAATTCAATTCAACATCGAAATCATGTTTTCTCTTCTTACCACCAAACTGAACATGTTTCCCAGAAATACGGGGCGGCAATTTATTAAGTTGTTCCAAAATCTGATCATTAGTTTTCCTGTTAGGAGGACGTCTAGTCTCGTTCTGACCATTGAATGACTTGTCCTTCCTCCATTTATGATTTGTTGGTAACCATCTTCTATGTCCAACATAAGCAGTTTTTCCCAATACATGAACAGATGGAGTGTCTTCCTTACATGTTGGGCATGCAAGTAACCTTGTCCACTCCAACCAGACAAGCTACTACGAGCAGGGAAATCATTGATAGTCCATAAAAGCATTGCACGTAATGTGAAGAAAGTGTTTGTAACTGCATCTTTTGTCACGACTCCGTCCGACCAAAGCATTTTCAATTCATCAACCAATGGTCTTAAAAAAACATCAATGTCCTTCCCAGGTGATTTAGGGCCAGGGATTAATAACGTCAGCATGAATGAAGACTCTTTCATACATAACCATGGTGGCGTATTGTATGTTGTCAGTATTACCGGCCACATGCTATACGACGTACTCATGTTCCCAAATGGATTGAAGCCATCAGCAGCCAACCCTAATCTAACATTTCTAGGTTCTTTGGCAAAATCAGGATACATTGAATCGAATTCTTTCCATGATGTACCATCCACCGGGTGACGTAACTTACCATCTTCCGTGCAACGTCCAGAAGCATGCCATGTCATATGCTTTGCAGTGTGTCTTGAGCTATAAATACGCTTTAATCTAGGAATTAATGGAAAGTAACGCATAACCTTGTTGGCAACTTTCTTCCCCTTAGTGTTTGCGTCCTTCCATCTACTTTCATCACATATTGGACATTTTTGCAAATCTTGGTTATCCTTCCCCCAAAATAAACAACAGTCGTTCTTACAAACGTGGATCGATTCATATCCTAACCCAACTTTCTTCATTATCTTCTTGGCTTCATAGTTTGACGGTGGGATTTTAGCAAGCGGAAATGCAGTTTTCAGAAATTCTAACAATTGGTCAAACGATGTATCGGTCCATTTATTGATGGCCTTCATGTGACTCAGTTTTGCCAAGAAATCCAATGAAGACATCCAGTCACAACCAGGGTATAGTTCGGTGTCGGCAAGTTTCAGTAATTCAGCAAGTTCATCATTTGTATCAATCGGTGTATCTGTTGTGTTCATTGGTTCGTCGTCGTCGTATGTGTTGTCCTCTTGTGGGACATTCTCCTGACGAACATCGTTAATAAAATCATGTATTGGGTCTGTCGTTTGAGGTATGACTGGAACTACCGGTGACGGAACATATGATTCACCATGATACCTCCACGTTTTGTAAAATCGACAAAAACCATTATTATGTATATGGCGCTCTATTGTTGGAAGAGGAAACCAATAACTGTTATTGCAATTATTACACGGACATCGAGCTTTATTTTGGCCATTCATATAATTCTTACACCTTTCCATGAATGCTTTAAGACCAATCAGATATTCTTTAGAAAATTTATTTTCTAAAGTAGTCCAAGTCTTATCAATCGTCATAACTGCGTCTACAAACAAATATTAATTATCTTAACACATTTAAAACTAGGGAAATACAAACATAAATACACATATATACGCATACACATATACATCCATACTAGGCCCGTCGATTTTATCCGTACCCGATTAACCCGCCCGACCCAATCTTACCCGTACCCGAAGAAACCCGACCCGAACAACCCGTTACCCGAACAACCCGAAAACCGATTAACCGATTCTTATTCGGGTCGGGTTTCGGATAAACTTTCAAACCTCAAAAACCCGAATAACCCGAACCGATTAACCCGAAATCCGAATAACCCGAACCGATTAACCCGAAATCCGAATAACCCGATCAACTCATATTATAATTAAGCAAATTATATATATACACTTGTTTAGATTGTTCAAATTA